>OZ022597.1:5792014-6000083 GCA_963669155.1 Arbacia lixula
TGAAACAAGCACACATTATGAGAGCCTATGTGTCTCTGCAAGAAGGCAATTAGTACGTGTCCCTGCAAGAAGGTAATAAGTAAACATTATATAAATAGGCAAGCATTGTAAGAGCCTACATGTCTGTGCAAAAAGGCAGTAATTACACAATATAAGAACATGTGAAAGAAGCACACATTATGAGAGCCTAAATGTCCCTGCAAGAAGGCAATAAGTAAACATTGTATAAATAGGCAAGCATTATAAGAGCCTACGTGTCACTGTAAGAAGGCAATAAGTACAAACATGTGAAAAACAGTAACATCAATCCTTCTTTGTGGCCAAAAAACCATCGACGACTTGGCAGAAATGCTCATAGCTTTCAAAGACGCGATCTTTGAAGCCAGGCGATAACGACTTGCGCGTTGTAGGGCAGAAGATGAACTCCTTACGTTTACCGCCAACAAGCTTGTCCTTGGCTGGCCTGTACCGCTTCCTCTGCCCACCGCAATTGAAAACGCCGCATGCACTACACGGCTTCTTCGAAGGGTTCGGAACGAAGACTTTGGGTGGAGGAGGTGGCGGAGGAGCAGGGACCACAAACGGTGAGGACGAACACGAACTGGTGGACGGGAAGGAGATCGAAGCCGCAGATGGTTGGCGGGGAAGAACGACCAGCACAGGGGCTTTGGGAACGGTTGAGGCGCTAGGCACGTTCTCAGGGTCGAGCTTCCGCTTTGCCCTCACAGTCGCACTCGTGACCAATGGGACCGTTGGGTAACGGACCTGCTCTCGCTCAGGTTTTGGCAGAATGGCAGGGAGAGTGGGAGCAGTGGGAAGAGGTTGTGTAGATACAACTTTCGTCTTGGGTGGAGCCTTCGGTATCACGGTGGCAAGGTAGTTGGCCCGCTTGTCTTCCTTTGTCAGGAAAGAGGTGATGGACTTGATATTAATGTTCGGTAGAGGGACCTGCTTCTTGGCCAGGTACTGGTCATCTCGGACCCGATCGACAATGCGCTTGTACTGCCCCCTGATAAGGTTAGCAATCTTCGTTGGGGAAGACAGCATGCTGATCGCCGGCCGGTTCCTCAGCATCTTGATCAGGACGTACAACAGGCGGGATTCCTCTGTGATTTTTGAGGCTTGGGCGTACTTCATCCAAGCAAAGTTCACCTTCTGTGCCGCTGAGCTCTCTGCAGACTCCTGACCATGACAACGGCCAAAAAGAGTATAGCCCCATCTGGACTCGTATTTTTTTACGAAGGACCGGGCAGTTTTGTCATGATCATGGAGGGCATCGAGGGCACTCAAGATCTGTTGGCGAACTTCGCTTGGAATGATATGCCTATCCCCTTCATCCGCTAGCTGAATTAGGAGGAGGGCAAGCCGTTCCACTTCCTCGTACCCTGGCAGGTGCAGTTGCGGACGGGAGGCGAGGACATCATCACGCGCAGGATGGGAAACTTCCGTCGTTTCTGTCTTAACGGTGGAGAAGTGATGGGGACTCAGCGAATCGATGGGGTCCTCGGCGATGTCGATGCCCTCATCGTCCTCCTCCTCTTCTGGCTTCTCTCCCTCCTGTTCGGGCTCGGGCTCAGGCTCTTGCTGGGGATGCTCCGCCTCGGCCTTGGCCTCATCCACATCCAGCTGCTGTTCTTCCTCCACTGTCAATGAAAAAGAAAAGAAAAGAAGGAAACAACATAGGTTAGTCAAGTCATCAACTTGAGGGGGGAGCAATGGAAATTATTGACTGTATGTTATTTTAACAACATCAAAAAGAACAAAAAACAGTGGCCTACCTTTGTTAATGTAGAACTTCTTGGAAGAGAAGGATGTGGATTGAGCAAACACAAACTCCACACCAAGAAGCTCCTCCTCATCTTCCGCTGTTGGCAGGGGCATAGGGGGGACATAGTTGGGCTCGAACGGCTTCCCGAAGAGCAGGCTTGACTGGTCGTTCAGGAGCTGGAGCTCTCTGGGGTCTGTGAGGGTCGTGGACAGGCGTGCCTCCTTTGCAACCTTGTTAGCATCCCGCCTTCTGTTCCATTGAACGGCAAAGGCAAGAAGGGCAACCTGCAGTAATAAAATAGAAAAATTGTAGAAATCAATTAAACATGTTTTTGATTATTTCAACAAAACATGACATTTTTCCATTATTTTTTTTCTTTTTTAATCTTTTTATTCTTTGGGAAGAATAAAGAAGGGGTGGCATGAAAGGGGAGGGAAGGTTGTGTAGTATATTAATTACACGTACCTGAAATGGCATAATCCCGCACCTCTGAGAGGGGATGCAGTGAACAAGGTGGGCGTGAAGTCCTTCCAGAGTGTTGCTGCCCCGACAACACCTGTACCTGTCCAGTACCACACCGTTGATACAGGCCGTGTCAATCTTGACATACAGGGAGACATCTGGAGGATCCTGCAGATAAAAGAAAACAGTTGTGATACTTTGTGAATAATAAAGTACAAGAAAATTGATAGGAATAGGATGGCTGAGGTGAGAAATATTCTTTTGATGAAAAAAACAAATAATAAATTTCTCACCTGCATGCAAGCAATGTGCCTGCTGGAAAATGCCCACTGGGCATCGACCGCCTCGTTGGATCTGAAGAGGTGGATCCCATCGATGTCCAGTCCGGCTGGTCCCTTGAACTCCTCAAGGATGGCCTCCACTGCAGCCACAGTGACCTCAACGCCGCGGGTCGTACGTCGAACGTACGACTTCAGTTGATGAGCCTTGAGGTGCTGCATCATCTGAAAGTCATTCAGCTCAGCGTAGCGGTCATCACCCTTCCTCACGGCACTGATGAGGCGGGAAAGGTCTGCTTGCGAGTAGGCGAGAACCGCACCAGCCAAGGCTCGGATGAAGGCAGGGTACTTGGCGTGGTTCTGCTTGATCACAACCGTTTCCCATCTGTGAAGCCAGTGGCGGATGTCAAGCCTCAGAACCATACCCTTGTCGCACCATTCCTGGAAGATGCTCTCCAGCCAGGAGGATCCTCCATCCCTGAAATAAAAAAAAAACAAGAACAATGAAATAAAGTCATTTTACATTTCAAAATGAGGTAGACAAGGCCTATTTTAAGTACTATTACCTGAAATAAAGAAAAGAATAATAAATTCATCACTCACCTACAACAGTTGGAGTCCGTGTAGAGGATCTTGGGTGGCGGTGCATGAGCCCTCCGAAAGCGGGCCATCAGCCCACGCGCCATCGGAGCGTACGCCTCCTCGGACTCTGTGGCAGTTACGAATGTTGTGAGGAACTGGCCGTACTCATTGAGAATACTGGTGAGGTACTGCATCGTGCCAGCTCCATCACCGCACACCTTCTTCAGGATCTGAGGAGAATTGAAAAAAGATGTAAAGACAAATATTTAGTATAATTCTGTAGAATTTGCAAAAATTGAAAGTGATCTATTCTGGAATAAATAGAAATAGTAACTTACTTGCTTAGTGCCATCAATGCACAGGATCTCCCCCGTCTGACTGAGGATCGACTCTCTGTATGCCGAAATCTGCTCCATCTCCATGATGAGGAGGGCCCTTCGGAGCACCTTCGCACCGGGAAGCTTTGGCATCTCGAGCGGTTCCGTATAGCTGCCCTCAGGCTTGATGAAGCCCATGAGGCTGGAAGGAGCGGTGTGGGCCGAGTGCAGCACCGTCTGATACTTCCCGCGTCTGGTGGCGTAGTGGTCATCATGGCGTTGCTGCAGTATGCGGTGGAGCTTGGACATTGACAGGGAGTTGGTCCGGTCCCTCAGGAATTCCACCACATCCTTGTCCACAGCTCGCTTGCCACAGATGACCACGGGAAAATCCTTGGCATAGGATAGGGGGATGCTGGCAAGGATGGAGGGGCTTGTTGCTCTCCACCTAAACTGAAGCTCCAGGCCGGTGTCCTCCCTCTTCTTCAGGCAGTGAAAGCACTGAAGGCGCTCTGTGAGTAGGGTGTAGTACCCACTGAACGTCAACACCTGGATGTAAATGAAACAAGAAGAGAACAAAAGATAAATAAATGAATAAAGAAATAAATGATAAGGATGTTTGGTTGCACAGCATAAATATACATAACAAAAATAAACAAAATGGATGCTCACCTGCCTGGCGATGTCCGAGTACCCACTCTTTGCCAAATAGGCATCAGGGGGAGCTGGGCACTGTGCGTTGGGGCACTTAATCATAAGTCCCAGAACACCAACAGGGCGCCAAAAGAAGATTTTGCTGGTGAAGAATGATGTCATCTGTGGGAGGGTGACACCAAACTTCGGAGGTGGAGGTGGGAAGAACTCCATCTGGTCCTTAAGAGTCAGCTTGGAAACCGACTTGACAAACAGCCCATGAGGGCCATGGCTCTTTGCCCAAATCACGTCAGCCGCTGGCATCCCTGCCTCCCAAGCCTTCTGCCAGCCTTCGTACGATGTCGACGATGACGACGTTGCCGACGACGAGAGGGTAGATTGCTGAGATGACGCTGACGTGGATGGTCGGAGGAGGCTGTCCGCTTGCACCAGATGGGTTGCCACAGGAATGTCTGTGCTCCTTACAGCTTCATCTGAATTGATGAAAATTAAAAATTAAATAATAATCAATGATAACGATTCATACAAATTTATAATAATACTTTATAGAAATTATTCTTGTTTATAATAGCAATTTACATTATTTTCTTCAGATTTATGATAACTATCTACAATAATTTACACAAACTGATCACTTCACAATAAAAAAAGTACGCTAGAGCAACTCACCAGCAAGGACAAGGATCTCAGCATCTCCGGTGAATTCCAGATCAAACCTGGGGAGGTCCTCTCTCGTTGCCGATGGCGATGGCGGCTTGGGGGCTTGGTGTGTGCTGGGAACTTGGGGGGTGCTGGGGGCTTGGGAGGTGCTGGGCTTATTTTTCTGTAAAGGGAAGAAGGAGAAGAAAGACAAAATGAAAATCAAGTTTTTCAATCACATTAATTCCTCATTTACATTGCAAATACATCATATTTGAGCATAAAGCATGAGGTGTAATAATAGCTTATTGCAAGTTTAATAAATCAAATTCACTAACCTGCTTTTTACGCAGTTGAGTAACCAGGATAGGATACTGTTGAATAACAGAGAGCATCTGCTGTTTCTGCCATTTCCTCGCAGGATTCGGATCCCTCTGACCTTGGTCGAGGAACTCAGCGATGAGCCACATGCAGTATCCAACGGCATTGCTGAGTAGCCACTGGACGTTCCGGCCCTCGAACTTCCCGAAGGTGAGCACTACCTGGCACTGCCAGTGCTCTCCAGCCGTCTCCTTAGCTCTGGCCTCTGCGACTTCTGGATCCTCCCAGTAACTGTCCCACACTTTCGCTTCACACGCCAGGTACCTCTTCGCCTCGTCCGTAGGTGCAAGCCTAGCTTCCACGTCATGGCCCTTCTTGAAAAGAGGTATTGTGGGCTGGAAGTGCTTGCCTAGATGACGACGCAAATGTTGGGGAAGAGTAAACTTCTCGCCGCACCGGTCGCAGGTCACCGTCTTGCCTGAATGGGTCTTTTTGTGCCTGGTCAAATTTGATTTGACCGCAAACTTGGCACCACATTCATCACAGGTGTAAAGCACCATTATGAACCGTGGGCCGGCTGTGCAGGAAGAAAAAAAAAAGAGAGAAAAAATGATGCGATTTCTGGAGCACACCAGTTACTGATTTCCACTAAAATATTACGTGGACTGGACATTGAACAATGAAAAACTGTAAAAATACTACGAGAAAATACTTCAGTTGTCGTGAAAGAGCGGTCGTCAAGGGAGAGTCCAGTAAAGACAAATCAGTTCTGCAAATTGAAATTATTTCTAACACAAAAGTGAGTAGGTGAGACAGTGCAAAACGAAAAAGGACGAAAAATAATACGAAAAAAAATAAAATCTCACTGTTTAAATTTCATCTTCAATGAAACGAGCACCAATTAGCTTCCCAAGGGTGAAACAATGCAGATAATAATCATTAGAATTAATTATTCGACCGAAATACCGAAATAATGCAATTTATTTGATATTGTATTTACCTTTGGCGGGGAGCGACAAGGACGGGCGACGTCATCTACTCATCAAAATCGATCACATCGGCAGTCCCATTGGTCTGATGGCCAACTCTGGCGACGCCCACATTCTCGGTGATGCCTCTTAGGCCAATGAGAGAGCTCTGATGGCCAACTCGGTCGGCTGACGGGGCATTGTGATTGGACGAATGGCCAAGAAATCGGCCAGCACTAGTACCGGGCGGGAAGATTCACTGGGAATACCGGGTGTTGTAGGCTTTTTGCTAAGTGGAAGTATGTCTCGCGTTTTTTTCACCTTCCCTTTACTCATTTTTTTTTTCACCTACCACTTCCTCATCCTCACCTTTTTGAATTAATTGTCTTGCTCTTCTCTTGCAGGCTCGCCTGACAGCATCAGTTCCATTTCCGTATTTCTTGAGCGCGTGAGGGAATGGGGGCAGTTACACCAGACATTGGGGGGGGGGGGGGGGGGGGGTGGATATGTTCGGGGGGGAGGTATCAGAAAAAAAAATCATTCTTATGGAATTGTTTTATTATAATTTGTACATATCTATTAGTATCATAATGATAATTATTTTAGAGGAATATGATTTATAAGTTGCATATATATTCAGGAGGAATATGGCACATGTACATATTCATATACAAGTGGTAAATCATGCTTTATTGTGTTTATGGAATCAATAGAAATATTACGTTTATGTATTTGTTATTTTATGTAATAAAAGTGAAATTGTTTATTTTATCATGGGAATGAAATAAAATAAAGAATATGGAAAAACAACAAAAAAGTGTATGTGTGTGTCTGTGTGTGTGTGTGTGTGTGTGTGTGTGTGTGTGTGTGTGTGTGTGTGTATTTCTTGAGCGCGTGAGGGAGTGGGGGCAGTTACACCGGACACGGGCCGGGGGGGGGGGGGGGGTGGGGAGGGTGGACTTGTTTGTTTTTTGTGTGGGGGTGGATATGTTCGGGGGGGGGGGGGAGGTATCAGAAAAGATTTCCTTCTTATGGAATTGTTTTATTATCATTTATACATATGATGATTATTATTTTAGAGGAATATGATTTGTGTTTATCGAATCAATAGAATATTACTTTTATTTATTTGTTATTGTAAGTTATAAAGTGAAATTGTTTATTTTATCATGGGAATGAAATCAAAATAAAGAATAATTATGGAAAAACAAAAAAAGTGTGTGTATGCGTGTGCGTGCGTGCGTGCGTGAGTGAGTGCGTGCGTGCATAGTGCATAGACGTGCGTGCGCGCGCGCGTGTTACGTAACGTGAAGGTCCAAAAGGGTTCGGCATAATATTTGGCTATTTAGCATAATTTCAAGGGTCCACAAGGGTTCGGCATAATTTTTTGGCCATTTAGCATAATTTCGCTGCTCCCCTAGCATAATTCGATTTTTTTCACTGGTCACACTGATCGTGCATGATCGACATTACTACTTCGACTCTGCCGCACAACATCAACACTCAACCAAGAATAAGATGTCGTCTTTAACTGTCATTCGTCAGCTAGCATTCAATTTGGTGAGTTGCAAGATATCCATTATGTAGTCATTATTCTGTCCCTTTCATACAAATCGTGTGTGACATTCATCTCGTCACACTTGTTCGCTACATTTGCCTCACACAGCGTACACAAGTGGCACATAGCCACACTTTCGTCTGCGACTCAAGATTGTACGCTGTCTCTTGTACGCTGTATTCTTGTACGCTGTATTCTCTTGTACTCTCGTACGCCGTCTCTCGTACGCTGGCTCTTGTACGCTGTAGCTGTATGATGTGGGGCCCATATTCGCCACACTTTCGATTTGAAACGAAAACAAATGTGTATTTCGATATACTCTTACACTAAATCACACTTAATTTCATGCTTTATATTTTCAAAATCATATTACAGAGACATTTTGAGTAAGCACTTACGAATAAATGTATTTTCAGTGCGAAACTGTTTGCCTGTCAATATTTGTCGACGATAAAGTTGTGGCCCTTAAACGCCGCACCGTTTACGTGTATTGTCAATGGGCTTTTCCTGATCGATTATGTGTTCGATTTCATGGTGACTTGGTGATTTGAATAAAAAAGAAAAAAAAAATTGTAGTTTGCTTGTTCATGTGATTTACGTTTGAAGTGGAATATTGATAGAAGAATTCTATTTTCTTTAAGGCTACCATAGATGTTTAGTGGAACGAGGTCCGAAAAAAGAGACTGCCACAATACGAGAGTCTTCATTTCGATCGCATTTTCTCGGAACGCGCAGGCGCATCACGATCACACTGACTTCTCCGTTCGGCTACCGAAGCGATCGCGGAGCGGGTTCGCGGCAGGAATTTGGGAGAAAACAGACTTTCTGGTCGGCAAATAATTTTGACCTTTACGGAATAATGTGATTTTTTGTAGCTTATTATTTCAAAAGACGATAATTAGATGAAACTTGCGTTTTTTGACTCGTAATTGCGTAGCATGACGGAAACTGTTGTGCCGACGGTGATTCTGTACTATAGTCTCACGCGTGATACGCTTACCATTTTGTTCTGATACGCATTTTTGTTAGTGCGTCGATTAAGGGCCCCGCGGTGAGAATGGGCCACTAGCCATACTGCGTACGCACATAGTGGTAAACATGTCACCTCGGTCATACCACATCTCACTCATGGCAAACTCACAACATTCGTACAATCACGTCATCAGCCAACATTAAATCAATCATCCATTCCAAGTCATAAAAATATTTCTTCCTCTGTCACTTTCACGCCAGTAGCATGGTAACATTTTTATTAGCTTCCGATCATCGATGTGTGGTTCGTGACTAAAATCGACAGACTTTTACGCTCTCAAGATGTTAAAAGTTCTTTGCCAGATAACGACAGTAAATTATGACATAAGCTTAACTTAGCTACCTTTACTTAACTACAAACACATCAACAGACACTGAATCACTGACCATCGACCAGTAACAACCTCGCATATATCCACTTACTCTACCGAAACTACTGTGCAACCTAAGTTCAAGAAATATTCTTTAGAGTTCAAGGAAAGTTCAACTGAACTTTATTTAAGTATAAGAGTAAACATTTTTGGGTGATGAAACATTCAACTGGTATTCAACAGTAGGAAAATGTAACTTGTAGCTATATATATGAACATCTATACATCGATCCCTTAAAGACAGCCAGTCCCTTTTTCAGATCACCACAAAACCATCGAAACATTGGCAAAACATAAAGTGTTAGCAAGCTCTATATTTACAATTTGAAACTGATACGTGGTGTAAAATTCAAATAATGCACGTAAACAACGTCTGATTAATAGTCTTTACCTCAGGCTCTTAGCAGTTTGTGTTGAAATATCTGCTTTATTGATTAATCTGTTATCTAAATTATAATTTTAACGCATTATGAAAAAAAATTGTTCTATGGAAGCAATCATCTCCAAAGTTTGGTAGTTACTCATGAAATTAGGATTTCACACACGAATAATAACCACATAGATACTGTAACAAAGACTAATACTTTTTTCGTAGTACGAAAAAAGTCGGTTTGAAATTTAACGGCTGAAATTTTTTACGTATATACAGAAAGCTTCAACATGCTATATTCTTAGAAATGGTTTTGAATCACACTTTCTTAAATTTACGATCGTGATAGACGATTTCAAATTTTAAGCTTGCAAAAGGGACGGACAATCTTTAATGGTATTTCTGTGCAATGCAGAATGCATCGTGTTAGAGATACAATTACAAGTAGATCTGTCTGATGGGATTTTGCAAAAGTATGAATAAAAGACAATTTTCTACTCACGGTGATCTAGTCTTTCTTGTCCAAAAGCCAAAAAGTCAAGCTTGACGTCGCAAACTAAAGCAGCCTGAAATTTAGGGTGGAAAAATGGCGTAATACCGCCCCTCATCTCCCCATCTCTCCTTTTATATCCCCCCTCATTCCTTACGCGATTGGTCAAAAGCCCAACTCCTAATTAATTATTCAAGGGAAATACTCGAGCCTAATTGGCTGATACCTCTAACTACGCAGTTCTCTGCGCAGGAAATTCGACTTATCACGGGGAAAATGAAACAAGATATAAGTATATTCTTGCATAATATCCCTTACAATCATTGCGCAATACAACCATATACTTCACACTGAACCTACATAGGATTACATAATCATATGAGCAAGTATTAAAAAGCACAACTCTTTCAATAACTTTTACTCATCAACCCCAGCCGATACCCGGCCTTCAACATCGAAAAGTCACAACTCTCGCCAGAGCTTGTAGACGGTAGCCCGCTAGGCAACAGCGTCGACTCTGTGCACAGCCGAACATCTAAACGAGCACAGGGTCGACCCCGGGACCTAGATAAATCATGAACTACGTCCTAATGCGCATGCCCATCTTACACAAATGCGTGTCGCATTGCGTGACAGAATTAACACACGGGGAAGAAGCTCACCCATGTAAAAATGCAGTGCTGTGTAGCACAGTATAACACACGTAACTCACATAGTCACGCAAAATTTTCTCACGAGCTAGAAACTAGCAGTAGAATTGTGGCTTTTCTGAACGTCATTATACAACCTCGTACTAAACAGGATACACCATGTCACATGGCATTATTATAAGATCTATCAGCACATTATATAATTTATCTACCATGAAAAACAGGATCAAAGTACATGTACATGCAAACATTGGACATATATTTGACTTCCTCTTAAATCTCGCATTTCACGATGTCTGATATAAATGATAGTCTTGGGATCAGACTTAGAAAATAAAAAAAAATGAAGGTGGGAGGGAAACCGTTTCACAACCCCCGTCTTCCTTAATCACTGTCCCAATGACCTTCTCACTCTTTATTCGACCGCATTAACAAATTATGCAACAGTCATTTGATGAATGTGGCCCTCCATTCAGAGTTACTAAGTACGATATATACTACGGTAAATGCATGGAAAAATCTGCATTCCATTTTATTTTCTTTGCGTTATAAAATTCTTACAACGCACACTTTATAAACATGTGCCTCAATATACATGTTGCGACACGAAATTCAAAATTTGCTTAGTACACAACATTAACCAATCGATCTTTTCTTTTTCTTCTCCTTTTTTTTTTTTTTTTACACAGGCATATAGAAATACTAAGCTTGCAATGTACTAAATACACTAACAACATTAACAAATCAATCTTTCTTCTTTTCTTTCTTTTACACAGGCCCTTACGCTTCATAGAACTCTTTTCAGACTTCTATCAGCCTTTTCTCTGCGTTTACAAAGGGGTAAGTCTCTACTTCTACCATTACTTTTCTGATGTACGTGATCCGGCATGACCCTGGGTTGTTAACGCTAATGTTAACAACGCCTGGTCTGCGACTGTCGCTCTTTGTTTCCTTCTCTTCCTTTTCCTCTTCACTGCTTTTGTCTCTGCTTTCCTCCTGGATCTCCATTTCCTTCCCGCCTTCGCTTTCGCTTTCGCTGCTGCTCTCTTTCATTTCCTTCTCCTTATCACTTTCGCTTTCACTGCTGCTCTGCTGGATCTCCATTCCCTTCCCCTCACCACTTTCGCTTTCACTGCTGCTCTGCTGGATCTCCATTCCCTTCCCCTCACCACTTTCGCGTTCACTGCTGCTCTCCTCCTGGATCTCCATTTCCTCCTTCTTTCCGCCTTTGCTCGCTTTCTGTACCTCCTTTTCCTTCACCTTACTGCTTTCGCTTTCATGGTTCCTCTTTATCTGCGCTTTCTCTTCTTCACTGTCGCTACCGCTTAACCTCTCCTTGCTCTTTCTCCTCTTATTGCTTTCCGAGTCGCTGACTCTGTCACTCTCGCTCCTGATCTCCTGCTCCTCTAACATGCACTACTAATGTTCATCTTATTCCTCCTTTACTTCTCATCTCTGCAGACATCATCAAGTCTACCACACTGTGTACATGGGCGCCGTGAGAGTCCATCAGCATTCAAGTTGCAAGTCCGGCAAGTCCGGCACGATGCTGTAAGGTGAGTTTGTACTGGCTGACAATTTCAAGCCATCTAGCCAGTTGACCTTCTGGGTTCTTGAAATTCATAAGCCATCTTAGCGCGCCGTGATCTGTGCGTACTGTGACGGGTTGTCCATACAAGTAGTGACGAAAGGGCTTCAGAAATTCAATAACTGCAAGCAGTTCTCGCCGGGTGACACAATAGTTCTGTTCCGCTTTGCTTAGTGTACGACTAGCGTAGGCTGTTACTCTCTCCTTGCCATCTACTAGTTGTGATAGGACTGCTCCAATGCCATACTTGCTAGCATCCGTGTCAAGCAGAAAATCTACACCAAGTCTTGGGTAAGCTAGAATAGGGGCAGTTGTGAGTCTCTCCTTCAATGTATTGAACGCTACCCCGCATTCATCTGACCATTTGAACTCTCTATCCTTCTGTGTAAGAGCAGTCAAAGTTTTGGCGATGTCAGAAAACTTCTCGACAAACCGCCGATAGTAGGAAGCTAAACCGATAAAACTCCTGACATCTTTTGTACATGTGGGCGTCGGCCAGCTTTTGAGAGCTTCAATCTTGTCTGGATCTGTGCGAATGCCCTCTTCTGAAACAACATGTCCAAGATAGAGCACCTCTGTCTTGAACAGGTGGCACTTCTTACGCTTGAGTTTCAACTTGGCATCTCTCAGTCATTCCAAAACGACTCCCAATCTCTCGATTGTCTCCTCGACCGTCGAACTGTAAACAATGACGTCATCTAAATACACCAACAGAATCTTCCACTGCAGACCAGAAAGAACGGTCTCAATCAATCTCTCAAAACAACTTCCCGCAATACTTCAGATTGGTATAATCCACCAGGTACTACAAAAGCAGACTACAGCTTTGCTTCATTGTCCAGAGGTACTTGCCAGTAGCCGGCAGCTAAATCTAATGCACAAAAGTACTTAGCGCCATCTAGTGCATCGATCGACTCATCCATCCTTGGGAGGAGGAATGAATCCTTTATTGTGTACTTGTTCAACTCTCTGTAGTCGACACAAAACCGCTTACTGCCGTCTTTCTTGTTTACTAACACAACAGGGGCAGCCCATGGACTGGACGAAGGGGTGATAATGCGGTGCCGCAGCATGTCTTCGACTTGCTTCTTGATTTCTTGTGACTTATGGGTGGACGTCGCGGACGTTGGCGGATGGGGGCTGAACATGTTGTGTGGATGCTGTGCTGTACTTTGTTGGTACGCCCGATGTCATGACCACCCTTAGAGAAAACATCTAGGTAAGCGTCAAAAAATGAAACAACTTCTGTTCTGTACTTGTCATCTAGGTTACTCATTGTACGTGTGTACAGATCTTTCATGTGTTCAGGTACCTCAGCAGACATGTCTGTGATGGCTGCTATCTTCAAAATTCTTCCATTTCGATCTGTGCAGTGAATGAGTTCCCCATTCACCGTAATGGTTATGCTGTCGCAGTCAATTGACGAATTTGTTTTGTGCAAAAAGTCCATTCCAAGAATTCCATCTTGGCCGATGTCTGCTATGACAGCATTGATAACATAGTTATGTGTTCCCAACTTCATGTCTACTTGTGCCTCTCCATGCACTTTGATTGGTGTTCTGTTAGCCTGAATAAGCTGAACATCAGTCATTCTCAGTTCTGTACTCTTTTGGTTAATGGCCTGTAATGCTGCATGAGATACAATTGTCACTGTAGCTCCAGTGTCGATCAATAAGTTGATTTTCTTGTCACTTGAATTTACTTCTATGTGCATTCCATTGTTGATTTCTCCTATTTTACATACAAACGTTCCTCTGTTATGAATGTCATGAATTACATTCTCGGGCCTTGCTGATAGCTTGGCCTCACCGCAACCCCTCGGGAAGACCTGTTGGAGTTTCCCTGCCGCTCATCTTTGTGGGGGCATGCTCTGCTATAATGTCCTTTTTGTTGGCAATTGTAGCATGTGACATCCGACTAGTCTGTGTTGGGTTTCACAGCCAGTTTCGTGACCATCGTCGTTAACTGTTTGAGGCTCTCTTTTAATTCGTCTATCTCTCTTCTTTTCTTCTCATTCACAGGTACTGGTTCTACTCTGCCATCTATCGCTCTGATCTGTCATGCTGGGCGAAAGCGGTCTCGCACCTTCTCTGACTTCATGAAAGACTCTGTGGCAAGAGCGGCTTGAATGGCGTCGCCGAGTGTGAACGGGGTTGGAACGGAAAATGCCGGCGCGAATCTCTGGTTCGTTGATGGCTTCCAAGAAATGCACTTTTGACAAGCGTTCCAGTGCAGAAGTGTTCAACTCCGGGTAAGCGAGTCCTGACAGATCGCGTATCATCTGCCCCAACATTTGTAGCGATTCATCTTTATTACGCCTCCTTGTGCGCAATTCCAAGAGAAAGTTCTCCGCTTGTTCTCCAGGCCCGAACCTTTTCTCCAGTTGTATCACGAGATGACGATAGGAAACAGGCATGTCTACCGGTAGAGTGCCAAAGACTTTCAGGGCTTGTCCTTGCAACCTCGTTGCTAGAAACTGTCCTGCTTCCACGTCGGTCCATCCATTTAGCTGTCCGCAGACATCAATATGATGACGGTAGTCTGTCCAGGGGGTTCTACCAGCAAATTTGTCTGGCAAGACGTCCTTATGATGCTGTCGTCCTTGTACTTCTGTCTGCGCTCGACTGTTGACGTACTGTGGATTCCCCCGGAAACTGTGGGCATCATACACTCTACACCGCTCTTCCGGGATCACATCTCCAAACTCTCCCACTCGCACTGCAACTTCTGGGTCGCTCTCATCCACTGCCCAACCATCTCATTCTCATTGGTTAGCTGTGACCTACGAATTGACCTCTAGCTGTCGCTAACAGTACTGCACTGTACATCGTGCATGACATACTACCTTCTCCCTCCTGTCCTTCTCCTTCCTGTCTTTCTCCCTCCTGTCTTCCTTCCTCCTAGCTTCCCGCCTTTCCTCCACCTCCCTGCCGTGGTCACGCCTCCTCCACTCCCATACATCCGGTACTCTATTTCCCCTTTGCTTCGCTTCAAACGCCGTAGATGCTCATGTGAAACTCACAAAGTAGGCCTCCTCCCTCCTCTCCGGGTGTGCCCTCCCGTAGTGGCGGGCCAAGTCCTGACGTCCCGCCCCCTTGTAATTGCAGCGAAGGCACCTAACCATGGACCTATCATGGATGGACTGCGCTCGGATAGACTTCCTTTAATCTATGAGGTCCGCCGCCTCATAAAAATCCAAGACATTCAGGTGTTTTAAACAACTAGAGCATTTCTAATTAGGTAGTGCCTTCCTTTGAATAACAAAAGAAAATCTGTTTTGAGAAGTATGCCAACCGTTCAGCCTTCGCTGGGAGCTCGTTGCTGAGCTTTTTTTACACACACTGTGAATTAGTTTTGGGGTAAGCGAAGGGAAACTTTGAAAAAATTGTAGAAAGAATTTGGTCCGTAACTTTTTCGGACACCTCCGCACACGAAATTGAGGTTGTTTCCATGAAAGATGAAACACTCAATAAACGATTTACAAGATATTTTTAAGGAAATATGATTTGGAAATGTGTGATATGGAGGCATTTCTCTGGCATGTTTTCTACAGTATTCTCATTTTATCACAAAAACGAAGCAACAATATAATCTGAAATTCACAGAATCGTATCTTTTTATGAATTAATACTACTGCACATGCACTTCAGTTCATGTAGTGGTTCTGAAATCTTCTGCGCATACAGAATATATATTCCTCAAAATGCATCCTACATTTTGTCATGCTTGTTTGGCGGCGGATCTCCCTCGATCAAAGAGCCAAACGCGTAAAATATTCCATTGTGACATCAATGCACACGACTGCTGTAGGAATAAATTACACTTCGTGCTGACTCCATTCCTTACACCTCTCTGACCTAACCGAGAGGCCTCTGCCATGCCTCTTCCTGCAGTGATCCCTCAGCTCCTCCGTCCCCGGCCATATGTCCTTGCAAGCTGGACAAGGGATCATCTGTAAAAATGATTCAGCATTCATGGATCAGTTATGTTGTTCTGTGGCCTTATTTATGTATCCCTATATCGTAATGGTAATGTTCGGTTCCTAGGGGGGTTCCTGCGGTCAATCCAACTGTCTACCTGGGGACCCTGGTACTCTTTTTAATAAAAAGGTGAACGACCCTGGGCTTGACTCTACTTGACTCTTCGATACGGTAGATCACGTCAGACAGTTTATCTATCACCAGATAAGGTCCTGACCATTTTGGCACAAATTTGGGGCAAACACCTCTCTTTCTCGCCACATCATATAGCCACACCCAGTCACCTCGCTTGAACTTTCTCAGAGTTGTATTTCAGTCATAAGTTTTCGCTTGCTTTTGCGCTGACATCTGAAGCCTGCTGCGCGCGGCTTCATGTGCTGAGTGTAGTTTATCCCGTAACTGTAATGCGTAATCTTGATCTTGTATTTCTTCTTCAGATTCCGGCTGGCTGAACATCAAATCCAGGGGTAATGTTGCTTCTCGACCCATCATCATCATGGCTGGGCTCTCTCCTGTCGATTCTTGCACAGCGGCTCTATAGGCGAGCATGGCGATTGGGATCTTCTCATCCCAATCTTTCTGATGGTGGTCTGGATCCAACAGGGGAATCAGCATGCTGACTAAGGTACGGTTGAAGCGTTCTACGAAACCATCACTCTGTGGGTGTAGAGGGCAAGTCTTTGTCTTCTTTATTCCAAGTAATTTACATACTTCATGCATCAGATTTGACTCAAATTTCCGTCCTTGATCCGTGTGTAACTCCTTGGGAATTCCATACCGACACACAAATTCTTCTACAAAAACGTGTGGAGCTGAACCTGCTTCTTGATCAGGTAATGGATAGGCCTCTGCCCATTTTGTGAAATAGTCTCCTACGACCAACACATATTTGTTTCCTCTCTCTGTTTCGGGTAAGGGTCCTAGAATGTCCATTGCAACTCGTTCTAAAGGAGCGCCCACTCTATATTGTTGAAGAGGAGCCCGTTTCCTCTTTTGCGGATTCTTGACTTTCACACATGTCGTGCATTTCCTTATCCAAGAGCGGACGTCTGCAGCTAATCCTACTCAGTAGAATTTTCGCTGGACTTTATGAAGAGACTTGTTAACTCCCAGGTGAGCTCCTGTTTCGGCATCGTGTACTTCAGCTAACACTCTTGCTCTCAACGTTCTAGGCAGTACTATTTTCCAGTTCCCCTCCTTTCCATCATCTGACTCCCACCTCTTTACTAATACTCTGTCTTTAACCTCTAACAAGTCCCAATTTATCCAGTAGGTCTTTGTAGCAGCTGAACTCGCAAAAACGTCCCTCCATGCTGGTTTATGTAGTGATTTCTCTTTACTCTGTAGGATGTAGGCGATATCACTGTCCAGCAACTGAGCTTCTCTAATCTCTTCCGACGACAGCGGCGAAGATAGGGTGACAGCTTGTAACCTCTCTTCAAGTTTATGCACCTCTCCGCTCATGGTGCTCGCAATCTCGTTATTTCATCTACGTTATAATTCAAATAAAAATAACAATTGGCATTACATCAGCATATTCTAACATGCACTACTAATGTTCATCTTATTCCTCCTTTACTTCTCATCTCTGCAGACATCATCAAGTCTACCACACTGTGTACATGGGCGCCGTGAGAGTCCATCAGCATTCAAGTGGATTCGTCGGGCACGATGCTCTAAGGTGAGTTTGTACTGGCTGACAATTTCAAGCCATCTAGCCAGTTGACCTTCTGGGTTCTTGAAATTCATAAGCCATCTTAGCGCGCTGTGATCTGTGCGTACTGTGACGGGTGGTCCATACAAGTAGTGACGAAAGGGCTTCAGAAATTTGATAACTGCAAGCAGTTCTCGCCGGGTGACACAATAGTTCTGTTCCGCTTTGCTTAGTGTACGACTAGCGTAGGCTGTTACTCTCTCCTTGCCATCTACTAGTTGTGATAGGACTGCTCCAATGCCATACTTGCTAGCATCCATGTCAAGCAGAAAATCTATTTTATTTAATGTGTATTTGTTTTGATGATTTTTGCTATCACTATTTGGTTTGACTTGGCTAACCCATCTGGTGCCTGGTGGCCTCAAGTGCTATACTAGAGTTTCTGTGAATAATGTGCTGACCGGGCTTGTCCCTTAAATTGTTGGTGAACGAAGCAGCAAGCAAGAGGCCACCAGGCCTCATCTGGCACAGTTCAGAACTCCAATGGTTGATGCAATTTAATGTATATATTTATATTTTATATCTGATTGTAAGCGCTGTGATACTTTTTGTGTATAGCGCAGATAAATAACCATTATTATTATTATCTACACCAAGTCTTGGGTAAGCTAGAATAGGGGCAGTTGTGAGTCTCTCCTTCAATGTATTGAATGCTACCTCGCATTCATCTGACCATTTGAACTCTCTATCCTTCTGTGTAAGAGCAGTCAAAGTTTTGGCGATGTCAGAAAACTTTTCGACAAACCGCCGATAGTAAGAAGCTAAACCGATAAAACTCCTGACATCTTTTGTACATGTGGGCGTCGGCCAGCTTTTGAGAGCTTCAATCTTGTCTGGATCTGTGCGAATGCCCTCTTCTGAAACAACATGTCCAAGATAGAGCACCTCTGTCTTGAACAGGTGGCACTTCTTAGGCTTGAGTTTCAACTTGGCATCTCTCAGTCATTCCAAAACGACTCCCAATCTCTCGATTGTCTCCTCGACCGTCGAACTGTAAACAATGACGTCGTCTAAATAGACCAACAGAATCTTCCACTGCAGACCAGAAAGAACGGTCTCAATCAATCTCTCAAAACAACTTCCCATGTTTGATAATTCGAAGGGCAATACTTCAGATTGGTATAATCCACCAGGTACTACAAAAGCAGACTACAGCTTTGCTTCATTGTCCAGAGGTACTTGCCAGTAGCCGGCAGCTAAATCTAATGTACAAAAGTACTTAGCGCCATCTAGTGCATCGATCGACTCATCTATCCTTGGGAGGGGGAATGAATCCTTTATTGTGTACTTGTTCAACTCTCTGTAGTCGACACAAAACTGCTTAATGCCGTCTTTCTTGTTTACTAACACAACAGGGGAAGCCCATGGACTGGACGAAGGGGTGATAATGGCGTGCCGCAGCATGTCTTCGACTTGCTTCTCGATTTCTTGTCGCTGACCTATGGGTGGACGTCGCGGACGTTGGCGGATGGGGGCTGAACGTGTTGTGTGGATGCTGTTCTGTACTTTGTTGGTACGCCAGATGTCATGACCACCCTTAGAGAAAACATCTTGGTAAGCGTCAAAAAATGAAACAACCTCTGTTCTGTACTTGTCATCTAAGTTACTCATTGTACGTGTGTACAGATCTTTCATGTGTTCAGGTACCTCAGCAGACATGTCTGTGATGGCTGCTATCTTCAAATTTCTTCCGTTTCGATCTGTGCAGTGAATGAGTTCCCCATTCACCATAATGGTCATGCTGTCGCAGTCAATTGACGAATTTGTTTTGTGCAAAAAGTCTATTCCAAGAATTCCATCTTGGCCGATGTCTGCTATGACAGCATTGATAACATAGTTATGTGTTCCCAACTTCATGTTTACTTGTGCTTCTCCATGCACCTTGATTGGTGTTCCGTTAGCCTGAATAAGCTGAACATCAGTCATTCTCAGTTCTGGACTTTTTTGGTTAATGGCCTGTAATGCTGCATGAGATACAAATGTCACTGTAACTCCTGTGTCGATCAATAAGTTGATTTTCTTGTCATTTGAAGTTACTTCTATGTGCATTCCATTGTTGATTTCTCCTATTTTACATACAAACGTTCCTCTGTTATGAATGTCGTGAATTACATTCTCGGGCCTTGCTGATAGCTTGGCCTCACCGCGACCCCTCGGGAAGACCTGTTGGAGTTTCCCTGCCGCTCATCTTTGTGGGGGCATGCTCTGCTATAATGTCCTTTTTGTTGGCAATTGTAGCATGTGACATCCGACTTGTCTGTGTTGGGTTTCACAGCCAATTTTCGTGACCATCGTCGTTAACTGTTTGAGGCTCTCTTTTAATTCGTCTATCTCTCTTCTTTTCTTCTCAGTCACAGGTACTGGTTCTACTCTGCCATCTATCGCTCTGATCTGTCGTGCTGGGCGAAAGCGATCTCGCACCTTCTCTGACTTCATGAATGACTCTGTGGCAAGAGCGGCTTGAATGGCGTCGTCGAGTGTGATGGGGTTGGAACGGAAAATGCCGGCGCGAATCTCTGGTTCGTTGATGGCTTCCAAGAAATGCACTTTTGACATGCGTTCCAGTGCAGAAGTGTTCAACTCCGGGTAAGCGAATCCTGACAGATCGCGTATCACCTGCCCTAACATTTGTAGCGATTCATCTTTATTACGCCTCCTTGTGCACAATTCCAAGAGAAAGTTCTCCGCTTGTTCTCCAGGCCAGAACCTTTTCTCAAGTTGTATCACTAGATGACAATAGGAAATAGGCATGTCTACCGGTAGAGTGCCAAAGACTTTCAGGGCTTGTCCTTGCAACCTCGTTGCTAGAAACTGTCCTGCTTCCACGTCGGTCCATCCATTTAGCTGTCCGCAGACATCACAATGATGACGGTAGTCTGTCCAGGGGGTTCTACCAGCAAATTTGTCTGGCAAGACGTCCTTATGATGCCGTCGTCCTTGTTTTTCTGTCTGCGCTCGACTGTTGACATACTGTGGATTCCCGCGGAAACTGTGCGCATCATACACTCTACGCCGCTCTTCCGGGATCACATCTCCAAACTCTCCCACTCGCACTGCAACTTCTGGGTCGCTCTCATCCACTGCCCAACCATCTCATTCTCATTGGTTAGCTGTGACCTACGAATTGACCTCTAGCTCTCGCTAACAGTACTGCACTGTACATCGTGCATGACATACTACCTCGACTCTGCCGCACAACATCAACACTCAACCAAGATGTCGTCTTTAACTGTCATTTATCAGCTAGCATTCAATTTGGTGAGTTGCAAGATATCCATTATGTGGTCATTATTCTGTCCCTTTCATACAAATCGTGTGTGACATTCATCTCGTCACACTTGTTCGCTACATTTGCCTCACACAGCGTACACAAGTGGCAAATAGCCACACTTTCGTCTGCGACTCTTGTACGCTGTCTCTTGTACGCTGTCTCTCGTACGCTGTCTCTTGTACGCTGTCTCTTGTACGCTGTCTCTCGTACGCTGTCTCTTGTAAGCTGTATCTTGTATGCCGTCTCTTGTACGCTGGCTCTTGTACGATGTACTCTCGTACTGCGTACCCACATGTTCAAGACATAGTGGTAAACGTGTCACCTCGGTCATACCACATCTCACTCATGGCAAACTCACAACATTCGTACAATCACGTCATCAGCCAACATTAAATCAATCATCCATTCCAAGTCATGACAATATTTCTTCCTCTCTCAATTTCGCGCCAGTAGCATGGTAACATTTTTATTACCCTCAAGCATCGATGTGTGGTTCGTGACTGAAATTGATAGACTATTACGCTCTCAAGATGTTAAAAGTTCTTTGCCAGATAACGACAGTAAATTATGACATAAGCTTAACTTAGGTACTTTTACTTAACTACAAACACATCAACAGACACTGAATCACTGACCTTCGACCAGTAACAACCTCGAATACATCCACTTACTCTACTCTACCGAAACTACTGTGCAACCTAAGTTCAAGAAATATTCTTTAGAGTTCAAGTAAAGTTCAACTGAACTTTATTAAAGTATAAGAGTAAACATTTTTTGGTGATGAAACATTCAACTGGTATTCAACGATAGGAAAATGTAACTTGTAGCTTTATATACATATATGTACATCTATACATCGATCCCTTACTGGTTTTTCTGTACAATGCCGAATGCATCGTGATAGAGATACAATTACAAGTACATCTGTCTGATGCTAAAGAAAATAGGAATAGGAAAGAAGAAAGAGAAAGGGTGGAAGACATGTCTCTCGATTGGTCGTCTCCTCGACTGGCAATGTAACTTGTTGCAAAACTGTCATTGTCATTGCATAACTCTCGTTATGTACCCTGTTCAGGATTTATGGCGTACCAGACTGGTTACTGGCATTGCATGACTCTCGTTGTTTACCCTGTTCGGGATTTATGGCGCAACAGACTGGTTACTGGCATTGCGTAACTCTCGTTGCTTACCCTGTTCGGGATTTTTGGCATACCAGACTGGTTACTGGCATCGCATAACTCTCGTCGCTTATCCTGTTCGGGATTTACAGCTACGATGAACATCTCCAGATAGGAAAGGGGGTGGAAAGTTTAGAGGGAAAGAGAGAAAGCATCGACAGAGTACAATTCGTGGAATGTAATCGTGTCGTTGATATTGGTTATCTCTAAATATGTGATCTACCAATACTTACATATCTTACTCTTAAAACACATATATATGAGGCACACACCACTTATGAGGCACGCTTAACTTATGTCAAGGACTCAGTCCAGAACATGGTACGAAACATGTTCCAAACATGTTCAAATAGCATAAAAGTTCAATTCAATCCAAACAATGTCAAAAGTTCTAATACGTGAGAGTTATGAGTAGGAATTTATAGATATAACTTAAAGTTTTGAATATAAGTAGAGTAGACCTACAAGTCTAAGAACAGATTCTTCCAAACTTATGCCTGAAAAATATAAGTAGAGTACTCTAAGAATGGATTCTTCCAAACTGATGCCTGAAAACCACCCCCCGGGTCCCATACCCGTTCTCTGTTTCACTCTATGTCGTTGATGCATTGTTCTGTAATAAATAAAGAACAAAACAATTCTTGTCATGTTTCTTCACTCTCTCTTCTTTGTGAAATCAATCATGTTTACAGGTATATCCTTCTCTTCTTTCTGGTATCTCACTTATCAATGAGTCATATGTTCTTAGAATTATCACCTTAATAGTCCTGTTTATGTAAAAGTATAAATAAAAGACAATTTTCTACTCACTGTGATCTAGTCTTTCTTGTCCAAAAGCCAAAAAGTCAAGCTTTACGTCGCAAACTAAAGCAGCCCGAAATTCAGGGTGGAAAAATGGCGTAATACGCCCCTCATCTCCCCATCTCTCCTTTTATATCCCCCCTCATTCCTTACGCGATTGGTCAAAACCCCAGCTCCTAATTAATTATTCAAGGGAAATACTTGAGCCTAATTGGCTGATACCTCTTACTACGCAGTTCTCTGCGCGGGAAATTCGACTTATCACAGGGAAAATTAAACAAGATATAAGTATATTCTTGCATAATATTCCTTACGATCATTACGCAATACAACCATATACTTCACACTGAACCTACACAGGATTACATAATCATATGAGCAAGTATTAAAAAGCACAACTCTTTCAATAACTTTTACTCATCAACCACTCATCAACCCCGGCCAATACCTTGCCTTCAACATCGAAAAGTCGCAACTCTCGCCAGAGCTTGAAAACGGTAGCCCGCTAGGCAACAGCGTCGACTCTGTGCACGGCCGAACATCCAAGCGAGCACAGGGTCAACCCCGGGACCTAGATAAATCACGAACTACATCCTAATGCGCATGCGCATCTTACACACATGTGCGTCGCATTGACAGAATTAACACACAGGGAAGAAGCTCACCCGTGTAAAAATGCAGTGCTGTGTAGCACAGTATAACACACGTAACTCATATAGTCGCGCAAATTTTGCTCACGCTCTAGAAACTATCAGAAGAATTGTGGCTTTTCTGAATGTCAGTATACAACCTCGTTTTAAACAGGATACACCATGTCACATGGCATTATTATAAGATCTATCAACTGTAGTTTTATAATTTATCTCCCATGAAAAACAGGATCAAAGTACGTGCAAACATTGGACATATATTTGACTTCCTCTTAAATCTCGCATCTCGCGATGTCTGATATACATGTAAATGATAGTCTTGGGATCAGACTTAGAAAATAAAAAAAAATGAGGGTGGGAGGGAAACCGTTTCACCAGCATACAGCTCCTGGTTCCCTTTCCTGATGGCCGACGTCAGCTTGGCCATGTCCCTCTCACTGTAGGCCAGGATCGCCCCAGCCAAGGCACTCATGAAGGCACCGTATTTGCAGTGAGATTGCTTTATCACCACAGTATAATAATAATAATATTCAATTCTTAGAGACGATGGTTTGATGAGTTCAGTAAGATAGACAGGAGCATTTCCACATAAGCATTTTAATACAAGAGTGAGGATTTTAAACTGAACACGAGCCCGTATCGGGAGCCAGTGGAGACTACGTAGGATCGGAGTTATATGTTCAAATTTCCTTTTTTCGCGTTACAAGCCTTGCCGCTGAATTCTGTACACGGAGTTTATTCAGTTGAGTTTTGGAGATTCCCAGAAACAAACCATTATTGAAATCTAAGTAACTAAATATAAATGCGTGAACAAGCCTCTCTGTGGTCGCTTTATCCAAAAAATGTCTCATCTTCCCAATCCTATGTAGTCCCATGGCAGCCGATTTACAAATATTATCAATGTGAGTGTTCATGCGCAGATCATCTTGAACAATAACTCCCAGGTCACGTGCTTTTGAAACTGACAAAACGGGAATATCAGAAGCTGTTATTGACAGCAATGGTTGTAATTTATCACGAGGGTTTACTTGCACAACTTCAGTTTTTCCTAGATTTAACTTTAAACTGTTTTGCAGTGACCACTCCTGTATTTCACACAAACAAGATTCAATTTGACTTATTACTGTGGCACGACTAGTACATTCTGGTATTGAGACATAAATTTGGGTATCATCAGCATATATCATTTTGCCGATGCCACACTTCTCTATTACATTTTCCAATGGAGCCGTGTACACAGAAAAACATAATGGCCCCATAACTGAACCCTGAGGAACCCCCTCACTTAAAACACATGGAGCAGATGCAGTGCCCTTGATAGACACACTTTGAGTGCGACTGCTGAAATATGAATGAAACCAGTTCAATGCAGTACTTGTAATCCCATATTTTAACGAAAATCGATTAAGCATAATGTCATGGTCAATAGTGTCAAATGCGGAGGAGTAATCCAGCATCACCAGCACCGTCCTCCCCCCTATCTGCTGCCAGGAGTAAGTCATTATAAATGCGGACCATAGCTGTCTCAACACTGTCTTTTCCTATAAGCTGATTGTGCTCTACCATGTAAACCATTCAGATCTAGATATGCATGTATTTGGTTAGCAGATACTCGCTCAACTAATTTCCCAAGAAATTTAAGCTTCGCTATCGGTCTATAGTTTGCTAAGATCTCTGGATCCAAACCTGACTTTTTTGCATATCAACTGCCTGTGATGACTTGAAAAGATGGATGCCATCAATGTCCATCCCGGCTGGCCCCTTGAATTCCTCGAGGATGGCCTCGACTGCATTCGCAGTTACCTGGAAAACAACAACAAAAACAAAAATAATCCACTTGATTCTTCACTAGCCTGCCTATCCCTAAACCCATAGGGGAAGAGATCTCACCTGGACACCACGAGTCAGGCGTCTGACATAGCTCTAATGCTGGCGTGGTTTGACGTAGCACAGGAGTTCATAATCAGCCATAGCCTGGTAGCGAGGATCTCTCCTTCTAGTGGCCGTGTACAGCTGGGCCAGGTCGTCGTCGCAGTACGCCAGCACCACACCTGCCATTGCCCTCATGAAGGCTGCGTACTTGACATGCGTCTGTTTGATGACTACCGAGTTCCAGCGGTGGAGCCAGTGCCTAATATCCAGCCTCAACACCATGCCAGCCTCTAACCACTGCTGGAAGATCTTCTCGAGCCAGGAAGACCCACCATCTCTGTGAAATTTAAAAAGAAAAGCAAAGAAAAGGGGACAATACGGATGATGAGATTGTGAAAATCCAGCTATACACATAAGATTATATCGCATTGAATTTACTACTCACCTGCAACAGTTGGTGTCGGTGTACAGAATCTTGGGGGGAGGTACATTGCTCTCCTGAACCGCGCCATTAGTCCTCTGGCCATGGGCGCGTAGGCTTCCTCCGATTTGGAGGTGGTCACGCTGGTGGTTACAAACTGGCCAAACTCATTTAGCACACTTGTTAGGTAATGCATGGTGTCAGCACCTTCCCCATAGACCTTCTTCAGGATCTGGAAGAAAATTAGTTAAACAAAAAACAATTAGGAAAATATACCCAAGTTGTATCCTCTGTAATTTACATGTATGTGTTTTTTTATATCAAAAGACTTACTTGTCTCGTGCCATCAATGCACAGAATCTCCCCTGTCTGGCTGAGGATAGCCTCTCGATAGCCGGGGATCTGCTCCATCTCCATGATGAGCAAAGCTCGGCGGAGAACACAGGGACACGGCATCTTGGGTTGGGGGACAGGCGGAACGTAGCTTCCCTCTTTCTTCATGAAGGGCAGGATCCCAGAAGGTGCGCGGTGGGCAGCATACAGCACCATCTGGTACATCCCTCTCCTGGTCGCATACCAATCGTCATGCCCTTCCTGCAGGACACCGTGTAACTTGCTCATTGACATGGAGTTTACGCGATCCTTGAGGAAACGCACTACCTCCTTGTCAACCGCACGTTTCCCACATATCACTGCAGGAAATGACTTGGCAAACGGAAGCGGCAGGTTCATCAGGATAGATGGACTGCTCGCGTTCCACCTGAACTGCACATCCTTGCCGGTCCTCTCCCGCTCCTTCATGCAGTGGTAGCACTGAAGCATTTCAGTGAGCAGGGTATAAAAGCCACTGAAAGTCAACACCTGTGAAAATAGAAACAAGAGAAAAACAAAGATTTCAAATGAAATTTTGCAAAATGGCAAATTGTTTTTGTTTTTTTTTTTTTTACAAAGAAGAAATTAAAATTAATTGAGTCTTACCTGTCTTGCTTCTCGAGCATAGCCACTTTTTGCGAGAAAGGCATCTGGCGGGGCGTGGCATTCTCTGTTGGGGCATCGAATCTTGAGCTCGAGCACTCCAACCGGCCGCCAGAAGAAGATCTTGGTTGCAAAGTAAGAAAGCATGGAGGGCATCACCGATTCAAACCTGTGTTGAGGGGGCCGTGAAAATTCCATCTGTTCTTTCAGCACCAGCCTGCTTCCAGCCTTGTTGAAAAGGCCATGTGGCCCATCACTCTTGGCCCATGGGAGGTTTGCGGCTGGCATACACTCATCCCAGTGCTTTAGCCACCCCTCAAACGAAGCTGAAGATGATGACGATGGTGACGCTGATGTCGATGTCAATGGCTTCATCAGTCTCTCCGCTGTTGTGAGGGAGGTCACCACGTGCACATCTGATTCGTGGAGGATGTCGTCTGAAGACAAAAGAAATTAATGAAATGCTCATTATTAGTTATCTCGATGATAACAGTGAATAAACAGATATTTGTATGTTTCATTAAAGAAATAGATAAAATAATTTTAATCAAAATTTCTTACCTGCATGTGACAATAGTGCCGCATCATCGATGTACTGCTCCTCGAACATGACCAGAGGGACTGTGGTGGAATCCACAGGCTTCTTTTTCTGTAAGGAGAAAAGTAAAAATTATAGCATGTTTTGCAAGTACTAACGGGATTGGGTTTACTCAAGATTTTATTTATTCATTTATTTCTTTTTTTTGGTCTTATTCAGTAAAGTTTGATTTTATAGGAATACACTGACCTGTTTGTGAAGGGATGGCGTCAAACTCGCACACGTCTAGAAAGTGGGCAGCCAGCCACACGCTGTATCCCACGACATTTGACAGCAAACATTGAACCGACTGACCCATGTATTTCCCAAATGTCATGACCTCCTGCGTCCGCCACACCTCCCCAGCAACCTCTCTGGCTCTGGCCTCGGCAGTCGCCGGGTCCCGCCACACCTCGTTGATGATCTTAGGACAATGAAAATACCGCTCAGCCTCATTGGTACGATAGAGTCTCGGCTCCTCACCATTCTTGCCGGAGTACATCGGGATTACCGGCACGAAGTGCCTTTCCTGGTGGCGGCGGAGGTGCTGAGGTAGCCGGAACCTCTCAGTGTACTTCTCGCAGACGGGGTCTTCTCATCGTGGACCTTCTTATGTCGGGTCAGGTTGGACTTGACCTTGAATTTCGCGTTGCACTCATCACATGTGTACAGCACCATGGTGTAGACATTGGTAGAATCTTCAGAATCTTCAGAAAGTTTAATAGCCCGACATCGTTGTGGTCAGCATCACCGTGATCATGGTACTATATGAGCAAACTGTAAAGAAATAAATACATAAAAAATAAAGAATAATAATTCTGGGGAGAACCCACCCCCAGATACGCACCTGGATTGTATACAAGGCAATACTGATGCATACTGATCTACGTGCATATTTATTTGCAATAAAGAATAAGGTAAACAACTCAAAAGACGGCCATTGAGAATCATATTTGAAGATTTCCACCACAAAAATCAATAGGTGGGACAATGTACATGATGTAAACGAACAATGAGCAAAATGAGGGAGACAATGTTAAATATTTCGAAAAATATTGACTAAATTGGTATCAGACAAGAAGAAATCGGTAGTCAGAGGCTGAAATAATACAGAATTTAACGATATACAATTTGGGGAAAATTACCGACAAAATTCAATTTTTCTATGGGTATTTTTACGTGACTCAGGCTCGACGATGAACGGGCGACGTGATATTTAATATTCATAAGTTGATGACGTACCGGTGACGTTCTCATCAATATTCATATCAGATCGAACAACGAGACAACATCATTGGTCTGTTGCTCGAAGTCTTCTGCCACAAATCGAGCAACGGAACAACCAGATTGGTCGGTTGGTCGAGCAACGGAGCATTGTGATTTGTCTGTTGTACAACCGACTAGTACTACCGCGGTCGGTAGCCTGGGCACACCGGGTGTTGTAGGCTTTTTGCTAAGTGGAAGTATGTCTCGCTTTTTTTTCTCTTACCCTCTACTCATTTTTTTCAGCATCCCAACGAGGATGGCCAGGCACATCATGCGCACTGCTTGGGCTAATTGCATCAGGATGCTGGGGCAAGTGGCATGCCATCTGGACTGCAGCGACTTGTCCTCTTTAGCCTGACAGTGGTGGCACTTGAGCCTTTCGGTCAGCAGGCTGTAATCACAGGTGAGCCCACACACCTGCCGAGCTACCGGGGCGTAGCCAGATCTTGTTAAGAAGCTGTTTGGTGGGGCAGGGCACTGGGAGTTCGGGCATGGGATCTTGGTGCCCATAACTCCCACAGGCCTCCAGAAAAAGACATGGGTGCTAAAGAACAGGGGCATGGAGGGCAGAGTTCCTTTTAGGGATGTGGGCAGAGGGGGTGGGGGAAAGTCCATCTTGCTCTTCAGGATGCTACGGGTAGAGGCATGTCCCTTGCCAGAGACATACCTCTGTGGCTCCTCAAAGATGCCGTGAGGGCCATCCGACTTTAGCCAGTTCAAGTTTGGCAGGTACATGCCGTCCCATGCTTTCTGCCATTCTTCGACGATGTCGGCAGCATCGCAAAACCTTTCAGCAGCAGAGGGTACCTCCGTAATGAGCTGGTCCACAGATGTTACTGATGTATCAAATGGCACTTGGGATTCCTGAAGGACATTCTCTGAAAATAAAATTGAGAAAAATTATCATAGTAGGACAGATCTGAAAAATTAATCCATTTTCATCTCGTACAGTTGTTTTCATTCTTGCAGTCTTTACAACTTCTTTTGGATTTCTTTAGTTTTCATTTTTCCTCAAGTGATGATAATGAGATTCATAATGTACACATTTATAATTTACAATTTCTGTAGTCTTGATAATGAACCACTTGAATAGATTTATTGTGATAACAAGTTTGACATTCAAGCCTTTACAAAATGTGTTTACGTGTACAAAGACACATGCAAGTGCCCCCCCCCCCCCCCCCCAACACACAACACACACACATTCACACTATGCTCACATGAAACTTACCCGCAAGGGCCAAGAGCTCTGCATCTTCAACATACTCTTCCGGCTGTTGCTTTCGCTGGTGCTTTTCTTTGCGTTTCTGTGAAGTTAATTGATGGAAATCAAATTTGAATGAACCTGATACAGTACATAGATAATGTAATTAATTAGTTAATTATTGAAGGTGCAATGATTAAACATCTGATAAACACCTTCCCTGAAATGAAAACAAAATAAAATGACACAGCATGATACTGAGCATTAGTACTGAAAACAAAGCAGATGAATGAATTATGAAATTCCTATAGTATGATTTGAGACTAACCTTTTCACGTTTGTGAAGATGCATCATGATGCCGGGGAATGCCTCCACAAGCTCCAACAGGTGCTCCTTCTGCCATCTTAAGACAGGACTTTTTTCACCAGAGGCCTTGAACTCATCAAGGAGCTACACGACGTACCTCACATCGTTTTCTAGCAGCCACTTAAAGTGCTGCCCTGCGTACTTCCCGAAGGTCAAGACGATGTTGCCACGCCACAGCTCCTTTCCCAACCTCTTGGCCTCCTTCTCTGCCGTTGACACATCCAGCCAGATTGAGTCCACTGTCTTGTCCTTCTGGGAGCCAACAGTCTCGGCAGCACTGGTAAAATTTAGAAGAGCTTCACCACTCTTATACTGTCAGATTTTTGGATGAAGGTGTACCTTGGTGTGGCGATCCAGGTTTTGTTTCAGGGTGAACTCCTTGCCACATGTACCACAACGATGGCCCTTCTCCTCATGTATCTTCAGATGCCTTGTCAGGTTAGACTGTGTGGTAAACACCAGTCCACACTCTAGACACTTGTGTGTCATTGAAGGTGAAACTGCCGTCTCCATGGTAACCTGAATTTGAAGTTAATTAAACAAAAATCCATCATTCTTTCATCTACACGTAAGTTCTAGTGTCTAACACATACCATTTACCTCTCAACTCAAATTCACACACACACTGAAAAACATGGTCATCGTCATGACTTTTTGGAGCCTCATCAAAGGGGCCTGACACCCCATTTCATCAGTTTCACGTTCAGAATATGTGCAGCAATAGTATACAGCACGGCTAAATAAACACAATTTCCTAAAACACCCGAAATATGGATAAAAAGTGTAAGTTACTTTCGCTGAAGTGGATGCCGTCCCTGCAAAGCGGGTCTTCCTCACCAATGTACCATTCATCGTGGCGCTGCTCCACGTAGCGGTGCACCTTGGTCATGGACACGGCGTTAAGGCGATCCTCCAGCATACCTGCCACAGCCCGGTCTATTGCCCTCTTTCTGCAGATGATCGCTGGGAACCGCTTCCTGATGGCAGGGGCCAGCTGCATCAAGATGCTTGGTGAGTAGGCGTGCCACCTGTATGGGAGAGGGGAGGGGTTCTGCTGCCTGGCTCTCTGGCAGTGATGGCACTTTAGTCGCTCCGTGAGCACGGTGTAATTGTGCTCCAAACCGCACACCTCCCTTGCCACATCTCCGTAGCCGCTCCTGGAGAGAAATGAGCCAGAAGGGGCTGGGCAAGACGGATTGGGGCACCGGATGAGGGCTTCCATAACACCGACGGGCCTCCAAAAGAACACAGGTGTTGTAAAAAAAGATAACATCGAAGGCAGGGATCCTCGGATGGTGGTGGGCAGAGGAGGGGGCTGAAACTCCATCTTTGCCTTGAATACTGCTTTTCCAGTCTTGGCCTTGGCAGAGGCGAAGATGCCATGGAGACCGGCGGACTTCAGCCACGGGACGTTGGGGGCAAAGATCCCTGACGGACCCTCCCAGGTCTTCTGCCATCCTTCAGCGGGAGGCAGCTCAAAAGGCCCGGCAGGAGCTGCTGCAGCACTAGCGGAGCTAGAGGTTCCAGGCGAGTCCTCAGGGAGGAGACTTCCGACCGTAGTCAGCTGGGTAGACACACCCATGACCTCTGATTCCTGCAGGACTTCCTCTGAAAAGAATAAAGAAATAATACATGCCTAATTAAAAGCCTAATTAAAAAGGAATTTTGAATTTACTTTTTCACATGTATTATTTTACATATATTAATTTCTTTCCATTTCTTATAGGAATAAAACATTAAAGAATGACTTATAGATTTCTAATGAGCATGAGGTTGATAACAATATCTACCGTAAATATCAATGATGTACTCTTAAATATCATTGCACATAAATTGTTCTTAAAAGGCGAAAATCAATTTATGGTTTAGTCTTAAGAAATAAACCTTTCAACTCACCGGCAAGAGAATTTCTGCATCCTCAATATAATCTTCCCCAAAACTCTCCAGCTCAGCCTTGGGCTGGTCCGAGTCAGAGGCCTTCTGCTTCCTGAGCTTGGAGGCTTCAAGTCGCTGGTCTACCTTCTCCATCACCAGCGCGTAGTCCCTGGCGTACTCGAGCAGTCTCTCTTTCTGCCACCGCAGCTCAGGCATCTTCTTCTCCCCCATCTCCGAAAACTCCGCCAGAAGCCAGACCGTCCACCCAACGTCATTCTCCAGTAGCCACTTGAAGGTCTGGCCAACGTATTTTCCGAAGCTGATCCGAAGCTGGCCCCGCCACAGTTCATGCTGGCAGCTCTTTGCCTCCTTCTCGGCATCCTCCTGGACGGTGCTGACCTCCGGCTTCGGATGGGCTGACTTCAGGGCGAGGGCAACCTGCCTTGCCTCCTCAGATTGGGTGAGACGCGCCTCCACTTTCAGGCTCCTTCCTTTATACAGTGGGATGCTTGGGTAGAAATGCATCTTCCTATGTAGCTGGAGGTTCTGCTTGAGGGTGAAGGGCTTCTGGCATTCCGGACATACAAACTCCTTCTCCCGGTGGGTCCTCTCGTGCCTAGTCAGATTTGACTTGGTGGAGAAGGAGACACCACAAATACGACACTTGAATTCCATGACTGCAAATTTAAATGAAATTGAGAAAGGCAAACAATAATCGTGGCAAAAGCCAATAAAATATTTTGTTGTGCATATCAAGTGAAAAAAACCGTAGAAAACTATCCAATAAACATCACACACACAAGGGGGCATCATTTCCTTCCTGAAAATTGAATTAATAGAAGTTAAAACGATGGTCACGGCGTAATTTAGGAACAGAAGGATGAATCTCCACCACAAAAATGAATACGTGGGACTGCACGGCGATTGATAAATACAATATGGACCAAAAAGTCATTTTTTTTTCAACAAAATATTATCTTACCTCTACTCCAAGGTCAAATGATCACTAAGCTTCGCTCGAACGTCCTTCACAATACAAGATGATGACATAAAATGTCAAAAAACAAAGTTTTAAAAGATTTAGCGATGCTATTGTAAAAGTTTCCAAAAGCAAACTTTGTGAATAGGCGCGGGATGACGTAGGGTGCTGACGTAGGCATATTAATCAGATGACGTCGGCAAAGCTTTAGAAATCAAGCGTTTTGATTGGTCTTCTTTAGAATCAGCTGTAGAGAATTTCTACGACTTTCTAAAGCAGAGAGATCTGATTAGTCGGCTTTAGAGGGAATCTCGTAATTCTATTTGTCTGCTTTAGAACCTGTAAGTCCCTGGTAGAGAAACTGCCTGGGAACGGCTCACGACCCCGCCAGGGACCTCGGCTTCGCCTGATCACTGGTGATCGCCGACGACGATCCCCCACGATCCGGTGTGGAACACGCCATCTACGATGAAGGACCATACATGTAGTGCGTTAAAACGCCCTAATAATCTGAACTGAATTTCATTGCCTGCATGTTTGTCTGTCACTCTGTTTGTCCGTTTGTGTGCTTGTTTGTATGTTTGTTTCAAGTTTGTATAGTATTGTCTTTTCAATAATTGTCCTGTCTCTCTGTTTTTTGTGTTTGTTTGCTAAGTTTGTGCTGTATGTCCCTTTTGTATCTGTTTGTCCTGGTATTTGTTTGGAAGTTTGTGCTTTTTTGTTTGTTTGTGTTGCCGGTGTTTCTGTGTCCGTTAGCTCGTCTTCTGTCCTTCAGTTTGTCTGCACATTTATATACAATGTTTTATTGTCTGAATGTGTTGGCTTGTTGTTTTTTTTTTTTTTTTTGGTCTGCTTGCCCTTTGTCCTTTTGTCTATTTGTTTGCAAGTTTGTGTTTGTTTTTTTAATATCTCTCTGTAGTATATTTGTTCATTGTTTGTATGTTTGTTTCTTTGTTAATGTGTTTGTTTTTTGTTTGTCCATTGTTTAATTTATATATTTAGATATTCATTTATTGATCATACACTACACACCAATAAAGAAACAAACCCACACACACACATACAAAACATACAAACATATCCATACTAAAACACACACACATACACAAATACACACAGACAACATACCTTTTTTTTCTCATACAGCAAAACTATTGTTGAATTTAGCTTAAATATTTTCTTTGAAATAAATAAACTATAGAGTCAAATAAATGGAGTTTGAAGTGTCTTCACTTCTGTCTTCTGGTATTTTCTCCAAAAAATATAGATAATATATAAATATAAACAGCACAAAAATAGAGGTACTATCAACATAAAGATGGTACATTGGATTGGAATGACTAGATGAACTGACTTTGAACAAATGTTCATATTAGTATATAAGTACTTCCAACTTCTCACTATGGCACATAATATGAAAGAATACCATGAATGAGTTAACATCATAAAAAATGACTTCTCATCATTTTAAAGGATTGCAATGACTTTGAACGAATGTTCAATATAAAAGTACTTCCTGGCCACTTCTTGCTGTGGCATGTAATATAAATAACACGATAAATGCAAGAGTCAATATCACACTAATGTCCTCTCAGCATTAAGAAAATTAGGAATGATTTTGAACGAAATGTTCACGTTTGACATGTCTATACTTCTGGCATTTCTCAATACAGACAATATAGATTTACAAATAGTGCAAAATAAATATATATGTACATCGAACTGGAATGACTCGATGAATTGACTTTGAACAAACGTTAAAAAATGTAAGTACTTCCCAGCTGCTTTTCGCTATGATACATAATACGAAAGAACACAATAAATAGATCTCGGCCGTGGATCCCGCGATCGCTGCAAAATTTTGCACGATGGTAGTGTGTGATGTAATCTAAAAAAATGTATATATAGATTTTCCAAAATAACTCTTTTTATTTTATATTAGTAAATTATGCTAATTTATGCTCTAGATCAGTAAATGAAGCTCTAAAACTGCTGATTTTTGGTATAGATACCCTTTGTAGCATTCTTAGCAATTGTACTTGAAAAAAATTCCCATATAAAAATTAATTTCTTATGTATTTTATTGTTTTATCAATTTCTTATGTATTTCTTTGTTTTTTCGATCTTTTGCTGTGCAGTTTCCCCCCCCCCCCCCCCCCCGGGCTATATAGGGTTAAACAATTGCATTAACTGACTTTTTAAAAAAAATGTTGAAATATAAAAGTACTTCTAGCCGCCTCTTATTACAGTGTTAGATATAAATGAACATGATAAATGTGTTGATGTGACAAAATGACTCTACAGCCATTTAAATAACTGCAAAGATTTGAACAAATGTTCAAATATAAAAGTACTTCCTGGCTGCTTCTTACTACGGCATGTAATGTAAAATTACACAAAAAATGAGGTAATATCACAAAGTGACTTCTCAGCCATTTAAACAATTGCACTGACTTTGAAGAAAGTTCAAATATAAAAGTACTTCCAAATTCCAAACCACTTCTTACTTCATCATGTAATATAAAAGAACATGATAAATGAGTTAATATCCTAAAATGACATCTTAGCATTTTAAACAATGCATTGACTTAAATAGAACAAAATGTTCACATATAAAAGTACTTCCTGACCGCTTCTAAGTACGGCATGTAATATAAATGAACAGGATAAATATCTAATAATTGACCCATCAGCATTTAAAATGATTGCATTGACTTTAAAGAAATGTGAAAGTTTGAAGTGTCTTTACCCGTCTTCTGGTATTTCTCAATCAAGATGTAGACAATTCAGAATCACAAATACATGTAGAATAAAATACTTGTACTATCGACATAAACATGTACATCGAAATTGAACTACTCGACGAGTTGACTTTGAACAAATGTTCACATATGTAAGAACTTCCAAGCTGTATCTCACTGTGGCATACAGTATAAGAACACGAAAAATTTGTAAATATCACATAAATGACCTCTCATCATTTGAAACCACTGCATATCTTGTAAAAGAACCAAACTATGCAAAAAGCATGCTACCTCAAAGCAAAAATAGGGACATGTTAATCGTCGTCTTTCTGCCTTGACAATTCGGCATCTACTTCCTGAACAAAATGTTCGTAACTATCATAAACCTTGGTGAACCCGGGAGTGACACCTCTGTTTGTAGTTGGACAAAATGTAAACTTCTTACGTGTACTTCCCACTGTTTTTTCTTTAGATGGAACATACTTCTTGCGTAGGCCTCCACAGTTGGGTACGTTACATGCTGTACATGGTTTGGATGTTGCTTTGGGGACAGAAGATGATGGTTTTGGCGATGGGGGAGGAGGAGGACGTACGGTCAACCCCATGGAAGGGATCGGCGGTAGGGAGATGGTCTGTGCCTTTGGTTGGGCTGGCACAACAACCAAAATGGGAATTCCAGACGACCCCTGTGGCATTGCTGGGGATGCGGAGGGACTCTGCTTGAGCATTGCTGGAGATGGAGAGGCACTGGGCTTTGGAGCAAGGCGCGGTAACTTTGAAAGCGATGGCTCATCTTGACTTTGAGATGACGGCCCAGGCTGTGAAAGTTGAGAGAAGTCAAGGGCCCGCCTCTTCTCACCATACCGCTTTCCAGATTGGTGTGGAATGGACTCGTACTTCATCTGGGTGAAGGAAGGGGGTGGAAGGGATGCGGGTAGCTCCACAGCTTCTGGGATGGGGTCTTTAGATAGTACCTTCCTGTGGGGTTTCACCTTTGGTTGAGCTGTGGCAAGATAATTGGCTCGCTTCTCCTCCTTCGAGATGAACGCTGTGATAGACTTCGCGTTTATATTTGGAAGTGGGATATCTACACCAGAAAGGAGTGGGTCATCCCTGACTCTGTCCACAATCCGCTTATACCGGGCCTTGATTTGAGATGCTGCCTTTGTTGGCGATGAGAGGCCACTAACCGACGGCTGATTCTTTAACATCTTTATTAAGATGTATAAGAGCCTGGACTCATCAGTAATGGATGCTGCCTGGGCAAAGCGCATCCATCCGAACTTTGTCTTCTGGGCAGCGCTGCTCTCCTGGGATACACCACCCAGGCATCTGCCGAACAGAGTGTAGCCCCAGGTAGACTCGTACTTCTTCACAAAGTTGCGGGCGCTCTTATCGTGTTCCTGCAGTTTCCCTGCAGCTTGGGCAATCTCTTGCCTGAGGGGGGCCGGGATGATGTGCTGATCCCCTTCGATGAGCTTGAGAAGGAGAAGTGCCAGGTCCTCAACTTCTTGAAACCCAGGCAGATGGAGATTCGTTGGCTTTGTCAAAACATCTGCCATGAGGGGGGATACTTCTTCTACAACCTGCTCATCTTTGCTGAGGACAACCTGGTTGAGAGCCACAGCATCGAAGGGGTCATTGGGTTGAGTGGTGGGACTGTCTTCTTCAATGCCCTCGTCCTCCGACTCGGCCTCTGACTCCGACTCCGTCTCAGCTTCAACATGAGCTTCTTCTTCAGCTGTAAATAAAGATAAAAGAAAAGAAAATAATTAATGAAGGCATCAAAAAATAGTTTAATACAGATTGACGTAATTTTCATAGGTTGACTTCAAGTTCCGCTGTAAAAAGGAAGAAATAAAGAGATGACTCATCAAAAAAAATGAAACTAAAAAAAAAAACATGTATACAATAATCTGATCATGAGTAATATAATTATCTACACACTGTAAACATCATTTCATTATTAAACAAATATAATAATAAGAAACAATATTTTTTATTACTAATATTGTACAGATAAATCCAGTATTTTTCAAACAATATTCTCACCTTTCTGGGTGTAGTCTGTAGACTGGGAGTAAGCATACTCAACGCCCAACAACTCTTCCTCTGCGGGAACTGCGGCCATGGGTGCAGAGAAGTTCGGCTCAAAGACGTGGTCTTTGCCGAAAAGAGCCTTCCCTTGCTCGTTGATCCTCTGGACCTGGCGCGGATCGATGCAGGATGTGCGCCTTCCATGCCCTCCGGCGACCTTGAGCTTCTCCATTCGGGCGTTCCACTGGACCGCGAAGGAGATGAGGTAGACCTGATGTGGAGAGGAAAATGAGAAAGATACGTGCATTTATAATCAAATGTCACTCACCATGTGATTCAAGATGAACAATGTCACAATAAATACTTTGTTAACATTACCATATATGATATGTGCATGGAATAGTCAAGACTTCACTTAACAAGTAATTGAAATAGTATGGTATTTACCTGGAAAGGCACAATTCCGCATCGCTTAGAAGGGATAGCTTGTAGCAGGTGGGAGTGTAGGCCCTCAAGGGCATTGCTGCCTCTGCGGCACTTGTACTTGTTGAGTGGTATGCCATTGATGGTAACAACTTTGGTGGTCACGTACAGAGGGATGTTGGGTGGATCCTGCAATGGGAGTTTAAAAAATAAAAATTCATGTAATTCCAACAATGATTCTCATTTTAATCATTATATTATTGTTATATCTATCATTTTTAGTATTAATCTTATTATTACTGTTAGCATTATTATTATTATCAGCAATATTACTACTTTTATCAATATTAATATTTTCATTAAAATTTCATTATTATTATCATTAATATTAGTATTATTATTATCATTATTATTATCATCGTCATTATTATTAGTGTTATTATTATCAATATTATTATTATTATTATTATCACCTGTATTATTTGAATATGTAACATATAAGCTCACCTGCATACAACTCAAGTGCTTCCTTGCAGTTGTCCAGTGAGCGTCGACTGCTTCTGTCGACTTAAACAAAGGGATACCGTCGATGTCCAGGCCAGCTGGTCCCTTGAACTCCTCCAGGATGTGCTGAATCGCAGAAGCGCTCTCCTGCACATGAAAAAAAAAAGAACATGCAGTTAGAAAAAAAAAAAAGGGTTTTAACAATGAATGAAACTTGAACGATGAGACTTGTTGACACAGGCTACCTGCAAAAAACAAACAAACATTAAAACAAACATGAAAAAACACACAATCATTTTGATAAACAATTTGATAAACAGCTTGGGAAGGTCCACCATATCATTGAAACATAGTTGATTCATACCTAACCCTTATAATTCCGTTAATTGATAGAAAGAGATTTACCTGGACACCGCGCGTCAACCGTCTGACGTAGCAGGAAGCCTGGTGGGGCTTGACAAAGGCCAGCATCTCCTCGTCTGTGTACTGGCTGAAGTCTCTGTCGCCGTTGCGGATGGCTCTGATGAGCTGGCTCATGTCGTCCGCGTTGTACGCAAGTATGGCACCTGCCAGCGAGCTCATAAAGATGCCATACTTGGCGTGCGACTGCTTCATCACCACAGCATCCCATCTGTGAAGCCAGTGACGGATGTCCAGTCGCACCACCATCCCATCTGCTGTCCAGTCTGCAAACAGAGACTCGAGCCACGAGGTTCCGCCATCCCTGTGACAAAAACCAAAAATAATAAGTCCAAAAAGTTTAATTATATTTAACTTTTAAAATGAGCAATTTGATAAATTTTTAATTCTTGTTGAATTTATATAACTTTTAAATCAATTGATTATATGAGGACAAGGACATTTTTTGTCATAGAAAAATTAACATACCTGCAGCAGTTGTTGTCTGCGTAGAGGATTTTAGGGGCTGGGGCATTTGCACGACGGAATCTGGATATGAGGCCACGGGCCATCCTGGCATATGACTCCTCTGCTTCAGAGGCCACAACCACAGTAGTCACAAACTGCCCCCATTCATTGAGGACACTTGTGACGTACTGCATTGTCCCCTTCCCGTCACCGTAGATCTTCTTCAGGATCTGTACACAGAAAACAAAGCAAGAAATATCAAATAGTAATGTGAATGTCAATAATTTAACATTTTTCCATACTTATATTTTTCACAAGTATTTTGCCAGACTAATAATTGTATATTTTTAATAATAATAAACACAAACAGGGATAACAAAAAACATGATATATAGGCTTGATTTTGTACTTAGGATTCTTTTTTTATATATTTACTTGTGACTGGTATAACACTGTGGTGTAGCCAAGGAATTGATTCCAACTCGATGTGTATGCCTTAGACAAGGCATTTTAAAATAAATTTATGTCCAATATCATTATTAATTTTATTTAAATAACATTATTAGTATACACCTATTGAGATTAATTTTACAAAAATTAACAATTGTAATACCTGTTTGGTGCCATCAATGGACAAGATTTCTCCAGTCACACTGGTGATGGATGCACGGTAGACCGCCATCTTCTCCATCTCCATTATGAGGTGGGCGCGGCGAAAAACCCGGGGAAACGGAATTGGTACAGGAGGGATTGGTGGGGTATACTTGTGGCCGGTGAAGGGAAGTATCCCGAGCTGAGAGGAGGAGGATGTGCTGGCAGATTGGGCCTCCGTCAGCAGCGTCTGGTACAGGTCCAGGCGGTCTGTGTACCACTCATCGTGGCCCTGCTCCACCAACCGATGCACCTTCGTCATCGACGCAGCGTTCAGCCTGTCGGCGAGTAGAGCTGCCACGCCCTTATCCACTGCCCGCTTCCCGCATATAACGGCGGGGAACATCTTGCGTACAGCAGGGGCCAGCTGCATCAAAATACTTGGTGAGTACGCATGCCAGCGATAAGGGACCTGGGGTGTCTCATCTGTGGGCTGCTGACGGGCCTTCAGGCAGAAATGGCATTTCAGCCTCTCCGTCACCACGGTGTAGTTGTGTCGCAGGCCACAGACCTCCCTGGCAACTTCTCCGTAGCCGCTCCTTGAGAGGAATGTCCCTGGAGGTGCAGGACAGGATGGATTCGGGCACCTGATCTTTGCCTCCATGACACCAACCGGCCTCCAGAAGAACACCGGTGTGGTGAAAAAGGAGAGCATGGAAGGCAAAGATCCTCGAATGGTTGTCGGCAGAGGAGGTGGGTTGAACCACATCTTCGGCTTGAAGCCCTTCCGCTTGGTCTTCGAAGCCAAGAAGATGCCATGAGGGCCGTCACTCTTGAGCCAGGGGATGTTGGGGGCGTACATGCCTGGCGGTTCCTCCCAGGACTTCTGCCAGCCTTCTGGCACAAGTGGCTCGTCGACTGGGCCGGTTGATGCGGTGGATGTTGAGGGTATCTCCATCTCTTGGAGTGGCACAGGCGATGGCCGGAGACTACCCACTGTCGTGAGTCCTGTAGCCACGGGGACTTCCGATTCTTGCAGAGCTACCTCTGAAAAATTAAGGATAGACAAATTTAACATTTAAAAAGCATTTCTAAATAGATTAATACTGTTCCCAGTGTAAGAAAAAAAATAATTAATATTTATAAACTGTTGTAACTTAATGAGAAAATTCATAAAAATAGCTTCATAGTGACTGCATGAATTTGATTGTCATTTAATTATCTCAGCTATTAATTCACTCACTTGAACATACATGTAAAATTTTTACATCAGTCAGCACAGTTCTATTTTTCTTTTAAATCTGTTGATCACGATGTTGCAGTGCCCTAAATTCCATAAGGAAACAAACTAAGTAGATTGAAAAATTGTTCAATGTGATAACATTTCCTATTTATTGTATGCTATTATTATCTTATTTGTAAGAAAAAGCATGTATGATAGTCAGTTTACTGCCATGTTCTTAGTCACGATCAAGGAATATGCATAATGTAGGGTAAAAAAATAAAAACAAAAATTATACAGGTTTATTTTATAATATCTATTTTGATTATCTAGAACATAAACTAACCAGCAAAAGAGAGGAGTTCGGCATCGTCGATGTACTCTGGCTTGAAGTCCGGGACAGGGGTAGGGGTAGGGGTAGGAGTGTCCTTCTTCTGGGCCTTCACCCGCTGGTTAATGGGGTCCATGACAATGGAGTAATCCCCAGCATACTCCAGCAGCCTCTCCTTCTGCCACTTCAGCTCTGGGGACTTCTCGCCGCTGACTTTGTACTGGCTCAGGAGCCAGACGACCCACCCAACATCGTTCTCCAGCAGCCATTTATATGTCTGGCCTGCGTACTTTCCGAAGCAGATGGTGAGATCGCCTCGCCACAAGTCGTGGTCACATTTCTTCGCCGCCGCCTCCGCCGACTCTTGCTGCCGGTGTTGGTCTGACACTGTCGCCTGGGGGCGTGCCGCCACCGCTGCAGCCTCCGATGAACACTTCAGGCGCGCCTCTCCCCTCTTGTACAATGGGATTTGCGGGTAAAAGTGCACCCGCTTGTGGCTGACAAGATTCTGCTTCAGTGTGAAGAGTTTTCCACACTCTGAACAAACAAACTCCTTAGCCCTGTGTGTCTTTTCGTGCCTAACAAGGTTGGACTTTGTTGAAAAGGCCAACTGACACATAGGACACTTGTGAGGAGCATCCATGATGTATGGATCTGGACTTGCTTACCTACAAATGCATGAAAGATAAAATTAAGAATGGACACAATGATGCCATTGATGGATATATTATAAATCCAGTCAGCAATTATGTCTTAAATTAACTTAGCCTAGAGACCTAGACCGTAGTACTAGTATAATTTAAACTTTTCCTTTATGGCCTTTGGCTTTGTGAGAAACAGAAATGTAAAGAAGGGTAAAACTGAATGACAACATATGAATCCATATTAAAGTATAAATCTTTAAACTACAATATTACTGTAGGAGGATGGGGGATGCATTTCCGATAAGGCCTATACTCAACCCCCCCCCCCCCCCCAAAAAAAAAAAAAAAAAAAAAAAAAAAAAACTGCACTTTGCTGTGCGTTCCTCAGTCCCGAGACCTGACAGTGACAGTCCTGTACCTGATTCTACTCAATATGCACATCGTATTTCATTCTAGAACTAGGCTAGAAGTTTGTACTTCATAATCACATATTTAACACATCGTATCGCGCGAAAAGAGTAAGAAAACTTTCATTTCATAACATGATATTTTAGTAACAAAGTGACGTGATCGAAATCGCAGCACTCTGTTTTATTTGCGTGGGGCACACGTGTAACGGTGGAAGCGAAGAATAAGCGGGGAATCTCCGGGGAAGCACGTAGTGACTGACCCCCCTACCCGACTGGAGGCACCTCCACTTTCACGTGGATCGTCAAAATAGCTATAAAAACACGTTTATTTGCATACTTACTCAATCAGGTGGATCTATTCCGTGATGTATCACTACAGCTTTCACTCGCTGTGAAAAATCCCTCGAACAGCACTCAAAGAGTGCGAAAAACCAAGTTTTGAATCTCCTTTTGTTAAAAGTTGACCACGATAACTTTCTGAATAGAACGCCGTGAAGTCATGAATATTAATTAGGGTTCTACAACGTTGTAGAAATGGAGCGCAGTGATTGGTCTGCTGTAGAAATCTTCTACAGGTTCTAGGGCAGCTAGGCGATCTGATTGGACTGCTGTAGAAAAATTAAGCACTGTGATTGGTCTGCTGTAGAACCCGGTAGTCCCTGGAAGAGAAGTTGTCTGGGAATACCGGGTGTTGTGGGCTTTTTGCTAAGTGGAAGTATGTCTCGCATTTTTTTCACTTACCCTTTACTCATTTTTTTTCACTTCCCACTTCCTCACCTTTTTTCATTAATTTTCTTGCTCTTATAGATTAAGATTTTCTTGAAAAGTTGAGCGTGAAAGATGATGCCGGGGTGCTTGTAGCAATACGCGCACGTTGCTAAGGTCCACTATTACATCACAGCTGAGACAATGACCATGTTTGGTCATTCCGTCTCAACCACATGTTGAACGAAGACTTCTCCGCGATGCAGCAAGTGGACCTTTCTGTATCTCTTGCTGCTCTCTGTCGTATTCCGAGACGACGAAGTAGAGGGAGTGTGAAGCGAAGCCTCTGCAACCTACTTCCACCTGCCAGATTGACGTTGTCCACCCTCGCTCTTCACACTGCCGTTGTAGTTCTTCGTTCTTAAGAAGCTTCCTCTTGTGAGCTCTCTGCATATTTCCTCCGTCGGGAAGGGTTAATTCTACCGCCGCAATCGTCCTGGTTGATGACGACCAAATGACAATATCTGGTCGTAATGTCGTAGCCAGGATTTCCTCTGGAAACACCAACTTCTTTTCCAAGTCTGCAACCATTTTCCAGTCGGAGCTCCTTGAAACGAAGTTGGAAATGGTTTTGCGATTCATCCGCTGCTTTGGCTTGTCACCCTCTCTTACGAAATCAATCTGGGGAAAACGAACTGGTTGATCTCGTCCCTTGTTGTGAGCTGTCAAGTGAGCTTGAATAGCATTTGATAACACACCGAGCACACGATTATGTCTCCACGTGTATCTACCTTGTCAAAGACTCGTGGGGCAGCCTGCCAACACATGCATCGTCGTGCATCTTTCAGCACACAGGGAGCAGCTGTCTTCCTGGCTCAGCTTCCATCTCTGTAGATTGGCTGGAGATGCTACAGTGTCGTATGTTGTTCCAACAACAAACTGCAAAAGTTTGGGGCTCATATCCAAGAGTGTGTACGCCAGGTCATGTTCCGTTGTTTTGCTGCCTCCCACGCCGTCCACGCTCCTTGTACTCCCATCTGCACAGCCCGGGTGTAGTAGATGTTGTCATGTTCTCCCGAGACCACTTTACACACCTCGGTCCTATACTCCCTTTTGGAGAGCTTCGTGACCGGAAGTCTCCTCTTCAAAGCTCCAACTCCCTGGCGTCCGAATTGTCCTCTGGCCATGTCGTCAAACTTCAGTCTGCATTCTGCTCTGTCGATTGCCTCCTCTGCCTTCCACTTACGTCCACAGTTGACAACCTGTCGGTGCTCTGCATGCTTACAAAAGAGAGCTTCAGATGTGAGATTTACGCTGATGCCGAGCTATCTCCGCAGGTACTTGGCAACCATCGTCTCCATGCGCTCGACGTGCGAAAGGGGAACGTCATAGATGAGAAGTTGCCATTGGAGCTTCGGGACAAGGATATGGGCGTAGATCCAGCACTTCATGGTTCCTGTCAGCATGGTCTTATTGATGAGGCGAAGCCAGGTCTTCAAGTTCTCCTTAATGGATACACGAGCTCCATTGTCATTGAGATCCTCATCGAAATTTAATTGGTTTCGTGTGAACACCCGAGATCTTCTGTCCATCAACAGAAAAGGGCTCCTCTCGCTTTACTCTCCCTCTTTCCATGATAAGGGATCTAGACTTGGCAGGCTTGATTTTCATCTTGCTCCATTTCATGAATGCGTTTACTTTGTTGAGAACGACCTTGGCGGCTTTTTCTGAAGCTGTGCAAATCGTGATGTCATCCATGTACTCTTTCATAATTGGAATCTCAATGTCCTTGCTTTTCATCTTGTATTGCTTAACTGAAAGTTGAAAGCTGCAAATTGAAAGTGGCAACGAAAAGGATTGGAGACAGGGTGCAGCCCATGAGGATTCCTATCAAAAACTTCTGCCAGTCAGATGTCCAATCTTTCACCGAAAACCGTGCATAAAGTCCGGCGTAGTAATTCCCCACAAGTTTGATGGTAGTGTCTGGTACGTGGTACCATTTCAAGGCGAACGCAATTGCTTCATGAGGAACAGAACCAAAAGCATTGGCTAGATCCAACCAGATTACTGCAAGATTCTTCTGGGTAGATTTTGCGTCCTTTTGTGGCCAAAAAAGCATCAACAACTTGGCAGAAATGTTCATAGCTTTCGAAGACGCGATCTTTGAAGCCAGGCGATAACGACTTGCACGTTTTAGGGCAGAAGATGAACTACTTGCGTTTACTGCCAACATCCTTGTCCTTGGCTGGCCTGTACCGCTTCCTCTGCCTACCGCAATTGAAGACGCCGCATGCACTACACGGCTTCTTCGAAGGGTTTGGAACAAAGACTTTGGGTGGAGGAGGTGGCGGAGCAAAAGGGACCACAAACGGTGCAGACGAACGCAAACTGGTGGACGGGAAGGAGATCGAAGCCGCAGATGGTTGGCGGGGAAGAACGACCAGCACAGGGGCTTTGGGAATGGTTGAGGCACGTTCTCAGGGTCGAGCTTCTACTTTGCCCTCACAGTCGCACTCGTGACCAATGGGACCGTTGGGTAACGGACCTGCTCTCGCTCAGGTTTTGGCAGAATGGCAGGGAGAGTGGGAGCAGTGGGAAGAGGTTGGGTAGATACAACTTTCGTCTTGGGTGGAGCCTTAGGTATCACTGTGGCGAGGTAGTTGGCCCGCTTGTCTTCCTTTGTCGGGAAAGAAGTGATGGACTTTGTATTAATGTTCGGTAGAGGGACCTGCTTCTCGGCCAGATACTGGTCATCTCGGACGCAATCGACAATGCGCTTGTACTGCCCCCTGATAAGGTTAGCAATCTTCGTTGGGGAAGACAGCGTGCTGACCGCCGGCTGGTTCCTCAGCATCTTGATCAGGATGAACAACAGGCGGGATTCCTCTGTGATTTTTGAGGCTTGGGCTTACTTCATCCAAGCGAAGTTCACCTTCTGTGCTGCTGAGCTCTCCGCAGACTCCTGACCATGACAACGGCCAAAAAGAGTATAGCCCCATCTGGACTCGTATTTTTTTACGAAGGACCGGGCAGTTTTGTCATGGTCATGGAGAGCATAGAGGGCACTCAAGATCTGTTCGCGAACTTTGCTTGGAATGATATGCCTATCCCCTTCATCCGCTAGCTGAATTAGGAGGAGGGCAAGCCGTTCCACTTCTTCGTACCCTGGCAGGTGCAGTTGGGGACGGGAGGCGAGGACATCATCACACGCAGGATGGGAAACTCCCGTCGTTTCTGTCTTAATGGTGGAGAAGTGATGGGGACTCAGCGAATCGATGGGGTCCCCCGTGATGTCGATGCCCTCATCGTCCTCCTCCTCTTCCGGCGTCTCTCCCTCCTGTCCGGGCTCGGGCTCAGGCTCTTGCTGGGGATGCTCTGCCTCGGCCTTGGCCTCATCCACATCCAGCTGCTGTTCTTCTCCACTGCCAATGAAAAAGAAAAGAAAAGAAGGAAACAACATAGGTCAGTCAAGTCATCAACTTGAGGGGGGAGCAGTGGAAATTACTGACTGTATGTTATTTTAACAACATCAAAAAGAACAAAAAGCAGTGGCCTACCTTTGTTAATGTAGAACTTCTTGGAAGAGAAGGATGTGGATTGAGCAAACACAAACTCCACACCAAGAAGCTCCTCATCTTCCGCTGTTGGCAGGGGCATAGGGGGGACATAGTTCGGCTCGAACGGCTTCCCGAAGAGCAGGTTTGACTGGTCGTTCAGGAGCTGGAGCTCTCTGGGGTCTGTGAGGGTCGTGGACAGGCGTGCCTCCTTCGCAACCTTGTTTTTTTTAGCTTCCTGCCTTCTGTTCCATTGAACAGCAAAGGCAAGAAGGGCAACCTGCAGTAATAAAATAGAAAAATTGTAGAAATCAATTAAACATGTTTTTGATTATTTCACCAAAACATGACATTTTTTCATTATTTTTTTTCTATTTTAATCTTTTTATTCTTTGGGAAGAATAAAGAAGGGGTGGAATGAAAGGGGAGGGAAGGTTGTGTAGTATATTAATTACACGTACCTGAAATGGCATAATCCCCACCTCTGAGAGGGGATACAGTGAACAAGGTGGGCGTGAAGAGTGTTGCTGCCCCGACAACACCTGTACCTGTCGAGTACCACACCATTGTTACAGGCCGTGTCAATCTTGACATAAAGGGAGACATCTGGAGGATCCTGCAGATAAAAGAAAACAGTTATGATATTTTGTGAATAATAAAGTACAAGAAAATTGATGTAATAGGTTGGCTGAGGTGAGGATTATTCTTTTGATGACAAAAACTAATAATGAATTTCTCACCTGCATGCAAGCAATTTGCCTGCTGGAAAATGCCCACTGAGCATCGACCGCCTCGTTGGATCTGAAGAGATGGATCCCGTCGATGTCCAGTCCGCCTAGTCCCTTGAAGAGTAAACCTCTCGCCGCACCGGTCGCAGGTCACCGTCTTGTCTGAATGGGTCTTTTTGTGCCTGGTCAAGTTTGATTTGATTGCAAACTTGGCACCACATTCATCACAGGTGTAAAGCACCATTATAAATATATGATAACCATGGCTGTGCAGGAAAAAAAAAAAGAGAAAAAAAATGATGCGATTTCTGGAGCACACCAGTTACTGATTTCCACCAAAATATTAAGTGGACTGGCCATTGCAAAGTGAAAAATTGTGTAAATACTACAAGAAAATACTTCAGTTGTCGTGAAAGAGCGGTCGTCAAGGGAGAGTCCCGGGGGAGAGTCCAGTAAAGACAAATCAGTTCTGCAAATTGAAATTATTTCTAACACAAAAGTGAGTAGGTGGGACAGTGCAAAACGAAAAAGGACAAACAATAATATGAAAAATAATAAAATCTGACTTTTTAAAATTCATCTTCAATAAAACGAGCACCAATTAGCTTCCCAAGGGTGAAACAATGCAGATAATAATTATTAGAATTAATTATTTGACCGAAATAATGCAATTTATTTGATATTTTATTTACCTTTGGCGGGGATCGAGAAGGACGGGCGACGTCATCCACTGAATATTCGTCAAAATCGATCGCATCGAGAGTCACATTGGTCTGATGGCCAAATCTGGCCCACATTCTCGGTGATGCCTATTGGGCCAATGAGAGAGCTCTGATGGCCAACTCAGTCGGCTGTTGGAGCATTGTGATTGGACGAATGGCCAAGAAATTGGCCAGCACTAGTACCGGGCGGGAAGATTCACTGGGAGTACTGGGTGTTGTAGGCTTTTTGCTAAGAACCGTTATAATTAAAACTAACCCCAAGATAAGTGTAATCATAAACAACCTCAAGGGAATTTTCACCAAACATAAACTGAGGAAACCGACGGACACGTCCTCTGGAAAAAATAACAACTTTGGTTTTTAACACTGGTGTTTACAGTGAGCTTCCATAAATCACAGTATTGATGAACAGCTGATAAAGCACACTGTATAGCTCCTCAGCAGACTCAGCAAATATTACAGTGTCATCAGCATATAATAATACATACAGACGCAAAAATACCTCAACATTCCATCACTTAAATACTCTCTTATTGCAGAGGAGCACATATCAAGACCTCTTTATGCCTACTAACAAAAAGTTCAAAATCATTAAGATAAAGTGCAAACAAAAGGGGGAATAAATTTTCTCCTTGGCGTACACCAATGTTACAAACAAAAAAATCAGACAAATTATTACCGAGTTTTACACAGGATTTTGCATTCTTATACATATTATAAACAACATTGATGATTTTTCCATTAATCCCTGATGATATCAATTTTGACCAAAGACTGGACCTATCTATAAGGTCAAAGGCCTTCTTATAGTCAACAAAAGCACAGTAAATTCTTTTCCCACGGTTTAAATACAAATCAATTAGACCATGCAAAGTAAAAATGTGATCCAGGGTACTATGCCCATCTCTAAAACCAGCCTGCTCACTTCCTAAAATATCAGCACACTCTAGGTAAAGTACAACATTGAAAACTCTAACCAACAAATTCACAAAAGAATCAGGACAGTTTTTCAGTTGTTCATTAATAATATTATTGATCCCACTAGCCTTATTGTTCCTTAATTTTTCTTATAACAAGAATGACTTTTTCATAGGTAAAGTCTTTATTTATAGCCTCATTTATTGAACGATCTACAACAGAAGGATCAAAATCAATTTTGTTTGAACTCAAATCTTCTGGCTTCATACTTAAATTCTTGAAATGTGTCATAAATGCATTTAACGGAATGTCATTTTCTTTTTCTGGCGATTTACAAGCATCATCTAACAGTTTCCAGTATTTCTTGGGATTAGAATTTTTCAATTTTTGCAGAGAAGTGTGAAACTCTTTATTATATGCCCTTAATTTTGTCCTAATAAAATGTTTGTAAGTTTTTGCTAATTTCCTAAGTTCTAACTTTGCATCAACAGAGTTCAATTTCTGCAACCCATGTTTTCCTTTAAAGTAGTCTTTTCTACGGGTTTCACAAGCTTCATCAAAGCAGGGCTTATCATTTTTACCAAAATGATCATTACGTCTTTAAGCATTCGTCACCGAATGTGCTTTCTTACAAATTCCTATGGACTTAGCATGATCGATTAACAATCTATTCAAGTCTTGTCCATATTGTCCATAATGCACTGAGAAATTGATTCACTATAAAAAGAGTCAATCTTATTATTCACATCATTAATTGCCTCAGTATCGAAAGAATTAAGGTAGGAAGTTTCAACTTCCTTTTTTCAAGATATTTTCAAAGGTTCATATATGTATCACTTAGCTGAGCAACATCAAAAGTGAGTTGGACAGAAATGGCTCCATGAGCATCAGACAAGCACTTATCTAAGGGGTAAACATGAAAATATGTAATCTTCGACATGATTTGTGAGGAATAACCTCAGTAGTACCCGTGTCCAATTAAGTATAAATTCCCTAAGAAAAGTATAAATTATGCATTAGTGGAAGATTTTAAAAAGAAAAATCCATTCATTTCCATTCATAAATTTCTTTTCCAATACTTACATAGAATGTGGGAATGTAGCTACACTCTTTTTGGGCTTGTCAGATCCTTAGCAACGTATGACTACATGTAGGCTGCCTTAGAATGATGCTTAGAATGGTGCTGCTATGAACGCATCTTGATGCTCTTGATTGGATCGTAAAAAACTCAGGAAGATGTCATAATGTCCCACTTGTCAAGGATTGCTGCTTTGCATATGTTGCAATAGCTGTGTGATGGATGACAGCATCCGATGGCTGGCCGTTAACTGGAATTTGAATAAAACAACAAATTATAATTACCAAAGTACAGCAAAAGCATTCATTATCCTAGTTAGACCAAATTTACTTTTAGAAGTTAGGTAACCCCCTGGACTACTCCTGCAAAGCGAGAGCACCCTGAAGGCTCGCCTTCATTCAGACTACCGTGTAATCGACCTGTGCATATGAATGAATTACTCATGTGCAATACATTTATCACATATGAATGACTCACTGTATTGAATATATACCTACATTGAGCAATGTTACATATTTGCTCTTCATGCGCATAAACTTACATCTTCACCATCGCAGCTGCTGTCATGCAATTCTGAAACACTTTAGGGTGTAAACAAAAAAAAAATACAACATGGATTAAAATCATCTTTACACCAACCACAAAAATGTGAGTTTGAGCAAACAGAATTGCTCAAATTTACTGATTTAATCACGACTCTCTGACTTCAAAGCTCAGTGCTATGCAGCTCGCTCACTGCGTGAGCGGGCTGGTCGCAGTAAGATGTTATTGACAAGGTATTACGCACAGTTTACAGTTGCGAGTATTGCAGAATAATAATTGAACTATAATGCATCTTTGCTTGATTAATTTAATCAGTTCTATTCTCTCCAACATCTATTTCGCATTTAAGTCAACATACAACAAACAACTAATGAAATATAGGCCAGCATTAGCAACAGTCATGACAGTAACACAGACAGTATTTCACAATCCCAACACCAAATTACACACATGGGACTGACAAATTATGCCAATGAACTCACCCTTACTACTGTTTTGCTTCGGACTTCTTCCATTCTGTCTTTTCCTGGGGATTTTGATATATCAGCAAGCTCTTAAGTCTTTCAAGCCATGATGACGTCGCAAGAACATAAGGACCAGGTATTTGAGACGTGAAACAATCTATGCGCGCTCCTAGTTTGACACTGGCGACTGCATGTAGTAATATGAGCAGCGACTAAATTAGGGTGGATGATGGTATGTCCGAAGGGTCAAATCAAAGAGGGGGTTTTAAAATAATGTTACATCATATCTTATTAATTTCTTTGTAAAGACGTTACATCTCTACTTGTATCTCTACGTATGTATATTTGTGTTTCCATTTTTGTTTTTGTTTTTCTTCTCATGTTTGTATTTTGTATGTTACGTTTTTAAAAGGTTGATTGTATGTATACATGTGTTTTTTCTTATGCGAAATGAACTTGAATTAAATAAAGACGTAATGTATTCGTCTGTACGACGTATGACAATTTTATGACCAATTTGTACCGTCTTAAAGACGTCATTCTGCTATCAGGTTTAAAGAAACAGCATTTTCCTATTTGCAAAAGTCATAAAACTCTGCAGGAATCACATGTGAAATATCAGTCTAGCCTCACAAATCTAGTCAGGAAAACTTAACAATGTTTACGTTTGAAACATGGTAGTCCTCATGCATATAGTCGACAACGGTCTCTATGCTATAGGTCTCAGGTGTATGACCAGCATAAAACCTCAAAAATCTAGCGATTGCCATAATTTTGTTTAAGTTCTATTATTTTAGGGAAATTCCTGATGTGGTATCTACTTGCATTTATCATGGTTTATACCAAAAAAAATGACCTGCAACATGGACGTACTGTTTTTAAATAGGCGTTATTTTGCCGCCATTTTGTCATTGATCATTTAATGGTCTTATAACACGGACATTTGGGGGAAATGAAAGGCGTAAATTTTATGACAGATTAAGGTCATTTTCGTAATTATAGTGGTGAAAAATTAATGTAAGATTTTGGGATAGTTTTTATAAAACGTCATCGCGTGTAAATAATCATAATATGGTCGTGCTAATAAGTGAAATTTTGCTGTCATTTTTAGATGTCATATTTATATTCTGCTCGTACATTACCTGATTTTTTTATCATTCAAAGACGTCATTATGATGTCGTACCATAGTCATGATATGGTCGTTCAACAAATTTGATTTTTTTTTTGTTATTTATAGACGTCATTATGACGTCATAACTTAGTCATAATATTCATGGAAAAAGAGGGTTGTCTCTGGTTAGTGTTCGATTTCATTATGATGTCGTATGAAAGTCAGATTCTGGTCATACAATAAGAGATTTGTTTGATCATTTATAGACATCATTTTTACATCATAATTTAGTCATAATCTATGGTCGTGCATATTAAAAGTGGGATGTTTTTGGTCATAGACGTCATCATGACATTGAGTACGAGTAAGATTCTGTTTACATAATAAGATATTTGTTTGGTCATTTAAAGACGTCATTATGACGTATTTAGTCAGATCCTATTCGTACGTGCAATACATATGATTTGTTTAGTCATTCAAAGACATCATTTTGACGTCATATGCAAGTAATATTCTGACTTCGCATGAAAGTCAGATTCTGGTCATACAATAAGAGAGTTGTTTGGTCATTTAAAGACGGAATTTTGACGTCGTAACACAGTCATAATATGGTCGGGCAAAAAAAAGAGTAAGATTTAGGGTCATTTAAAGACGTAATTTTGACGTATAGTCAGATTCTGGTCTTACAATTAGCGATTTGTTTTATCATTTAAAGACATCATTTTGATGTCGTAACGTAGTCATAATAAAGTCGTGATAAGAAGTAAGATTTTGGTTCATTTAAAGACATAATTATGACGTTGCATTTGAGTCAGATTCTGGTCGTACAATAAGAGATTTTTTTGTTCATCTAAAGATGTCAACATGGCATCGTAAAATAGTCAAAATGTGGTCGTGCAAAAAGTGAGATTTTTGGGTCATTTGTAGACGTCAGTATGACGTCGTATTTAAGTCAGATTCTGGTGTACAATACCTCCATTCCATCCCATTTATTTTCGGTTTAAAACACCGAAAACTAAAGCTAAAAATAGTCTTGTGTAAGTGTTATAAAATATAAAAATTCACCTCTCCTTTTTTTTCACTTTTCACTTTCCTTTCCTTTCTTCACCCCATAAGTGGGCCAATTATCCGAAAGAATACAACCACATGGTGTTACCGAAAGTTTTGCTATTTTCTAAATAGTATTTATTAGTACACTCTCACCATGGAAACATTCAAAGAACATTTAATACATGATTTGTTTGGTCATTCAAAGACGTCATTGTGATGTCGTTATATAGTCATGATATGGTCATGCAGGAAATACACGTCTTTAAGATGTTGATCGAATGAAACTCAGTTTCTGGTCATACAATGAAAATTTTGGTCATTTAAAGATGTAATTTTGACGTCGTAACACAGTCATAATATGGTCAGGCAAAAAAGAGTAAGATTTAGGGTTATTTAAAGACGTAATTCTGACGTCTAAAGATAAGAGATTTGTTTGATCATTTAAAGACGTCATTTTGATGTCGTAACGTAGTCATAATAAAGTCGTAATAAGAAGTAAGATTTTGGTTCATTTAAAGATGTAATTATGACGTTGCATTTGAGTCAGATTCTGGTTGTACAAAATGGGTTTCTTTGGTCATCTAAAGACGTCAACATGGCGTCGTAAAATAGTCAAAATGTGGTCGTGCAAAAAGTGAGATATTTGGATGATTTGTAGACGTCAATATGACGTTGTATTTAAGTCAGATTCTGGTCGTACAGTACATAATTTGTTTGGTCATTCAAAGACGTCACTATGATGTCGTTATTATAGTCATGAATATGGTCACGCAGAAAGTGGGATACATTAAGATGTTGATCGAACGAAAGTCAGATTCTGGTCATACAATGAAGAATTTGATCATTTAAAAACACAGTCATAATATGGTCGGGCAAAAAAGGGTAAGATTTGGGGTCATTTAAAGACGTCAATCTGACGTTGTATTGTAGTCAGATTCTGGTCGTACAATAAGAGATTTGTTTGGTCATTTAAAGACGCCATTTTGATGTCGTAATGTAGTCATAATAAAGTCGTGCAAAGAAGTACGATTTTGGTTCATTTAAAGACGTAAAAAAATGAAGTCGCATTTAAGTAAAATTCTGGTCGTACAATAAGAGATTTCTTTGGTCATCTAAAGACGTCAACATGGCGTCATAAAATAGTCAAAATATGGTCGTGCAAAAAGTTAGCTTTTTGGGTCATTTGTAGACGTCAGTATGACGTCGTATTTAAGTCAGATTCTGGTCGTACAATATAGTCATGATATGGTCATGCAGAAAGTGGGATACATCTTTAAGATGTCGATCAAATGAACGTCAGATTCTGGTCATACAATGAAAAATTTGATCATTTAAAGACGTCATTTTGACATCGTAACACAGTCATAGTATGGTCGAACAAAAAAAGAGTAAGTTTTGGGGTCATTTAAAGACGTCATTCTGACGTTGTGTTACAGTCAGATTCTGGTCGTACGATAAGAGATTTGTATGGTCATTTAAAGACGCCATTTTGATGTCATAACGTTGTCATAATAAAGTCGTGCAAAGAAGTAAGATTTTGGTTCGTTTAAAGATGTAATACTGACGTCGCATTTAAGTCAGATTCTGGTTGTACAATAAGACATCTCTTTGGTCATCTAAAGACGTCAACATAGCGTCAAAAAGTAGTCAAAATGTGGTCATGCAAAAAGTGAGATTTTTGGGTCATGTAGACGTCAGTATGACGTCGTATTTAAGTCAGATTCTGGTTGTACAATACATGATTTGTTTGGTCATTCAAAGACATCATTATGATATCATTATATGGTCATGATATGGTCATGCAGAAAGTGGGATACGTCTTTAAGATGTTGATCGAATGAAAGTCAGATTCTGGTCAAACAATGAAAAATCTGATCATTTAAAGACGTCATTTTGACGTCGTATTAAAGTCAGATTCTGGTCGTATGATAAGAGATTTGTTTGGTCATTTAAAGACATGAACATGACATCATAAAATAGTCGTGATATGGTTGTTAAAAAAGTGGGATTTGTTAGGTCATTTTATGACGTCATTATGACGTCGTAACATAGTCATGATATGATCATGCAAAAGTGGGATTTGTTTGGTCATTTAAAGACGTAATTCTGTAATGTAGCCAGGAGCTTGACCAAGAAGTGTTTTGTATACAATTAGTAAGACCTTGAATGCTATTCTCTGCCGCATTGGCAACCAATGCAGGTTTCTTAATATTGGTGTAATAAGTGTTTGTTTCGTACAACCCAATATAAGCCTTGCACAGGTGTTTTGCACAGTTTCAGTCATTGTAAAGCTAATATAAACATCATGTATCCTTTAGAATTTGTATAATTGTATAATTCTGTTTATATGTACCTTGTGTGATGTCACATTTTTTATTTGTAAACCAGTGAAAATGAAATTTCCAATTGGACAATAAATTGCAATATCAAATTACGACGTTGTTACAGTCATAATATGGTCTTTACGACGTCAGTGTGTGTGTGTGTGTTTGCACCTGGATATCGGTAGTTTTAGTTAGTTGCATGGGGTGGGGGGTCTGATATATTTGATAAACTGATTTCATTCTTTCCTTTTTTCGCTTTGGCATAATTTGTATATCATTGAGCATGTAATTTTGTTGTCAATTTATTGATGATAATCATATATAATTAAAAATGAAATACTTTGTATACTTCAGGTGAAGTCCATGCTTTATGTAATAATTTTGTTTGAATGAAATACAACATTTAAATGATCAACATATTTGTATCAGAAATAGAATGATATCATGAGGATCTATTAAAGAAGGTAATTGTTCAAGTAGATGACATAGTAAACCACATACTTATCTTTGGAGATTACGTCTTGAAAGCAAAGAATTATAGAAAATCCATGATATTTTTAAAGCTATTTCAGACGATTGGAAAATGAGAGACCATAAATTATGCAGGTGGATATTCAGAACAATGGAATTAGATTAAACATTGGGGGGGGGGGGGAATAGGCACATTGCTTAGATTAAAATCTAGGGAAATATACAATCATTTTATTAGACAGTATCAGGAAGATTATAACTTACAAATACGAGATGGATGTAATCAATATAACCATGATAAGGAAGAAATCAAGGAAATATTTTTGAGAATAAGACGTACAGTAACTTGTCGTAAGTTCAGGGAATTTCAATACAAATTTCTATACATGGTGCCTTAAATACTAAAGAACACCTCTGCAGATTTGGATTTGTATCTGATAAACTATGCTCTCTGTGTAGAAGGGAGGAGTAGACGCATCCACCTTTTTTTTTTTTTTTTTTTTTTGTGAACAAGTTCAAAGAACTTGGCAAGAAATAATAGATAGATTAGAGTTCAAATAAATAAGAAAAATAAGTTCCCACTAATCTATGTAAACTTATCCACTAAAAGAAATAGAATGATATCATGAGGATCTATTAAAGAAGGTAATTGTTCAAGTAGATGACATAGTAAACCACATACTTATCTTTGGAGATTACGTCTTGAAAGCAAAGAATTATAGAAAATCCATCATATTTTTAAAGCTATTTCAAACGATTGGAAAATGAGAGACCATAAATTATGCAGGTGGATATTCAGAACAATGGAATTAGATTAAACATTGGGGGGGGGGGGGGGAATAGGCACATTGCTTAGATTAAAATCTAGGGAAATATACAATCATTTTATTAGACAGTATCAGGAAGATTATAACTTACAAATACGAGATGGATGTAATCAATATAACCATGATAAGGAAGAAATCAAGGAAATATTTTTGAGAATAAGACGTACAGTAACTTGTCGTAAGTTCAGGGAATTTCAATACAAATTTCTATACATGGTGCCTTAAATACTAAAGAACACCTCTGCAGATTTGGATTTGTATCTGATAAACTATGCTCTCTGTGTAGAAGGGAGGAGTAGACGCATCCACACCTATTTTTTTTTTTTTTTTGTGAACAAGTTTAAAGAACTTGGCAAGAAATAATAGATAGATTAGAGTTAAACTAAATAAGAAAAATAAGTTCCCACTAATCTATGTAAACTTATCCACTAAAAGCGAATTTCACATTCGTTTGACGCAATAAAGTCTCATTTCAACGAAAATTTGAAAAAACGCACGCCTCATCAAAATGAAACTTACTTGCGGCAAATAAGATTAGTTTTGAGTGGATAATTTTACATAGATAAGTGGAAACTTATTTTTCTGATTTAGTAACATACTAAAATAATTATAAGTGACTGGAATCTAAATTTTATGGGGATCAAAGGAAATTAAATCAAATTAGAATTAAATTATGCAATCCCATTATTTTTATCTTAAAATATATATTTTTCTAGATCAAAAATAGTTCTTCCTTCAATAAACGAATTTCTAAAGAGGGTCACAGATTAAAGAGAGAGGGAAAAGGAATTAAAACTGGTAAAATAGGGCTACATTATGATAAAATGGCAAGAGCTAAGTATTTAGGGTACCTAGTGTAGTATATTTGTCTTTGTCTTTTCTTTTCTTACTCATTAAAATATTTTGTTTAGCAGACAGTACACCCATCTACCTTCCTATACACCCACAATAAGAATTCCCTGGCAGCATCAGCTCTGTATCTGTTATTTAAACATTGAGGAAGTGAGAGTGTGACATGGGGGTGAGGGGAGGGGAGGGGGCCGACTTTTATATATTGCATGGTTCCATTTATTTATAATTTTATTGAGATTTTCTTTGTTTTCATTAAGTAAATGAATGTATGTGTCTTAATTTTTTACATTACAGGGTTACTAAATTTGAAAAATAAGTTCCCACTTATCTAAGTAAAATTATCCACTAAAAACGAATTTCACATTTGTTTGCCGCAATAAAGCCTCATTTTGATGAAAATTTAAAAAAGCATGCCTCCAGTGACGTCAGCCATAAATGCCAACAGCGCGAATAAAATATTTTATTCACACCGTTCAAACAATACGTTACCGGGAACCCCAAAGATTGTCCGAGGTTTGTCCGAGTAGCAACAATTAACACATTCAAAGTGCATTCCATCCATTGAATCTGAACGACAAGATGCAGGTGAATGCAATAACGCGTTACCACTCCGTTAGGGGGAAAGTTGTGAATATATTTACAAAAATGGTATATTGTTGTATATTGTTCTCTATGGCATTTTGACTTCTCTGACGTCACTGGAGGCGTGGGTTTTTTCAAATTTTCGTCAAAGTGATACTTTTTTGCGGCAAACAAATGTGAAATTCGTTTTTAGTGGATAATTTTACATAGATTAGTGGGAACTTATTTTTCTAATTTAGTAACCTTTTAAAGTTCATTGTGAATATAATAGTATGAAAGAAACATAACTGTAATCTGATTTTTTTTCTTTTATTTGTCTTTTTCCTCGAGATAATCAGAGAGCAAAGGAAAACAAAAGTGTATGTATGAAAAGAATACATTTTCTTTTGTTTATCATAAATTATGTGAAAATATATCATGTAATATTATTTTTGTATTTGTGGCAGTATGTATTATTTGAAATGGAACATAAAACTATTGAAAAAAAAGTATGTGGGTTCGAAAGGGAGGAGGTGTACAGCTTGTGAGGATATCTATTGACCCATTCTCACCGGAAGCACTATGCCATAAAAACATACACACACAATTTCCCTCTCTCTCTCCATAGTTTTCTTTCTTTCTCTCTCTCTCTCTCTCTCCCTTTCTCACTCTGCCCTGACACATCTCTCTTCCACAGTATTCTCTTTGGCCAAGTAACCATTCTGTTTCCAGGTAGGACAATCCACAAGCAAAATAACACTATTTTTCTTCAAATTGAGAACTATTTTAATATGACAAAGCCAGAGTTGCCTTTCTCTCCTTACAACAAAACATGAAATAAACTTAATAGTAACAAAAGATAAATAATGACAAGAGAATGAGAAGGTCGTTTCAACATAAGAGAATACACCGTTTTCTACAAATTGTATAGACTACAAGAGGACATAAATATAATCATGACTATCGGTAAGATGTGTAGACCACAGCCAGTAGTATGAATAGAGCTAGCTAATTATTAGGTACATGATATAAATACATCACATGGCTGTGGTATCCACTGGGATTAGGTACATCAGTCCTCACACAGGACACGCCACATCCCCTCCTCCTTACAGACATATCAGTGTCGTTGAATGGGTATACGTCCACAAGAACATCGATTGAATATGGTAGCGGCGTGTTAAATCCTAAATCCAGCTAATCCCCACCCTGTCTCTTCTCTTGTAATATTAGATAATCCCCTGTCTCCTAGATCAAGACAGGCGTCTCCCCCTCCAAGATCCAGTCAAGAACCTCCATCTCCTACCTGCAGATTATCTCCTTCTCTTCTCAATCCATTTATTACCCTCCTCTTCTCTATATGATTTATCCCCTGCCCATATTAGATCCAGATCTTCCTGTTCTTATAGATCCAGCTAATTCTCCTACCCTATACTCAGATACCCCCTCCCTCTCCCTCCTAGGTTGGTTGCCATGGAGACAATCTCTCTGAATCGCCTGTATTGAGTGGATGAGTCTATTTCCTGTTTCTTTGTGTTAGACCAAGGTCATCTGGAGCCATCGCTTTGGTTTAGCTCACAGCATCAAGGGGTAGAGCACGTTCCTATTTTCCACTAGCCCAGCCATGTTGAGAAAGGTTCTCAGATTCTCCCTAGGTTTCTCTGTAAATGCCTTGCCACTTGGGACGACCAAAACACGGCACAGCCATGCTAAGCAGCACCTAGTCTCAGTAACAGACCCGGCTCTGCAGCATGCTGAGCTACTTCCAGCAATGTTTACATGGTGTAAGTGCAACAGGAATCAAGAACTTCTCAGTGACGCTACTGTCTTTACCTAAAGGAATGTCAAAAATAGATTCAGGGGATTTTTTACAGCTAATCTTAAGGAAGACATTTGCAGGGAAAAGCATACTTTTGGAATTTGAGAGAATCAAAGAATGTGGCCTTTCAGCTAATGAGACAATAGTCAGTACTCGTCCTCACTCAACATGGAGAAGGCCGTTCATCAGGCAGCGTGGATCGTGACAACACACCACAAGCCACTAGCTGGGTGTGCCAAGAGAGACAGAGACAGGTTGTGATGGGACTCGGTCTGAACCAGAACATGGCAATTCAGCTCCCAGAAGAGAGAGGAGGAGCAGCAGCGAGCTGCCTGTGTGAGTCCCGTACGCTATGGACTAGCCGACGCATAGATTCACTCACTTTGATCGGGTTAGTGTGCTACGCACAGCCATGTGGGTAGGTTAGTTCTCACGGCATGAAGCACCAATATTTGTCTACACAATATCAACCAACTTTGTACATCTTACTCACTCCATGTGCATGGGCCCTCAAACGGAGCCACCTTTGCACCCAGACTGAAGACACAACAGTAGTACCAAAATCATCATAATACAATAGACATATCTCTGTAAGATACAAACATATACAGGTTTGAACTGATCGTGGTAGAAGCCACAACCACTCCACAATACTATACGAGCCTACTGAACAGTCAGCATCTCTCCACCACACCGCTAAAGACACTGAGGCGAGCTGGCTAGAGAATCCACAGTTCGCATTCACTAACACCTGTACAGTGGCAATGAATCGTCACCCTTTCCCTGAATCAGCCCAATGGGAGCACAAAGATGGTGGACTGGCTAGGTGCTAGCTGCCCATTGCTACAACCTGAAATTCCAGCAATCCAGGTATTTACGACAAAGTAAGCTACTTGATTAGGCACAGCACTCCACACCTTCTTCACCTGATAAACCGATTCTAGAAAGCAACATTTAGTCATCCCAGGTGGCTGAATACGAGACTAGTACAATAATAAGCAGTTGTTTCATTGAGTAGGGCATTTGCTAACACATCATGAAATGATTTTTGTAATCACATAACAGCATAAAGTGATCATGTGATCACATGACTGTATAAAGTGATTGCATTACAGTATACAGTGATCATGTAATCACATAACAGCTTACATTGATCACGTGATCATATTACAGTTAACATTGGTCATGTTATTACATTACAGTATAAATAGATCATGTGATCACATGACCGCCTTACAATAAATTGTTAATGTGATCACAGTGCAGTATAAAGTAGTCGGGTGATCAAAATAACAGTATACAGTGATCGTGCGATCACATTACAATATAAAGTCAAAATAAGATCACATTACAGTGTAGGATGATCACGTGACCACATCACAGTAAAAAAAAAAATGATCATGTGACCACATTACAATTTACAGTGATCATGTGATCATGTTACATTAGGCTGAGCGAGTCCCCAGCTTGAGAAAGAAAAACAAATAAAGCTGTTGATGTGAGGATACACCCAACCACCTACAAACACACGCACACACACACACATACACACGCGCACACACACGCACACACACACAAACACACACATACATACATACATACATACATACATACACACACACACACACACACACACATACTGACAGGCAAAACTTACAGGATAAGAATACAGATTGCCAAGAAACCAGAAACCAGTCTTGCTAGACTTTTTCTGCTGCTGTTGACTGCCCATAAATGCATTCAGCAACATTCACCAGATGCTGCTGACTCACTTCCAAGTATTACTAGATACAAAGAGGCCAGATTCATACCAATTCCAGTTTAAGGTTGACAGATTTGTTTTGTTGACAGATTTAGGGGGTTGGGATTCCATACTAGTACGTGGCTATTTGCTATGTTACCAACCCTTGAAGCAAGCAGCTGGGCTAATTAAGGCAGGGGGAACCTTATGGCTAAAAGCCGTCTTTGTGTTCTAGTGTGAAGAGGAGTGATACAAGTGTTCTATATGTTCCAAGCTCTCACTGCACACACACCAGGATGCAATTAAGAAACCAAGACTTATCCTACTCACCATGTGAGCAACGTGAACTAATCATGCCCAGCCACTCATTCAAGATCTCTTAAGCATCAAAACAGAGACATCTATAAATGTGAAATGGGCTCTGGAGGCTTTGGCTTTGACCAAGGGCACACTACGCTTGAACCATTCAGGAGAAGATGGGTCAATATGGAGGAGGGTGATGCTTGCTTGGGTTGGGTTGGGTAGAGTAAGGCTGCCTAGGCAGCCAAGGCAAGCAGATTGTCCACCCCATTGGGTCCTAGACAAGAAGCCTCGCTCTTGATACCCCAGACCATCTGCGATGCTTCAAGATGTTGGAGATATTTCTAGCTTAGTCTAAGTCACTCCATGATACTTCCTGATATTCTGAGATGACTTCTCATGCTCCCATATAGACAGTTCTTTCTAGAAATGTTCTAAGCTGCCCACTTACTCTCCATGTCACGTCCAAAAGGGTAACACCCGCCCCCTTCACCCACAGCACAGACAGACACCAAGAAACAGAAACAAGTGTAACTACGTCATGTCCCCTGCAGGGGCGCCTGCCTGAAAACCTATCTCATAGTGAGATACGGTAACCTAATACAAAGTTCGCACAGGAAGACAGGTCTCCATAATACAGGGTTATAAATTATTGCACACAACAGCTACATGTACCTTCCCTTACACAATTAGATATGCTTGTAATCCTACCAATACATTCTCCTTCTTATGCCTGGTATCTAAGCTACCACAGAGTGAAAAGTTCAGTGAATGCCAAATTCTGTAACACATCTATTTATACCTCACAGCTATCACTTCAAAAATAGCATAATTGAATAAACAGATTCTTAAAATGAAAACCGCATCCAGAAAAAAAGAAAAATCCTTCTGTCCATTTAAGAATATTCATGTGTGGTACATGGGTGACAGCATGTTGATTAAGCTGCGACAATGGACTTCAATCATTCTAGTATGATACGTATTGGATTAAATTACACCTCTAAACAGTCCAAAGAGATTGCTATATATTTTACAGGTATATATACCAATCACTCACTTGGTATTGTACAGACAAGAAATGGTGACAATCTCCAAGAGAGGTGAATATTGTGAAAGCAAAATAATCATCATCAAGATAAACTGAGAAAACACTGGAAGACTTTAAAGACTGTGTCATCAATAATCAAACTTACTTTTACAGAAAGCTGGCTAAAGCATTTCGCCAATCGTTAAATTTCAAAACATAATTTAAAAAAAACACAAAAATATCAATAAATGTACTTCAAAGAGTTGATCTGGTGTTTTAAGGAGCAAAATGCAATGATAAATATAATCTACATGTCATGATGACAGCTGGTATAATTTATTATATCATAGATATTAATATTCATATTCCCTCAAATACATTAAAAATGAGTATCAATCTCTCCAAAGCATTACTGTTATCAAGTGTCACATCAACATAAATAGCTTGATCCCACTTCCTCCAGACAAGACAAAAGTCTGCAACAGCACATCCCGGGACAACCTGTGACAACCCGTGACAACATGTGACAATCATCTGCCGTCACAGTACAACACAGCGCTAACATCTCCAACAATCAGGGCAGCATATATCTAGCTTGTGTGTGCTGTTTGTTAGTCACAGGTGTTTTCATTCAGGACTGTAAGGCAAAATGTGGACTTTGTTTTCTTCCCACTCAGTTGACTACTCTAAACACACGTCGTCTCCCCAGCACCCCTCCTGATTGGTCGAGGCAGGTCAGCTGATTGCGACTGGATCCATCACGCATCCTCTGGTCACTCAGCGCACGATTGGGCATTCCTGCTTCATCTGACCCAGCTGGACTATGCTGCACACAGCCACCAATCACAGCTGCACAAACATGGACGAGAACTAGGACGAGAACTGAAACGTGGTCTAAGACTTGGTCTAAGACTTGGTCTAAGACTTAGACTAGGACTTGGCTCTAGAGGACAGTTCTGTACAGACAGGGCCCTGTTCCAAAGAGCGCACACAGAAATATATCACAGACACACTTTACCCACATAATGCTCCTATTTCTTGTAGCACCTAGCCTAGAAACAACCGATGTGGAAGGTGTAAGGTTAGGGGTTGCCGTATGCGGCATTTAATTACAAAAGATCTCATAGTCTATGGGGTTGGGGATGTGGTGAGGGGGGGGGGGGGGGTCACAAACGACCACAAGTCTCGTGACAGGGAGAATGGGTGAGGGGGAAGGGAAGGGAACAAAGACAGGAGGCAGCCAACCCTAAGCAGCAGGAATGTCGTGCGTGAGTGGCCAGATGAGAGGACGCATGATGGATGCCTCGCCGGCTGGTGCTTCCTGGTTGGCATAGCGACGGAAGAGGGGTGTGGCCAGGGAGAGCAAGAGGGGCTCAGTGCATCTCATTTTGACAACTTGCTGATAACCCGGACCAAAGCACCGTTTTCATCTTTCAGTCGCTGGTTGTCAGTCTTTAGTTGTTCCATTGCCTAGATGTGAAAAAAAAATCAAGCAAACATTGGCCTAACTGAACTTCTTCTGTGCAAAGCAAATTATGCTGCTATATGGAATTTCTGTGCACTATTGTCATGTCACTATGGTAAGGTGGAAACAAAATGTTACACAACTCATAGTTATCATTCGTAATCATTACTAACTTGCATCATATTCTTTCATTCGTCATGATATGCAACACTTTCCTGCTTCCCCGTTCATTCTGTTTCTGCAGGTTGATAATATTTAACTAATACCACATGACTTTGAGGTGGATCCAACAAGAAATCAGCTTCACCTGAGCAAACAGTCTGGTTTCCATGCTATATAATAGTTTTAATCCATACTAAACACAAAAAAGCGAAAAAGCATATTTTTTTTTGAAGGAGTTTTAGGCAAAATAATTTGGCAGGATTGTTCCTTAGCTGATTGACTAACTGCTGTCTGAAAATCGCACTAATCCAATTAGTCATGCATGAGCGGACAAATTTTTAAGGGAAAAATGTCACTTTTCAAAACACACAAGGGTAATTTGGGGATTCTGTCATATGATTTTTTGATGAATTCCATATCTGGTGCATAACTTATGTCCTTTCATTGTTTATCATTCATCTCTCGATGCACTAACACCTATCCCGACACTTACATGTAACCCATTGTTCTGGTTGAGTGAATACCGTTTAACAACTACTCATCCCTCTTGAGTTTGAAACTTTTTAAAAAATCTCCTTTTTTTGTTAACAAATAAAACTAGATATTTTGACAAAGAATTACATGACCTGTTATGTAAACATAAGAAGTCATTTTCGTGTCATGGTTGAGTGAATACACTATAAAAATCGTACAAGAAATGCCAAAATGTACTGTTAAAATGGCATAAACAACTACACTTCTGAAAAGTGACATTTCTGCCTTAAAAATTGTCCCACTCATGCATAACTAAATGGATTAATGTGATTTTGATACAGAAGTTATTCAATAAGTTAGGGAACAATCCTGCCAAATTATTTTGCCCAAAACCTTTCCGATAAAACGATGCTGTTCTGCTTAGGGGGGACTTACTTTTTTGTAGTGTTTATAACAAAGATACATTCGTGATTATAGTGTGACAAGTCTAATGTTGTTGTAACTTATCAAAACAAAGTTGGTATTCTGTAAGTCATCTGATCTTTTGTTGCATTTTCTGTTGCATTTCCTCCTTTTAGTAAACGCATTACTAGCAGACACATGTGCACGCGCTTCAAAGTCTTAGAAGTGGTTTTGATTGGCAGACGGGTCAATTTTGACCGGTTGTGCCTCACCAAAGGGGCGTTTCAAAGAGAATAGATTTTGGTCGTTAGAGAGAAACGAGCGCTCTAGTATCTGAAAAAGAAACAGACAATTTTCAGAATTCCCAAGCTACACATAGTACTCACCTTGAGTTCCTCTTCAAGTTCTGAGACTCTTCGTTCTAATCCCCGTCTCTCCTGTCAGGGTAAAAATATGATGAAACGCAATGAAAACATGAGTCACGTGCAAAGACTAGTCACAAGCCACCATGCAGGAAGACAAGCATTGATTATTGTAACCACTGCAGAAATGGCCAATACGCATAAGTAATAATAGCAGTTACCGTGGTAGTGAGCATCAATATGCCGTGTTTGTCATGTTATCACACCGTAGTAACATGTTACACTCACCGGTATTCATGATTCAGTTGCAATTGGGGGAACGCACTCTAAATCTACTAGTTGTTGCTCCCCACACAAGCTTTGGGGATACCATTAGAAACATATCATTTGAATGTTTAGTGCATAAAATTTGCATACATAACAAAAACGGTCTGTTGCAGGAGACCTTCGTATTTATGGCCCAGGAACAAAAATAAAGAACATCTTGCAGGGGGCTTTCCTAAATCTTAATGTTAAAGAATGGACACCCTGAACTAAGTTATTCATTATACAGGTTCACTGTTAGGGTAACTGTTTTTTCGCAGGGGTGTTTCATTTTTCTCTCTCCAATCGCTTTATGGCCCATGCAAAAAAACCTGTTATGGTGACCGAGCCTCTCTTTGGAACAAACTCACACCCTATATTCGGAATACCACAGTGATCGAATCATTTAAAATCCTCCTTGAAATCCACCTTTTTAAGCAGCTATAATTTATATGGGGGCACAAACAGATATGTAGGCATTATATCACTTGTATATCTCAAGATATAGTGTAGTGTATGTGCGTACATGTAATCCCAATATACAGTATAGTATAGTGTTTTTATTTAAACAGAAAACCAGTGCGCTTAGAAACGCCTGTATAAAGCGCCTTATAAATGCAATTATTGTGTAATTTTCACAGGGGCTCATCAATTCTGTTGGTGTTAAATCACCCAGAACCCTGATGTGAACTTTTGTCACTGGGTCATGGAAAGGCTGAATTTTGCTATTTGAAGAGCTCATTTGCAAAAGGGGTTACATCGATATTTTATCAAAATTTGAGTTTTTTGTCTCAATTTGAAGATAGATTTGAAGTAGCTCTATAAGATGATACCAAAGAAAAGTTGAAATTCCCATTAAAAAGTAAACCAAAATGGCAAAGAAAAGTCACTTTTTTCAAAAAGGGTTAAGATCCATTTCAGTTTGTTGCAAAAGGGGCTAGATCCACAAGGGTCATTTTTGGAAAAAAAAAACACACAAAAATACAGTGAGAGCAGAAGCAGGGCTAAGCTTAACCTTGGGAAATTGGTGGGGATTAAGGGGGGCCTCAGCACCACAATTGCCGGGGCTAAGCTAAGCTAAGCAAAATTTATGACAGTTAGAAAAGGGCTTATGCTGTATGCATGGGTGTCAGCTTCAATATCACATCTTTGGCCAGAAAGAACTTAAAGAGAACCTACTGTCTCAACATAAGTTGTTAAAAGCAGACAAATCTGGGAAAAATAAAAAATTGGACAACTAATAAGGTAGTTATGAATGTTTTTAAGATTGGATGATCAATTGGTATGTATTTTCCTTTCAAATATCGAACAATCAATGGTTTTGCGCATCCATTCATTTTGAAGCAACGACCTCCTTCTTACAAATGACTTTCATGCACTCACCCGTTTATCTGAGTCACCTGACCGTACATCGGATCTGCGGTCTGACTGGCTCTTGAGTTCTGCTATCTCCTGGTCTTTTGACTTGACTTCGCCTTGGAGCTTGCTTATAAGAGCATCTTTCTCTTCAAATAACTGCAATAAAGAAATAAACCAACAATAAGGGAGAGAACTTGTAGAAATGAAAAAATAGTTGTGTAGATTGTTAGTGGTGTAGTTGTATATTTTCATGAGTAGCTATAATTATTACCTTCAATGTGTGTGTGTGTGTATGTGTGTGTGTATGTGTGTGTGTATGTGTGTGTGGTGGGGTTGGTGTTAGGGGGTGGCTGTCCAGATGGGGGTTAGGAATGGTTAGGACTAATTTTAGGGGTGTATTATAGGTTGGGGGATTAGTGGACTTGTTTATTTAAAATTTGATTCCGGAAGCTATTCGTTCAGTTTATTTGATTAAACATCGTTACATGATTATAACTAAGCCTGAGTCGAATCGATTATTAAGCCGGTGTTCGATCGAAGAAGTCGAACTCCGATTTCGTTTTGATGAATTCGATGCATCGACGAAATTACCAAATTGACTAGAAAGCACAAAATCTTTTGTTTGATAGTCCTGTTATACACAATTTATCTTAATATTTTTTAATTAGTTTAATTTGCTTACTTGGTTCCTACTCTCTTTTGTGAGTTTTGAAGGTAGCACATCAAGAGAACGAACTGGTCGCTCGATGATCAAGCAGCTACTACATACTTGGCTTCTTTTCGTTCACTACTATATACCGCGCAATGCCACAACGAACACTTGTCTGTAGACTGTGTACAACGGATAGCATCGTGTGTTGTGAAAACCCGGAAACAGCACAGTGGCGATTGTGCGTAAGTTCGCTCATTAAGGCTCATTTGCATACACGCTGCCAACAGACTGGGAGAGCGTCTTCGTACAGCGATTCGGAGACCGCTGATTGGTGCATCGCGTAGATCATGTCATGACCACGTGGTCGCTAATCGATAGCGATAACGATATCTGGTCACGTTGTCCGAAACCCGGAAGCCAATTGACTTTGTGCACGTTACACGTTACAACTTACACGATGCCATATTGACGCTAATTCTTAAGATTTTGACGGAAAAGCAAGAAGTTATTGAAATTCGCTTACATGTGCGATATCGGTGAGAAAATAGATTCTCCGAAAATACCTTTCATAACTCATATAAAATAAAGGAAAGTGAAATTCTAGGTCGATTTTGATACGAGGTGATAGAGAATTGCACACTTATTTTGGTGGAATACTGTGTGGGGAAATGGAAGGATTGCACTGCGCATGCTTACTATATTTTCATTCATAAATTGGCTCTTGGCAGTGGCTGAATGACGTCATGTAATACGCAAAATGTACACGACCGCTGGCGTTCGCACTCCGCTATCCGTTGTACACAATTTGTTAATGTGCCGTCGATGCATCGATGTTCGATCGGCGCAAAGCCATCGAACACCGGTTTCTGAAAAAATCGATATGACTCAGGCTTAATTATAACAATTGAGTAATTATATTTAATATTTTCAGCTATTTTATTGTAATTAATTTGTACTTACAAATGCATATATATATAAGTTGCATGATGGTTTTGTTTAATTTGTGTTAATATATTTGAACTGATTATATGAATTTAATTTGTATTATTATGGAATCAGAATAAAGATCATTAAAAAAAAAAAAAAAAAAAAGTGTGTGTATGTGTGTGTGTGTATGTGTGTGTGTGTGTGTGTGTGTGCGTGTGTGTGTGTGTGTGTGCGTGCGTGCGTGTGCGTGTGTGTGTGGAATGGGGTAGCAGGTGCATAGAAATCGGTACTACAGAGATTGGAGAGCCATGCATGACACAGCCAACATTCAAGGGCAATCAAAAAGCACTGCCCTACTCTGACAAAAAGAAGCAAGTGACAAAGCACTCAAATCTGGCTTATTGCTATTCTTAGATTGTACCCAGCATTCCCTACATAAGGCCAAAATCTGGATAAGAAATATTTATCTTGCCGCGAGATATTCGATCTAACAAGATGTGGTGTTGCACTGATGCCAATGCAAGTGACAAACACATTTTACTCATTTACAAGACAAGTCTCTTTTGATACATTATGCTTCCTTTTGTCTGAGGAGGGCAGAGCAGTTCAGCTGCCCTCATACAGTATATATTGCCAAACTATTATTGGGGTTGATTAGCCCTTGATAGGTCAGGCAAAACATGCAATTTGCTTGCTTCGGTCTGTGAAGATGTAGTTTCAACTTTAGGTGGTTTCCCAGATCAGAAAATAGCTACGTATTTTACTGTGGCCCCTCTGTTTATAGCGATAGTTCACCCTAAAATTAAGTCAGTTTCAATAAATGCAGAAACATGAAAGGAGCATATTAGTGAAGGTTTGACGAAAATCGGTCATTTTGACATTTCAATTTTGTGACGTCACATACGAGGTGCTCTCCCCTATGTTGTGTATAATATAATTACATGTACATCAAATGCTCTTTTCTGTTTTTAACAACATAATCATTTTTTTCACACAGGTATGTGTGTAACAACATATTTCTGATGATGTATCAAATGCTTAGGTACAAGGATGCATATTTTTTGAGAAAATGCAGATTTTTGAGAAAAAATTGTACACAACAAATGGGATAGCACCTCGCACGTGACATCACAGTATGACAACTTTAAAACATCATATCTTTCTTATTCTTTGACAGATTTTCAGCAAACCTTCGCTAATATTTGTCTATCATGTGTCTGCTTTTATAGAAACAAAAATAATTTCAGGGTGAACTATCCCTTTCAGTCAATAGCACCATGGTGCATTGGATTTATAACTGGCAGGACTGTGTTGAAATGTCCTTTAAATGTTTCCTCAGTGAGTGTACATATAAATACTATAGAGAAAATGGTTCAAATTTTTATAACATCACATGGTTGTATTCTTTCGGGATATTTGATCCAAATATGGGATGATTAGAGGAAAGGGAAGAGTGACAAAAAGAACTGGTGAATTTTTATTCTCATTCATAACTCCTACGCAAGACTGGTCTTAACTTAACACTGACCTTTTTACAAGATGAGCAGGGTTGTCCCAAGGTAGACCTGGAGGAGGTCTGGTTTCTCTCCGAGCCTCCTCTCGATCTATCCAGCACCGCCGAGGACGAGTCCCCATACCTGACACACCCACACAGACCGGGAGAGAAAGATGTGAAGCATTAATAAAACTGTAAAGCAAAAACTGATCACTAGCTGCCTTTCCAACTGGCTCTCAACACTACCTCTATCTTAAAAGAGAACGTACATTCCATTGTCAATTAACGTCACATACGAACACATTAGAAATAATTAGAAAATTGCTGATTGGAAGAGCAACCGTGATAGAAATCTCTTGGCTTAATGATTCATGAACTATCTTCATTATCTCTATCAGCTTCATAATTTCCATCAGCATGATGACCATAAGCATCATTATTTTCAAAATCATTTTTCATGACCATAACAATTCCATTCCCCATCATCATCATAATCATTAGGCCCGTTCACACACACCGGAAATCGAAATTACAATCGCGATCCACATTTCGATTTTTTTTTCCGACCGTTCATACACAGGGAAAAATCGCACATCCCAGCAAGGAAAGAAACTTGCATGACCGAAGACTGACCCCGCTGTCCCAATAGAGTTTCGCGCGCGCGCGATTCAAAGAGACGCTTGGCAAAATAATCGCGATTATTCTGAAAAATCGCACTAATAGTGCGAGTTGGATCGCGATAAGGATCGCGGTAATTAGTGCGATTTTTCTGTCCACACTGGAAAAAATTTCGAAATTCTGATCGCGATTAGAAAATCGATTTTTAAATCGCGCTTTTTCCCTTGTGTGTGAACGGGCCTAATATCATCATCATTATTATCATTATCATCATCACCATAACAACCCTAATTCCCATCATTATTATCATCATCTGCTTACGATGTACCTCTCTTCATCATGTTCTACCCCCAGTCTTTCTCTCTCTCTCATTCTCTTATTCCAATCTCATCTTGTCGCATGAAGGGTATATGTGTGTGTTGTGTGTGATTATGAATGTTACACCTCTTTAACGTTGATTTCATATGAAGGTATCTGATGATTGTTGTTTATCATTATAAATACAAGTCATGTATTTTGTTATGTAAAGGGCCCTGTCCATAAGCTTCTTAGGGTCCATACCATTATTTTATGTTTGTAAACATGTTGTATTTTTGTTGTTTCATTTTTGTAAAAATGGTTACATAAATAAATAAATGGAATAAAATCAACAGACCAACCCCTACCCCCATCATCATCACCATGACAACCATTGATGCACATACCTGCTTCCGACTGAGCTGGTTGATAAAGGCCTTGATGAGCGATCACTGGTCTGTAGAGAGAATCACAAGACATGGACACCAATATGGTCAGCATGAGTATAAAAAACATCACATAGGGCATTCTTTATCAGGTTCTGAAAAATTGGAGACGAGGAGCTTAATATCCAAACACACCATTATTGTACACATTACCTTCCATGCGATCACCCCCTCCCCCTTCCCCCACCCACATCCTCAATCACACCAGCCAATCACCTCACAGCCTTTCACCACACTACAGGGACTCACTGCCATGCTCTCGCTACACCAGATGTGACACCGAGTTTAGGAGTATGGGGGTAGCGGGGGTTGAGGGCAGGGGGGTGGGGGGTTGAGAGCAGGGGGTGGGTGTTGAGGGCAGGGGGGAGGGGATACCAAAGTGATGTTCTTGACAGATTCAAAGCATGCTCAAAGGGACATAACCATTAGAGAAGACACAATTACATTACAGTTGCAATAATATTGATAATGGACTTTGCATGAAAACGGGGGGGGGGGGGGGGGGGGGGGGTTTAGAACTACCCAGCACCCTGTGAGTGAGGCTATTGCCAGCCTATTTCCTCACTGACACCTGATCAAGTTCACATCCCAGCCAGCAGTGCCATGGTGAGGACCGCAGAGAGTCCACACAAGCTACAGTTTAATTTACTTAGTTCCTTCCCCAAAATAGGTCAGCCATGAAGCAAGAAAAGACAGCAACAAGGAAATATGCCCACAAACAGGATATTGGAAGATCTCAACAATGTTCCTTAAGATCACGCCTTAGTCTCACATCACAGACTAAATTTGGTCTACCGACACAGACTTTATAGTGACACTATAACCCCGTTTGTATACACCATCTATCCGCAAAATAGGCGCAAGATTTGCGGCAATTTTGACGATGCATAACCGATAGCTGTGTATATGAACTGGAATAACTCAAATAATGCGGCATTTGCTTCCTCCATTTTTCCACCTATTTTGCAGCTACATTATTTGTGGATCTAGACCTAGCAATGACACCGCAAAAAAGCGATAAGGGAATGTAATCAATTGAGTCTGCAAAAAAAGCTGTAAATGTTGCGCCTTGTACAGCCCGCTTTGGCATGTGTTTTGGTAATCATAACGCTAGTATGGCTTAGTGGAACTTGTCACCATCGCGTGTTTGCTCTAGCTAGGAGTGTGGAAATAGTCCAGCTGTCCAAAACACTACAATATTGTAGCTTTTTCAGTGCATACAAACAGTGTTTTTAGAGGCCCGCTTGAAACTTTCTTACTGACATGCATCAGTAATAATAATAATAATAATAGTTCATTCTTATATAGTCCGATTTTACAAGTCTCAGTGCACATAACAGATAAAAAGGGAAAGAAAGCAAAGATAAAATGCTTGAAACTTACAATTCACTGACAAACAAAAATGACTTCAATTTGGCGCGAAATTGATTCTCAGTAATACATTGTCGAATTAAGTGTGGTAGTTTATTCCACAGCATAGGTGCAGCAAACTAGTAAGACCTCTGACCGAATGTCTGGATTTTAACAGAGTTCTGAACTAAAAGATTCTTTGAATTAATAGCGGTATTATCATGATTATGGTGAACGGGGCTAAGGGCAAACTATTTGTCTTGAGGTAAGGCAACAGCCTGACTTGCTGGCAGTCTCCTGACTTCTCAGAGGCACACACGAGTGCAGTTAGACATCTCTCTGCACTTCAGACCCATTCATTCCAACTCGCGCACTGATTTACGCGCAAGGGTTGAGCCTGTGAACTAGACTAGCTGACTAACTCACGTGGCACACAGTTGTGTTTTTTACCAAGCAGCCTTCTCAGACTACCACATACTACAGCTTACCCATAACTTTTTTTTTCAGGTGGCCAGCGTATGAGATCCAGGTGGCCAAATGGACTTTCAAGTGTCCCAGACTGTAAAAATTAATCAATTTATTCGTGGCCAAAAAAAAATATTGGCCTAAGTCAAATTTTATTGACAATAGAGTTTAAACCGATTTTCGTCAAAACTTCACTAGTATGTTTCTTTCATGATGTGTCTGCTTTTATTGAAACATAATTTCAGGGTGGTCTATCCCTTTAAGACTAATTGAACATCTGGGTGGATTTTCCCTTTAACAAGAGGCTTCAGCCTAAAGCACAGCCTCCATGTAACACATGGACAAATGCACTAAAGGTTTCCAGCAGGGACTGGGTATGTTCCTATCTTTAGTTTTCTGTGTCTCGCATACCACACATGCTCCCCTGATAAGTGATCACCAGTCTCTTCACATTAAGTCTCACCATCACTCCCACAGTGTAGTCTATGAATTCAGACTCTTCTTACATCATGGTACAGCCATCCCCCCCCCCCCCCCCCCCCGCCCCCAAATCGCTCTCCCATATGAGACATGTGCAAGGAATTCTAACATACTCAATACCTGCCAATTATGACATCCTCTAAACTTCAACAGCGAACCGCAGTTTGTAAAAACAAATTGCTATATGTCTGTTTGATTTTACAAAGAAATTTTAGGCATACACCCACTAGTAAGCATAGCGTGCTCCATCCTGTAAATTAATGAAAAACAAGTCAGGCATTTTTTCATTCATTTACAGGATGGAGCATGCCATCCTTACTACTGGGTGTATGCCTAAAATTTCTTTGTAAATTGAAATTACCTCAGAAAGCCCTTTCACTAAAATGTCTGTTTGTTTCTCCAATATGGGAACCCAAATTGTGCATACCGGTAAGAACAAAGTTGCCCACCTCTCAGCTCCCACAGAAAAAGAAAGAGCATATAAGTAAAAAAAAAAAATAATATAATGTTGTCTTCAACTAGTTACGACATATTTGATCTACAAAGCATCATTGTCATATGTCTCCACCCTTTTACAATATTAGCACTTTTTATGTGTAAATTAATACATACACTCAAATTCTTATTTTTCAGGCTTTGGGTTCAACGGTAAAGTTTTCGTTATAATGCATGCACTCCTCTCAGGCCTGCTATGATATGTACACACGCAAATGGGAGAAAACAAAGTATACTTGCACATGTTATCGCTACGCTGGATGGTGCATTGTAAGCTATGCCAGCTAGCGACCGTATGCACCGCCTGTAGTATACATGGAATCCATAGCCCATCGTGAGATCAAGCACTAGCTGGTACGTCTACGCACAGTGCTTAACGATAATGCGGCAATTTGTTTTTGTGTTGTTAGGCTCGCGACCCGACAAACGCTTCGCAAACTTCGCAAAAATAAAATCCTTGCTCAAATAACAGCTCATACTGTAAGTAATTTACAATGTCTTAAAGTCAAATTAAATAGATGATTTCTGTGCTAACAAGTTAATTAATCAGTCTTTACTTGGTGGGTTTCCCAAAGTTTTCACAGAGCATGGCCTGAAGAACTTTGTGACCACTTTTTGTGGCCAAATTTCAAATCTCAGCCTGAGTTAGCATCCTTCCATTCCATTTATAAGAGGTATGTAATGATACCATTGCTACCTCTGAGTCCATATTCCTTTTGATACAGTAAGTATCCTTAAAACCATTCTCTACTGAGCCCTCATATACGCGAGCTTGCTTTTTTCTACTCAAGATACTAGGCAACATGACTCCTACACAATTTGCTGTTTGGACAATGGACAACAAGCTATGAATAAACTTTAATACCTTTTAAGACCCCTTTGGTTACCACGGTTCCAGGGTAAGTTGTGACATTCTAACCGGAACAGGGTTCACGAAGTCAGAAAATCTAACAGTGAGCAACTGGGTAAGCCTCTTACTACCAAAGAATGAAGAGACCATTGATTTATAACACAGCAAATGAACCCATGGTATCATTACCATGGTGTTAAGAGTTGCTTGGATGATGGGCTCATAAAACTGCCATGAACTTCATTCGGTACTGCATTCCTGTGAGAATGACTTACTGAACGTACTAGGTCTGCAAACACAGACTAAGCCTTTGGGTGGGAAAGGGAAGACCCCATGCACTCTAAATAAGGGCATCAAGAATTGCAGGAATGGCAGGGAGAGAAAGGGATGGAGAGGGAGAAAGAGGGGGGTCCCGAGATGAAAAGATGTCTGGAAAGAACAACATACAGAGGAGCAGGAGGCAGGATTGTTACGGAACGATACCATGGAGTGAGTCGGGATGAGGAAAAGAAACAGAGGGAGACACATTGTAAGTTTAAATGATCTCTGGAGAAGGAAGCAGAGTAGAACGGGGGGGCATCGGCAGGGCAAGAAAGGAGATACAAATGATGGAATGAAGGAGTGAGCAAGAGAGCAGAAAGATTGACAGAAGGAGGAGTGAGAGAAATGGAGATGAGGAGAGAGAGGGGGCGAAGAGGAGGGGGAGGTGAGGAAAGGGAGGAGGACAGAGGGCAGGAGATGAGAAGGGAGGTAGAACTAGTGAAAGATTAATAGAGAGGGGGAGTGAAGAGAGGGGGAAGAGAGATGAAGAGAAACAGACAGGATAAAGGAAAACAAAGAAAGAAAGAGGATAAGAGAGAGGAAACAGATAAAGGGGAGGGAGAGGGTAATAAGGAGAGAGAAAGAGAGAGAAAAGGTGAGAGAGATACAGAAACAGATAGAGACAGAGAGAGACAGAGAGAGACAGAGAGAGACAGAGAGACAGAGAGAGACAGAGAAAGAGAGAGAGAGAGAGAGAGAGAGAGAGAGAGATGCATGTAAGTTCCTCCTTCAATAATTACTATCATATTTTACTATGTATGTAAATATGTTTGAGTTTTATGTTGATGGAAATAAATAAAGTTCAATCAATTCAATCAATCAAGTCATTGCCCCATTTCACTCAAAATGGTCTTGCTTACATTCAATAGTTAATGTTTCCAGTTTACAGCGCGATTCATACAATGCTAGTCATTCCATTTCAGACATCTGGGACAAAACAAATAGGTCTTCTTTTCTTCAGTGTTTGGTTAGGACCCAGGAAAACCAGAGAGAGGAAAATTGTAGAGACAGCTGCCTGACTGGGCCACCAAGGTTTCTTCATAGACATCCACTCATAGACACTTTATTAACCCTCATAGTACCACGTTTTGATAACAATTTCATTGACCATCTTAATATCAATGGCAGCGAGAGTGTTAACAACAAAGTGCATACTGTAACAGGTACTGCACCCAATACTAACAGTATGCTCTTGCTAAATGATGAGGAGCCAACTCCAGTGTATCTTATCTGAGCATACCGGGTTCCTTGACCCCCCCCCCCCCCCTTTTCCATGACTCCTGTCTGTAGAATGACTCCAGCACTGTGAACTTCAGTGTCACTAGCATGTTGTAGTTATAATAATAACTATTATACCATGTGTTCACACTGAGCACACTGGTGTTAACACCACAGTGTCCATCGCTGCTGATAATAGTGAGAAAGAAGTGATGTAAATCAGTTGGAACATGCCCCCCCCCCCCACCCCCTCTCCCTCCCACCACCATCACCACCATCCTCACCCATGCCTGTATAAAGAATTTCACACAAACGAACGCTTTGGGTACAGGGTGCCTTCAACACACTGTTGACTTCCAATATTTGCTCAAACATGCGCTCTCTTCATCTCTGTTTGCCCTTGTCATTTTCCCTCTCTGGGCATGATGGGAGATTATGATGGAACATGTGGTGACAAGCTCCTATTCTGACCCAGCTAGTCAGCTTCAACGTGTACACACATGCCTATGACAGAGTTTTTATTATAGATAGTAAATAAATATCCCATCTTCCAATCACTCAAATTCTAGCAATCAATATAATTCTGCTCAAAGAGTTTCCAGCTCTAACAAAGTGTGGTCTGTTCTTATCGTATAGTATAGTATATAGTATGATGGTACACATGTTCTAGGATGGCATACCTACAGTGTATTCTATGAAGGTACACATACTTTAGGATAGTACACTTGTATAATGGTAAACCGTTTCTATGATGGTACACCTGTTCTAGGATGTACACCTATTCTATGATGGCACACATATTCTAGGATGGCATACCTATTTTAGGATGGTACACATATTCCAGGATGTACACCTAGTCTGGAAGGTACACAAATTCTAGGATGGTACAACAATTATGTGATGGTACACCTGTTCTTTAATGGTACACCAGTTGAAGGATTGTTCTAGGATCAACCACCTCCACTGTGCTCACCTGCTCACAAACAAATACATCATCCTCCATTTCTTCTTCCATGATCTCCATTCTAGTTTCTTGTAGTCCCACCCATAAGGTCATCAGCAATACAGACGTCTCCTACCACCTTTAGCAAACCAAGGTATCCATATCTCTGCCACCACAGCAGAATATCTAATCTTCAGCCGAGAGGTAGCCATACGTCTTAACAGTCACTAGTTAGAGTGGCCAGGCTCTGTACCATGAGATCCAGACCGCTTTCACGGCGTCATGAGCACAACAAAAGAACCTTTGCTAACCATCTTTCAGACATGTTCCTCTCAATAAGCATCCCGCATTGGACTTCAATCACACAAAGAATGGGGCGCATTACTTCTGCACTGCTGGTTTTCAAGCAAGAAATATGCCGTCTCTCTATCACGCACATATTTTCACACCTTTCCCAATGGGACATCTGGTGAGCAAACAATGCTTATTCAGTGTCAGATCCATACACCATAATAGACACAATGATCAATGGTGTCAGATCTGTACACCATAACAGACACAATGTTCACTGATGTCATATCCATACACCATAATCAACACAATGCTCAATGATGTCATATCCATACACCAGAATTAACACAATGCTCAGTGGTGTCAGATCCATACACCATAATCAACACAATGCTCAATGATGTCATATCCATACATCATAATTAACACAATGTCCAATGGTGTCAGATCCATACACCATAATCAACACAATGCTCAATGATGTCATATCCATACATCATAATTAACACAATGTCCAATGGTGTCAGATCCATACACCATAATCAACACAATGCTCAATGATGTCATATCCATACATCATAATTAACACAATGATCAGTGGTGCCAGAGCCATACACCATAATTAACACAATGTCCAATGGTGTAAGATCCATACACCATAATCAACCCAATGCTCAATGGTGTCTGATCCATACACCAGAATTAACACAATGTCCAATGGTGTCAGATCCATACACCATAATAGACACAATGCTCAATGGAGACAGATCTGTACACCATAATAGAAACAATGTTCACTGATGTCATATCCATACACCATAATTAACACAATGCTCAGTGGTGTCAGATCCATACACCATAATTAACACAATGTCCAATGATGTAAAATCCATACACCATAATTAACACAATGTCCAATGGTGTCAGATCAATATACCATAATTAACACAACATTCAAGGGTGTCAGATCCATACACCATAATTAACACACTGTTCAATGGTGTCAGATCCATTATAATTAACATTATGTTCAATGCTGTCAGATCCATCCACCACAACATTCATTCGGTGTTGGATACATACACCACAATAAACATACTGCTCAATTGGTGTCTACATATGGCACAAAACATACACAGTAATATAAATACTGAACTGCCACCTACACTCCAACACGTCCTGCCTGGACCAAGTGAATTTTATACATAAAAATTACCCCAGAAGAATATCAACTGCATCTGCGTTCATATCTCTATTACAGAAACAACAACACCACACTTTATTACCAAGTTTCAGGTTTAAAAAGTCACTCAAACCAAAAAATATAGCCCTCAGACAGACTTTTGTTTAGTAAATTACAATTGAAAATATGTAATAACGTCCAGATGTCACGAAACAAATACTCTGATTTAAGAATTCAAAGCAGTAGTTCTTTTCTCTTTTTCTGGGGCTTTTTTTCTGTTTGTGGGAGCTGAATCACTATGAGCCTCCATGTGACGTTTTCACCGTCCCAAACTTTGCCAAATTAAATTTCTTGCCTCCAAAGCTATCAAAAACTATCATCTTTGAGGAACTTCTTTAATTCTAACACTGAAAACAAACATGCCACTTGGAAGCGAAATCTACCTAAGGAATGAATTGTGATTGCAAGTACAAAAGATAAGAGTCTTACAGAATACCTGTACCTTCTATAATGTGTATCCATGTAAGGAAGTTGGATGTATCTATCTAATGCACTATGAGTATTCTTCACTATATTCATGAGAGAGTATATGTATCACCAATGATGTATTCTACATATATGTTATTTCTAAACATGAGGACCATTCCCAGGAATGCTTTGAAAGATGCACAACATTTAACACATTACACATAGTACATGCAGGGTAGACACTATGACCCATATTCCGAACAGAGATTTAACAGTGTACTAAACCTGGACTAACTTTATGAGACGCCAAATAAATCATCTTATGCTATCGCCAATACATTGATTTTCATCACAGAATCACAACAGTGGTCGATTTCAATTATTCATTGTAATTACTATGTGAACAAACTCAATCCTTAGTGATTTCAAGGACAAAATCAATTATATTAAATCAATAATAATGTCTTGTTTTGTTTTAATTGGCCTCTCATAAAGTTAGTCCAGGTTTAGTACATTGTTTGCGTTAAACCTATGTTTAGAACAAAGGCCTATATAAAAAATGTGTGGTGCAAAAAGGCAAGTCAGGTATAGGGAGGGATTGTGCCGATTACAGTAATTTACTGCACCACGCATAACCACAGCGTCAGCCTGATATATTAATTTTGTCTTCGCTTTGAAGGCACTGCACGTTCCTTAGTTGTGTGCCGCAGCCTGCCTGTTCAGTAATGATATTGGACATGCTAAGGTTTGCCACCACGGTAAACATTTTCTGGTGACCATCAGTCTACATTGCTGATTTGGCCTAAGTAAATTGGTGAAATTATGAAAGTAAGTGGACATATGAATATGGATGCTTACTTCCTGTATAAACTAAGTATAAAGTATATAAATGTATACATGGTGTGTACATTATGTACAAGCTTTATTGACACAGATTTACACCTTTACTAGCACGATGAATGATGAACGTACTGTATAGAGATGGATAGTCTAAGCTCAAAGCTGCAGAGTGCTGTTTCTTTCTTTCCCATGCACTGCTGCAAGCACAACCAAGTCTGGCCACAAAGACTAAGCAACCTTTCCTCAGAACTAGAGCTAGTCTGTATGTCCAGACTCTGTTATTATTGCAGGAGTAAGCACACAGAAAGCACCCACAGTCTAAAGATACTCAGGAGCAAACGTTTGAAAAATATCAGGTGACCTCAAATTTCTCCCCTCCTTCCCTGATACATTATACGCCCAAAGTCCCTCAATTGTGAAATGAGTTGAGTTGAAAGTCACCATCATTACATGGTACTCGCTTGTTCTAGTAAACAATTGCATTTTCTGGACATCAAATCAATGAAGTTATGGTAATACAACCATTTTGAAAGCTTTGCAGAATTTTTTTAAGTTGCAAATGCTCTTCAACCAAATCTTTAAAATATTTTAATAGGGAGCATCAATTTCAAAGAACAGCAACGATCCAATTGAGACTTGTTTCGTGGAATACTCTGCACCCTGAAAAACCTGGAAAATGTTGAGAACCGATAGGTTCTCTCTCTCTTTTAATCCATTTACAACATGAACAAAAAATGCTTGGGAATACATAAAGCAGTGTTTCAGAAGACAGTGGTGAGATACGTGAGATAAGATGAGAAATTGGAAAGAGATGAAGACCGTGTGCTGGTAATGTGATGGGTACAGTGTCTGATAGAGACTTGAGATGTCCCCAATGCAATGGATCATTGACAAGATAGAGAGACAGGATGACTATGTTCTGGTAATGTGCTGGGTAAAGACAGTGACTGATAGAGACTTAAGATGTCCCCAATGCAATGGATCATTGACAAGGTAGATGACAAGACATGATGACTACTGTATGTGCTGGTAATGTGCTGACAACAGACAGTGTCTGATAGAGAATTAAGATGTCCCCAATGCGATGGATCATTGACAAGATAGATGAAAAGACATGAGAGAGACATGAATAATATGTGCTGGTAATGTGCTAAGCACATATAGTGACTGATAGAGACTTAAGATGTCCCCAATGTGGTGGATAAGAAAGTTGACTGTGTATGCTTACATAAGAGGAATACAGGGGCGAAGGGCGTCGATTCTGGAGGAGAAAAGGTAAACAAAATCAACTTCATCATCATCATCATCATCATCATCATCATCATCATCATCATCATCGTCATCATCATTATCACCATCATCATCATCATAGGTTCTCCTTTGTTTTGATACCAATATTGCCACAGAATACAACTGGGTGGTTCCTCACTAAGAAGGATATTTAGGATATTTAGAAGGTGACGTTTAAAGGTAAGAAGTAGTTGTGGTATAGAATAAGGGACATGTAATCCTACTATATGTAATTTAATGTGAATTTATTGCGCTTTTTATATTCACATGTTTACAATGTTTTTTGTGAATGCATGTTTTTATATGGAAAATAAATCCAATTAACCAATCCAAGCAAACAAAGTAGGTGTGAACATTGGCAATAAATATGCTTGATTTGGAGTCAGAAGTTAGTTCCAAGTACAGCACACGTCCAGCAATCTCTCACTCGATTGATTGAAATCGCAACCTATATGACTGCCTATGGACACTGTTAATGAGGTTTGAGGACTGTAGTTTGTGGTATGATAAAGTATGTGTCAAAGTTACAATAAGATGGTAATGGTGTTTTTTTTTTTTTTTTGGTGTTTTGTATAGGTGGCCTGGTACAGGACTGAATAACCCATGGTATGAACGTGGTTGGCATGTGAGGCACACACAAAGCAAAGCCATGCTAGCCAGCCGTGTGAACACACCATGCCCTCCATGCATGAGCAACCTCAGTCAAAACAAGCCAGCTGGTCATGTGAACACACCTTGCAGTCACAACAATATGAACATACACCCAGCAGACAAAGATTGAGCACCTAGTCAAAACAAGCCAGCTGGCCATGTGAACACACCCTCTATACAACACATAGGCACCTAGTCAAAAACAAGCCTGCTGGCCATGGGAATACACCCTGCATACAATGCATGAGCACCCTCAGTCATAACACGCCTGGGATACATTGCCTGTGTAGGATTGGTGTAATTTAGTGGTACATAAATGTGAAAATGGCACATATAATACTTAAAGAGGCAGCCCAGCATGAGGGAACATATTTTCACAATTGACCATTTTCGTTATGTATGCAAATTTTAAACATGTCTTACAAATAGTACATTACTATTGGTAACCCCAAAGTTTTTAAAAAAGTTTGTTGAATGTTACATAGGTTTTTCTCTTTTTTGTCAGGGGCTCTTTTGCGCCATCGCAGGGTATTTCTTTTCCAAATGGTTGAGTAATTTACTGCCAGATGTCATTGTTACCGGCGACAACCATGGAAACTTTGAAGACCATTGTGAGAAGCACAGGTGAAGTGCTGTAGACTGAAGAGGCCAGCTCTTAAACTTGTCCACTGTGAGTGAGCACCGTTTATGTGTCCATGCCATTGGTTGGAATCAATATTGTAGTCTCTATTCAGAAACCAATACCAAATTTTCAGCAGATGTAATCATTGTTGTTTCCCTCAATTCAAACCAGAAGTAAATAAAGGGCACTTTTGTATTATTAGACATAACTAGCTCATTAAACTAAATACTTTCTACAATAAAAATAATGTAGAATGGAAGAGCATGCTTTGAATTAAGAAGACTTTAAATTAACACAGACAGGCATATTGCATACTGAAAAGAAAAGTGCACTCAAATAAACAGACCTATACAGACACAAATTGGTACAAAATTGGGTTAAAATTAAGCAAGAACAACTAAAGTTATAACCAAATTAAATCTGAAAAATTTGACAACCTTGTACGAGGCTATGATGGTGTAGTCAAGTAGGGCTCTCCTTTCTTTCAGTGTGAACATATCACTAGTTGTCATACTTTATCATTCAAGATGTTTTTTGAGAAAAGGAAAATTCTTCTTCACTTAGAACCATGCCCTTGACATACATTTGACTTCAAGGGGATTAGACGTGCTTTACCCATAGGATGCAATGAATTATAACCTCGGCTATGACATCACATATGAGTTGCCAATTTAGGGAGTGTTCAAACTTCAAATGGTCATAACTTCCTTATCAATTGTCTGATTTTGCTCAAATTTTCACTCATTTATCAGTTTGGAGAGGGATGTGGGAAGATGTCCCTATTCCAAGTAACTCTTCTCTGTAAAACTGTAATGACATAATGACAATTATATCACACATTACCAATGCAATCCAACAGAAAGACAATGAGAGACAGGGGGAGGAAGAGATGAGGACTGTAAGAGAGAGACTGACAATGAATGAGAGAAGAAGAGAAAAATGGAGAGAACAGTAGACAGATAAAAGAGACAGTAGTACTTAAAGAGAGTGGGATGACAAAGAGCTATGGACGGAGAGAAGGGGAAGAGATTGGGCAAGAAAGAGAGAAAGAGAGACAGAGAGATAGGGAATATAAACAGAGAGGAGAGCAAGAGAGGGATGAGAGGAAGAAAGAGGGATGGGGAAGAATGAGAGACAGAGAGGAAAGAATGAAAAAGGAGCAAAGAAGAGAGAGACAGAAAGAACAGTGGGAGAGGAGAGATAGGAGAGAGGGCAAGTAGTTAGAAATGTGAAAGGGAGACAGAGAAGGAGAAGAGAGAGAGAGAGAGAGAGAGAGAGAGAGAGAGAGAGGAGGAAGACAAAAGTGGATAAAAGACAGAGAGGGTAAGGAGAAAGGGTGTATGGCAACAGGAATGTACAGAATCATGCGACCATTTAGCCAAGTTGGCCTACGTGTCTACAACAGCTGAGCTTACTGAGGAGGATGGTGTGTAGGATCCCGTGGATCCCAGCCTGCTCCCGGAGCCGGCTCCATACCTGGAGCTACTGCCTGGAGTATAGGAGGAGGAGGAGGAGCCTGGGGTGTAGGAGGACCCGGAGCCATATCGGCCATACCCACCATACGACATGATGGCAGGGGGTAGCTGCAGCACCTCTCAAACAAAAGTTTCACACTGTTATTCTTGAAGTCACACTGTTATTCTTGAAGTCACAGATGCGCCACTGTTGGACACAGAATCACTACTGATAGTTCTCACTTCCCAACGCGTAAATTCCAATAAGATCCCAGCTGAAGCGAGCATTCCACGCTTACGATCTGCGCTTGAGTCTCTTGCGTCCACTGTATCATCCACGTATCCGCCGCACTGCCATTAGTGTGAATTATCCCTGTCTAGCGATTCATAATGTTCCTAGGCTAAAGGAGGTTTCCACACATATAAACTTACATGACACAAGCATTCATACATGGCACATTTGTTGTATCATGAATGAATGCTAATGACTGTAGGTAGATCCAGCGGTAGGTACTGTAGATCTCAATGTCACACAAGGTGGTAGAAGACCACTAAAGTCGTTCCCAAGAAGTAGAGCTGGAGCAACGGTCAGTAACTGTGTGCTCTGACCAATGCCTTCCAGAGCTCCCTGACCATGCATAAACCCCTCGGCAAGACACTACTTACAGCAACAACCTGAACCACAGTCAATCCTACCACAGAACATTGCTAATACCACAAACGTTGTAAATGTCTACATCCCACGTAAATATCCAAACAGAATCCCAGCAAATTTCCTGTGCAGCAGTCTCTCCCCCTCTCTCTCTCTCTTGCGCTCTCTCTCTCTCTCTCTCTCTCGCGCTCTCTCTCTCCCTCCCTCCCTCTCACTGCAAGTCTCGTTATGATGAACGCTCACATGCAGAACAGTACACCGTCTGTACGTACAAGGCCCTCAAACTATTGATTTCACATTGTATCAGCCCAAGCTGCTACCGCGTCAATCACCCTGTCCGTCCAAGCTGTAACTGGGGGGGGGGGGGGGGGGGGGGGGGGGGATAATTGCCCCAATTAATCCGGGTTCCTGGAGATGCTGAACTTGGAGACTACGCTAGGTAAGCAGGCACGAGGGCTCAACCCTCAAACCTGCCCCCACGTTGAACCAACTTCCTGCGCACGTGTGAGGATCTCTCTATGGGCCTGAGAGAGAGAGAGAAAGAGAGACAGAGAGACAGAGAGACAGAGAGACAGAGAGACAGAGAGACAGAGAGAGACAGAGAGAGACAGAGAGAGACAGAGAGAGACAGAGAGAGACAGAGAGAGACAGAGAGACAGAGAGACAGAGAGACAGAGAGAGAGAGACAGACAGACAGAGAGACAGAGAGAGACAGAGAGAGAGAGAGAGAGAGGGGGAGAAAGAGAGAGAGGGATAGACGCAACTCTCCAGTGTGGCTAGCATCTAGACCTGGGCTCACTTACAGCCACAAATATTATACTAGTCTCACAAACAGTATTAGAGTGCATATATGCTCAACTTTTGGGGGCCAAAATCAACGTTTTGCTTGCATTTAGTTCAAAACGTGGTGGCGTTTATGCTCATTTTGATATAAACGCCGTTTCAAAATGCACAAAAAGGTGCGTTTACGATCGACGACTCTGACTAATCACGGGGAAGCATAAATACAGAACTGATGTATACGTCTTTAAATGACGTCATCTGAAAGTGAAAAAGTGTTCGCCCATCCACTACGGCCAGCTGACTCTACACTACTTGATTCAAAAATTCCAAAACAACCAAGGCAACTGTAAACCTAACGCTGAATGTGATTGAGAGCACAGCTAGCTCTACCAGTTGTATATTGCACATCCCTTGAATACACATTCCCTTAGTCCCTGACGTGTTGACACTGAAAGAACCACAACTCATACAACTGAGAAGCTACCAATGGAAGTCCATACGAAGTTGAATTATAACACAGCCGACTTAACCAGTGACATATTGCACAACCCTTGAATATAAATTCCCATAGTCCCTGACATGAGAAATACATGTAAATACAACATATCTCTCTCTCGAAATACAGGATGCCAACAATTTCTTTCTTATGTTAAATCAGATCAGCTTCAAAAATTGTATGAAAAACAAAACAAAGAGGAAAGAGGAAAGCATCTCTGTTTGACATAAGGTGCTCTTTAAAGGAATGGTCTACCCTGGGGTCAAGTTGGTTTCAATAAAAACAGAAATATGACAGAAACATATCAGTGATAGTTTGACAAAAAATCTGTCAAAGGATGAGAAATTTATGCTCTTTTGAATTTTAAATTTTGTGACGTCACATGTAAGCCTGAGTCATATCGATTTTTTCAGAAACCGGTGTTCGATGGCTTTGCGCCGATCGAACATCGATGCATCGATACATGACGTCACCCAGCCACTGCCAAGAGCCAATTTATGAATGAAAATATAGTAAGCATACGCAGTGCAATCCTTCCATTTCCCCACATAGTATTCCACCAAAACAAGCGTGCAATTCTCTATCACCTCGTACCAAAATCGACCTAGAATTTCACTTTCCTATATTTTATATGAATTATGATAGGTATTCTCGGAGAATCTATTTTCTCACCGATACTGCACATGTAAGCGAATTTCGATTACTTCTTGTTTTTCCGTCAAAATCTTACAAGTTAGCGTCAATATGGCATCGTATACATGTATGTAGGTTGGAATGTGTAGAGTCTATTGCAACGGGCAGAAAGTCAATCAGCTTCCGGGTTGCGATTTTTTTTTTCCGTAACCCTAATGCGTCGAAAAATCGCTTCCGGGTTTCGGACAACGTGATCGGATATCGTTATCACTATTTTGGCGACCACATGGTTATGACGTGATCTACGCGATGCACCAATCAGTGGTCTCCGAATCGCTGTACGGAGACTAGACGCTCTATTAGTCTGTACGTCGGCAGCGTGTATGCAAATGAGCCTTACGCACTATTGCCACTGTATTTCCGGGTTTTCACAACACACGATGCTATCCGTTGTACAAAGTCTATGGACAATTGTTTGTTGTGGCGTTGCGCTGTAGTAGTGAACGAATCAAATCCAAGTAGTATGTAGTAGCTGCTTGATCATCGAGCGACCTGTTCATTCTCTTGATGCGTTAACTGCAAAACTCACAAAAGAGAGTAGGAACCAAGTAAGCAAATTAAAATTGTGAAAATATGAAGATAAATTGTGTATAACAGGACTATCAAACAAAAGATTTTGTGTTTTCTAGTCAATTTGGTAATTTCGTCGATGCATCGAATTCATCAAAACGAAATCGGAGTTCGACTTTTTCGATCGAACACCGGCTTAATAATCGATTCGACTCAGGCCTAGTCACATGTGAGGTGGTCTCCCATATGTTGTGTACTGTATGATTCCATATTTAAAAAAAAAATGACAATTGAATAGTTTTGCTTCATAGAGATATGTGTGTAAAAACATGATTCTAATGACGTATGAAATGCATTGGTAAAACGATGCATACCTTTTTGAGCAAATGGGCATTTTCAAAAAAAGTAGTAAACAACATATTGGAAAGATCATCACCCATCATCATCACCAAATCAAAACTTTAACATCATCACTTTCTTATCCTTTGACAGATTTTCATCAAACCTTCACTAACACATGTATGTCTCTTTCATATGTCTGTTTTTATTGAAACCAACTTTAATTTAAGGGAGGAATATCCCTTTAATTCTAGAGGGAAATTGAGCCTGTCTTGGTGCCATTAGTGAGCCTGGCTGTTTGCTCCGTTTATGACTTGATGAAGGAAGTATGACTGGCAGCAGTTTATAGCATGACTGGAGCTCTATTTAATGCAATTTACAGGTCACGCAACCTTTAATAACCCTTTGTGCCAAACAAAATGTCACGCTATAGGCTTTGTGTGTATTACTTGTAAGTAAATTCACATGTGGCATGCAAAGAGTTAACCATCTCAGCACCATCCGCTGATAGACTGCAGTAAAACACAACATATTGCCTATGGGACTGAGAAAGTTCAAACAACCACAAATCATATTCTCCACACGACTGTATGCTAATTAATGCATCAATTTAAACTTTACAATCAATAGAATCAATGGAAACACTGCTGGTACAACCAACTCATGGATGTGAATCTGTGGAGCCTTTGAATATTGACTGCCTGCTATTCAGCAGAGAGTGACTACACCTTCTAAAAACAAGCCTTGTAATGTGATGCAGCATCTGTAGACTAGTCCAACAGACGATACCAGTAAATATAGACGTCACATATAATCCTTCTAACTGCAGACAGCTTATCCTTTCTACGTCTCAATCAAAACCTTCAGCCATTAACCCATCGGCAGCCAGATGGGGCACACTCATACACAACAAGCCTTGAAATGTGATGCTGTATCTGTAGACCAGTCAGACAAACGATACCTCTAAATGAAGACGTCATACATAATCCTTCTCACTGTAGACAGCTTATCCACTCTATATCTCGATCAAATCCGTTTTAGGCAGCCACACACAGCAGACTCAAACACGAGAAGCTCTTTAGAACAAGTCACCCACACGCGTTAACTCTAGCTGACAGCCAAACGGATTAGCTAATCCACGTGAATTAGATACCATAGGCTAGGGGATAATCTGGTGGTGAGGTAGAGAAGCAATGGCAAAGCAGTGGCGCTGTAGCTGCGTGAAGTGAGATGGGCTGGCTACACCAGGCACTCTAGCATGTATACCAGCAGATAATGATGGTGATAGCAAGAGGCAGGGAGTAGGGATTCCAGGCAAGCCTAATGAGATGGCAGATACCAGAATAGGCCACCAGAATACCACAACATGGGGAGGCAGAGGTGGATGGAGAAAGGGAGGGAGAGGTGGAGATGGGAGAGCAGAGGGGTGGAGAGGGGGGGGGGGCAGAAGGGGTGCAGAAGAGGGCAGAGGGGTGTAGAAGGGGGGGCAGAGGGTTGCTGAAGGAGGGGACAGAAGGGATGCAGCAGGGGGAGGCAGAGGAGATGGAGAAAGGGATAGGGGGAGGTAGAGAAGAGGTAGGTAGAGGGGTGTAGAAGGGAATAGGGGAGGAGGAGCGGAATTGAGGAAGGATGAAAATGGTGGAGTGATATGGGTAGCGAGATTGCACAGGTATGATAAAAAGCAGGATGGAGTGATACACGATGGGGTAGGGTAGGGTAGCTTAGAGGATGAGATAGGGTACAGGATAAGGGTCTACCTATGAGGGATGAAGGAGAAGGCGGAAGGGAGGAGTAAGTTCAGGGGCATAATATAGTATTAGAGGGAAACAAATGATGTACATGTATAGGGGGAAGTGGCAGAGGGTGGAAAAAAGGGCAGTAGGGATGAGTTTCTCATCATTAGGGTGCATGAAGATAGCATATGATGGATGCGAGTAGAGGCATGATAGTTGCTGCATGGGAGAGGGTGGAGCTGAGGTAGAGGGAAAGGAGGGGCGAGGTTTCTGGGAGAGGGGAGGAACTGCAGATGGGACGCATGGAAAAGAGTGAGGAGTGGTAGTTGGGGGGTGTAAGTGACTGAGCATGGGGTAGGAGGTAGTGTTGATGGAATGAAAGGATGGGAGACAAGGGATGGGGGGATAAGGGATGAGCGATGGGGGATGGGGGATGGTGGATGGGGGAGATGAGAGGCAGAAGGGAAAGGCATCTCAATCATCTCTGCCCGCGTGGACCAGACCACATTCCTGGCACAGCTGGGATTAAAGGAGACTGGTCACCCTCCACACTCACCCTTCACCAAACTCGCCTGCATCCATCCATCCATTCAACCATCCATGCTCTCAGTAGTCAAGATTCATGGAGGAACCATTCTGCAGTCATCACATGATTTCAGCATCATACACAGGAAACATCTCAAAATGATGAACCGGTAGACAGTGGCATCAAATGAAACAGGAACTCATGATGGTGACAGAACAATTCTTCCACCACTACAGATACCATATGTACCCACCACTCTCCCCTTCCTTTAACCTGATCCCAGTGATCCGTCTCAATGTCAAAAACTACATACAATCAAGCATTACAGCAGGCTCTACTTCATCCAAAATTCAGCAGCAGCAGCTTAGATCAGAGCCTTTAACCCTTCCCACGCCAGATAAAATACCACTCAATTGGACTGATGTGTGCTATTGGTGACAGAATGCAGACCTGGCACTCGATGGGTTCATCTCCAGTGCACGGTATAGGATACCTCGTCAGGATGAACTGTGTAGACAATGCGTGAGGGGCCGTAGAAGACTCCCGCTGGGTGCCACAGTACAACAGAGACATGCCACCGTGACAGCTGCACATAAAGCAAGCCTGAGGAGCTATGGTAGGATTCCCTCAGCCAAACATCAGACTACAGTGTTCTCTTAATATACTTTATTAGACTCCACATACAGGGATGATAATCACACTGTGAGCTACAGTATAAGAAGGATATACCACCATGACAGCTGAACATAGAGCATGCACATGGTGCTATGGCAGGGGTCCCTCAGACAATCGACATACTATAGTTGGTCTGCTATGGTACCCCATTAGGCTCCACATGCAGGGAAGAAAATAGGAAGGCCACACACAGACCAGGTCACCATTGGACAAAGTATGCACAAACATACCATCAAGTTTGGATAGATAAGACTGAATGTTTGAATTTGTATGTACTACATGTATGTAGTATTACCAATTACATACCCAATATGATACAATACTGGGATACCGTAGTCTTCATATTCAAACTTATTGACAGACCATGCGATTGGTATTAAACACCCACATCTCTCATTTAATTGGCAGTGTGAACGCTATCAACATGGATGTATCGCCTTTGCGATACATCTGCACCCGTCGCTTCAACTCAGTTTCCACTTGAGTGACCAATCCAACTTAGTTTCCTGTGTGAACGCATATATGGGTGTGTTCCATTCGGTGCGCAGATCGGTACCTCCTGATATTCAGTTCCCACTCACTGCTATAAGTGACCAATCCTAGTTAGTTTCCTGTGTGAACGCAGACACGGGTGTGTTCCTCTTGGTGCATGGCTGCAACCTCCCCTCTCACATGGGTGCATAAATAAACACTATTCCAGCCTCTTTCCTACTGGCATGTGATAGCCAAGATGCTCACAAACAGCTGCATGGTGTGTGACTTCTCCATATGCGCTGCTGGGTAGGGCAGTCACAGAAAACAACCACAGACTCACACTCAATGAGCCAGCAGTTTGATTGCACAACCAGTGTGTACATGTACATCCTTGCACATGGAAGATAAAGTGAAGTACACGTAAGGGGGGGGGGGGGGGGGACTGCATACATTGTGTACACAACTGGGCACGAGCAGAAAGGCTGTTCACACCTACCAGCAAATAACGTTTCATGCAATTTCCCCAATGTAAACAGATACTGGCATGTATTAAACACTGTACGAAATACCAACAACTGCCACTCCCAACTGAGCATAGAGACTAATTTAAGATAATGGACAACCACACAAAAATATAACAAAAAGACAAAGGAAAACCAATGAACTGTAGAAGATAAATAACCTGTCTCATTTAAAGATGGCAATTGAATTAAAATTGATCAAATGTATTTTAATCAAAGGTATCCAGACATTTAGCCGCTGATTGAAGGGCAAGAGGAGACAAAAGGAGGGGAGAGATAAAGAGAAGCCATGGAGAGACTTGATAAGGAGAAAGATAGACAGGAAAGAAATGAGGGAATAGGAAAGAAAAATGAAAGAGCAAGGCAGACATAAGAACACATCAAATATCACAGCAAGACATAAATAGACATGGTCAATAAACTTCATTTACAAGAAAGGGAGGAGGGGCACAATGATGACTGGCATCGTTTCTCTAGCCCCGTTCATATACCATAATCATAATACCGCTATTATTACCAATGTACTCCGGTAATAAAGTTTCTAGCGAGCCTCTAAGCACTGTTCGTATACACCGAAAAAGCCAAAAGATTGCAACTCACAGGGGATCTTTTATTATTTTAGATAGCTAATGGAGCTGAGAGCTTATGGCTCCTAAAAGTTCCTAGAACACCCCCACCCCCAACACCACCAACACAGACATAATAAGGTCACTAAACTTCTAATCAGCCCAATTTGAAATCGTGTTAATCTTGCGAATTGTTCTGATCATGCTAGGGATTACCGGTACTCTTGTCTAAATACTTGAGACGAAGTTTGAGCGCTCTGTGCCCTTTGTACCTCTCCCTGCTCAGACAGCCCTGGTCACACTCCTCACAGTTTACCCTGTAGATTACCTCTGGGGCACTAAACCTGGTTTGACATATGCGGTCACACTACCGTGTTTGGCCCATGTGAAAGTACATTGAGTTTCATTCATGTTAATTCCTCAGTTTTAGGCATCTTTCTTTATCACCAACTCCTAGCATCATTGGAGAGGTGCTTAATCATGTGACATGCTTCCAATCTGTAGTGTCAGGACAGTGCAATCCTACTGCAGAAAATAGACGATAGTTTCAGTCAACATTTCACAGGAAAGTTCTGAAAAATTTGCAGTCTGACTATCGGGCGGGTGGCAAAATATCGCAACGTGAAAGAATGGGAAGTTTCTGCATAGCATGACTGCACCTTCATATACCAAGGAAGTTCTGAAAAGTTTGAAGTCAGACTATCGGGCAGGTGGCAAAATATCACAACGTGAAACAATGAGAAGTTTCTGCATAGCATGACTGCAGCTTCATATACCAGTGCTTGAAGTGGCTTTGTTGAATCGAGGGGAGGTGTATTTAACAAGTCCTTGAGACTGAAGTGGGTTGTATGGGACTTGTAGGCAAGGAACATGAGGAACACTGCAAACATCGCCCAGCGCATCATGATAGCCCTCCATTCCAGGGCTGATGGCAAACAAGCTGCATAAACTTACAACAAGTCACCTTTCATCCTATTCCAGCTACGATTCCAGCTACAGATCTTACACCAAATGTTTGTTACCTTCATGCTGATGTATTGTTCATAACAATATACACTACACGTATGAATATGGTCTTTTTTTACACAGAAAAAGGATCCCCTCCCAGTCTTGTCTGCCTAACAAAAGACTATGTTCATAGTGACAGTGATGGTACTGCAAATGTGTCCATGCACATATCAATCAACAACAGCCATTAATACAAGAAACGTATTCAAAATGTTGTCTGCATCAAGTGTTCATTCAAAGCGGTCTGAAAACACACAGTACCATGATTATCTGAGAGACAAGCATAGCACAAGCTGATGCTGTCATTGTATACAAGCTGGGTCTGAAGATCGAGTCTAGCCATAAACATGTAGATATGATTGTCTATCACCTGGGTCTGGAAACTAATCCATTAGAACAAGTGATATATTCTGGGTCTGGAAACTAATCCATTAGAACAAGTGATATATTCTGGGTCTGGAAACTAATCCATTAGAACAAGTGATATATTCTGGGTCTGGAAACTAATCCATTAGAACAAGTGATATATTCGGGGTCTGGAAACTAATCCATTAGAACAAGTGATATATTCTGGGTCTGGAAACTAATCCATTAGAACAAGTGATATATTCTGAGTCGGGAGACTTATCCATTAGAACAAGTGATATATTCTAGGTCTGGAAACTTATCCATTAGAACAAGTGATATATTCTGGGTCTGGAAACTAATCCATTAGAGCAAGAGATATATTCTGGGTCTGGAAACTTATCCATTAGAACAAGTGATATATTCTGGGTCTGGAAACTTATCCATTAGAACAAGTGATATATTCTGGGTCTGGAAACTAATCCATTAGAACAAGTGATATATTCTGGGTCTGGAAACTAATCCATTAGAACAAGTGATATATTCTGGGTCTGGAAACTAATCCATTAGAACAAGTGATATATTCTGGGTCTGGAAACTAATCCATTAGAACAAGTGATATATTCTGGGTCTGGAAACTAATCCATTAGAACAAGTGATATATTCTGAGTCGGGAGACTTATCCATTAGAACAAGTGATATATTCTAGGTCTGGAAACTTATCCATTAGAACAAGTGATATATTCTGGGTCTGGAAACTAATCCATTAGAGCAAGAGATATATTCTGGGTCTGGAAACTTATCCATTAGAACAAGTGATATATTCTGGGTCTGGAAACTTATCCATTAGAACAAGTGATATATTCTGGGTCTGGAAACTAATCCATTAGAACAAGTGATATATTCTGGGTCTGGAAACTAATCCATTAGAACAAGTGATATATTCTGGGTCTGGAAACTAATCCATTAGAGCAAGAGATATATTCTGGGTCTGGAAACTAATCCATTAGAGCAAGTGATATATTCTAGGTCTGAAACTAATCCATCAGAACAAGTTCTTTATTCTGGGTCTGAAAAAAAGGCTACCAATGGCGCCATCGACCCAAGTGACCAGGGTCTGGAAACACAGCCTAGCCAAACATCTAGAGAGCACAGCCTGGTAAGACAGCCTATTGGCCCAGCAACCAGGCCTGGTAGAATGTCAGGAATGCAGTGCCGAGGTATGCCTGGCATGTCACCCAGGGTTATGTGGAGAGAATGATCACACATGAATTCTCACTGTCGACTGATGGGCTGTGTTTGCACTCCTAACATTCATCATAGTCAGTCGAGGATGACATATCATGGATACATGATACCAGGGCTGATGTCAACTCCAGTCACATTTTGGGGTTAAGTAGTTTTTGTGATATTCACATATAAATGTCTGGGGATGTTATTGCCCCTACCAAATGTCAAAACATGCACAGGGATGTATGTGTCTGTTGCTTCTACGGGAGTGTGCTTGCCCCGTGATTCACGACATATTTGTTCCATAAGTCTCCAAAATGCCGGCCCAAATTTTCACTAGGCTCAGCCATGTTCAAGCGCTTCTGTTGCGGCTTCTTTGACGCTCCAGCATCCGAATGTGAACAAGCTTTTTAATTAAGATGTCTTCATTCTTGCTGCAGCAAGCGGGAGGCATCTCAGTGTACACCAAGTCAACAAAAACAATGGATCACCTATCACACAGCTAGCACAGCATCATGCAGTGAAAACACATACGCCCTTTTCTCACTGTCAAAAGTTTCGCTTAGCCCCAGCAATTTAGCCCCACCAATTTCCCAGGGTTAAGCTTAGCCCCACTTCCGTTCTCACTGTGTTTTTGGAAAGTGAGCTAGCCCAACCGATAATCCGGGACTATCTAGCACCGCAATTTGGTAGGGCGGTGCTTACCCAGCAATCGCGGTGCTAAGAACAAAAAAATATTCCGGGGTTAAGAAAAAAAAAAAACCTGGGTTTTTGTTATTTGTGGGGGCTTTATTTAGAATTGCAAGGGGTGGTGGAAGTGGGGGGGGGGGGGGAATCTCCCTGAGCCCCGGTTTAATTTTGTCATGAGGCAGAGTAGCTCCAATGATACTCTGACATTCATCACACCAAAGTTCTACTGTGCCTCAGTCCTCCCTGAGAGCAGCTCATGATATATTGCCATCCCTGGCCTACATTGCCTTGTGATGACATCATCCATCACCATAGCGACGGCTGGTGCTCTTCAGCCTCCTTCTCAGTCACATCTGACCGGTGGATAAAAAGGCTTGGGGGGGGAGGGGGGGGCTCATAGTGATTTCGCCCCTGCAAAGCAACAAAAGGAACCTCCATAAATACAAACTGAGCCCCCATGATATATCATCATTCCTCAGAAGGCGAGACTCAGGTGTAATCCGCTGTGTGGACAATAGACAACAGGCTATGAATAAACTTTGAATTCCTTATAGGGCACAATAAAACCACACCTGTTTAATTACAGCAATTCAATGGCAAATTTTGACATCTGAACTGGACCCGGGTTCAATCAATCAATCAATCAATCAATCAATCAGTCAGTCAATCATTTGGAGTAGCTTGTCAGAATCTGACATGTCTGAATGAATTCCTTGTTTTGCTGGCATTGTCATATGAAATGGAGGGGCCTTGTGCCAGTGGCATCTCTGAGCCAAGAGAGGAAAGTCAGCCACTGCCTTCCTCTCGACCTACATCAGCGAGAGTGACTTTCTCCAGAGCATTCTTTTGAATTTTGTGGCCTAGGAAACTGATCTGTCTTGTGGCAATTATTTGAAGTAACTTTCAGGATGACTTTGAACCAGGGTTCACAAAGCTAAAAATTCTACCTTCATGTATGAGCAATGGATTTACAAAGTAGAACTTGTCATAGAAGAGCTTAACAAGTAAGAGGTTTGGACTGCGTGACAGCAGGAATGAATCTCAAGCTCTATCAGCAGCCATTACTCAACCAATGAGAATCCCCCACTCTAGAGCTCCGCATGAAATCACAGGAATGATCGCAATCACAAGGTTTGATCGTAACATGGTATGTTAGAGTAAGGGGATTGGACTAGCAACCAATGAGAATCCTCCACTCACTCCAATCACAGGAATGATCGCAATCACAAGGTTTGATCGTAACACAGTACTTTTGGCTAATGGGATTAAATGCAATTGATTCAGATCACGTACATGTGCATGTACATTGTTCATTCCTACACATACTTTAATATTTGACTTGTAAGTTTGCTGTCACTTTTCTTTTTTTTTTAAATTAGTCCCTAGATAAACACAGTGTGCAAATATCCAACGAGGCTCAACATTGAAGCATGTTGTGTACACACGTACAGAGAACCTCAACATTCTTATGGTAAATGTGGGAATCCACAAAACAGACAATGCATGTTCTTTCCCAGCGTATGTTTACTGTGTGCCAAGGTTTCGTTTCCAGACAGGCACACAATGTCAACAAGTGTGTGCTGAATTCACTCAACCATTCTACTGACTAGCCATGCCATCACCACCTTCAAATGAAGGAGACAAGGAAAAACAAGACTTTAAAGGTACAGGCTGTCCCTTTTGCAGATTAAACAAAAAAAGAAAAAAAAATGGAAGAAGATTCAGTTTCAGAACTTCCCTCCTGATAATAGATCTGGCAATCGCTACATTTTGAGGAGGTCATCCAAAACCTGCATGCTTACCATGGGAGTAATGCTTGCATCGCACGCTGACAGGGACAATACTAGTATGAATGTAGACTAAAGGCGGTGCGTTTGAAACGTAAACAAGGATAATTTTTCATTTTCCCTGAAAATATTTGTGAAGCTATGACTGTTAGATTTCATACACTTTATTGGCAAGGTACACTGCTGATTCCAGTTGAGTTTCATGACTTTTGTAATTGGGACACCCTGTCTATACGGGGAAGAGGACTGGACCTCTAGTCCATGGAGGGCCATTTTGCCACGACCATGGGTCTCATTCTACAATGATCTTGAGATACCTGGGCCCCGTAACATAAAGGTTTGCGATCAATTGCAAATTTGAAAGACGAATTCTGATTGGTTACTAATCAGTCATTTGAACATAGATCGCATGTAACAATGGTGTTGATTGGCCATTGCCATTTTGCGATTGATTGCAAACCTTTATGTTATGGAGCCCAGGACGGAATCATCTCACAGAGGCAAAATCACTGAAATGATATGAAAATCTGGACAAGGCAGTGATGGCCAATTTGCTCGACCATGAAGACAGCCTGTAATCATTGCAACTTCTCCTGCTTGCCTTTAACTCTGCCACCATATGGCTGCTGCCTGCTGACAAACACACAAACATCTGTCCCTCAAATTACACTAGCTCTATAGAGATTGCCAATTTACCTAACAAAACAATGTCAATACATTTTTCCTTGATAATATTGAAGCAAAATTCTTGGTGATGTTTTTGAATTACAATTGGAAAGTGACCTGTAACATGGTTTATTCTGCAAAACAAAGATATCTATATTTAGTAGCAGTTGGTGAGAATGTCAGGTAAAATAGGGTGTCACTCAAAATGTGTGAGAATGACATCACATTTCATTGCAACCCCATTACACTTCATGTCTACCTAATAACCAAATTCAATCACACGATAGACCCAGAAAATCAGTAAATTATCATTCCATTTAATGTTTTCTTGTAGCAAATGTTGTTCATATTTAAATAATAAAAGAGTGATATCACTCCTTGCACCACAGATTCCCATGCACCTGGATTATCCAGCATTATGGCAGATTATATGAACAATATCATTAAAATGACAACTGCGGCACGCTTCAGTGAAAAGTGCAACACCAATATGTACCTCACGTAATGGGCCACCGGTAATGCACTCTATACAACTTTGAACATTGCAAATGCACTAGATTTGAACTTGCACATCTTATTGCTCTTTCATCTACTGGACATGTTGATGCAGGAACAGTAAGATGGTCAATAGGGAACTGATCTTGCACCTTTCACTGTACACACACATTTTCTATAAAACAACAATATATAGGAAGATATATCTGTAAGGGAAAAGGGACCAAATTTCTTTCCTGGGCCTCATCACATAAAACTCACCATAAATGGTGACTCTGCCCTCAATGGTAACTACTATAGTAACATTGCTTGACAGCCAATCAAATTAGAAGATTCCATAGAAAATGCCACCGGGAGCAAAGTAACCATTAATGGTAAGTTGTATGCAACAGGGCCCTAGTGCATGTACAGTGGAGGCTGAGATTAAGTTCCCACCTGCCTGTTACTGATTGCAGTCAATCACTGTACAAACACATGGAGCTGACTACGACTGATTGCCATCAATTGCCACACAAAACAACATTGATTTACGCGTTTTTATACGTCACCAAACAGGGATTCAAAGCATATCATACAATCACACATGCGTGTTGACATCATGACAAATAATGTTGATACACAAAACACACAACAAAAACACACACACAAACACTCATACACACACCCATACATACATACAAACACACACACACACATCTGAACAGCTCCTTGTCAATCCACCTTCACATAAAATTTAAAAACAGATCTATTCTCATCATCAAAATATTGTTTGTTTGACAAAGTCGAACATATTTCTGTCTCACTTGAGAAACTTCAAATGATCCATCTACCACCATTGAATAAACCAGGAAATCATATATTAATGTACAATCTGAATCTCACCAGGCACTGGTTTACTTGTACAACCCTAATATAACGAATAACCTTAAAGACGACTGCAATAGCTCGTAATAAATCTCAATAATATTACCAAATTATGTCATTGTCGTCAACTTGGCCAGCTTAAGATGAGAAATATCTTGGTCTTGCCATATCAGCTTTATGTGAAGCCACAAAGATGAATGTGTTAACCTTTACATTACCAGGCCCTGAAAACCCCACTGGAATACTACACATCTCCATGCTAATGGTAATGAGAGATTTAATCATACTTTCTAAGTCACATTTTCCTAAATAGAAATTACCATTGGGCAAATAATGCACTATGCACTTCGACAAATACTACTCATGAAAACATAAATATTAAAATATCAAAATATCTTGTGGAATTTAACAAAAAAAGCAAAGTACTCAAGATACAGAATCTTCCTTCCATGCTGAAATGTCTACAGTATAGTATTTTGATTAAAAATCAAACACTCACATTGCTAGCACATATCTTGATGACTGTAAGAGAGCCCTAGGGTCAAAGTAAGACAGTGCCTGGTGGGGACAGACAGACAGACACAGAGAGACAAACACTCACCTTGAGTGGATCTTCCTCCTCCTCCTCGTCTTCCTCGTCCTCCTCCTGATCACAGATCCATGGATGCAGCAGTCAGGACAGGGAGAGGGTGAAGAAAGGTTGGAGAAAGGGTGGAGAAAGGATGGAAAAAGGGTTGGGGGAGGGTGAGGAGAGAGTGGGGGAGAGTGGGGGAGGGTGGGAAGAGGGTGGGGGAGGGTGGGGAGAGAGTGGGGGAGGGTGGGGAGAGGGTGGGGAGAGGGTGGGGAGAGGGTGGCAAGAGGGTGGGGAGAGGGTGGGGAGAGGGTAAGGAGAGGGTGGGGAGAGGGTGGGGAAAGTGTGGGGGAGAGTGGGGGAGAGTGGGGGAGAGTGGGGGAGAGTGGGGGAGAGTGGGGGAGAGGGTGGGGAGAGGGTGGGGAGAGGGTGGGAGGAGAGGAAGGGGGAGAGTGGGAGAGAGGATAGGGGACCAGAGAGTGGGCAGGGGAAGTCAGTACAGGAAGGGGGAGGGGATAAAAGTTTAAGGTGGTAGAGAAAGGAAATCAGTAGGGTGGTTGGGATTTTGATGAAGGGTAAAACATGGAAAGGAAGGTAGAGGGTCAGAAACAAAGGGGGGGGCATGGGCAGATGGAGGGTACATTGTGATACCAGAGAACACAGCGGGGTCAGAAGGGGGGTGGGAAGGGAGGGACATATGTTTGTCGAGGTAGGCAGGGGAATAAGAGGATAGAGGTGAGGAAGTAGAGGAATAAAGAGAAAAGGTAAACAGACATTAGTACGAGAACAAGCGTAAAGCATGCACATCCCTGCATGCAGTGTGTGTGAGAGATGAGGAGAGTGGTGTCACACAGGAAACACAGCAACCACAGCAAAGCTCAACACCGTGTGCCATGCACCTACTCATCACAAACGTCCAAGGGGGTGTTTCACCAAGCTGTTCATCAGCAAGGAACGACTTTATGCACGACAGGTGACCCGTTCTTGCGCTAGATCAAATTGTCAACAATTTGTATTTCCATCAGCTTAAGTTGAAATCTGATCTTTAAAAAAGATGTTGTTGTTTACAAGCGTCTAAATACAGAGTGTATGATTTGACAAATTTGATTTGTATTGTTAGAAATGAACTAGGTTAAAACAGGAACAAATTAGAGTATCTCAATTAGCACATGAAAGGGTCACCAGTCGTGTGTTAAGTCGTTTGTAGCTTACAAACAACTTGGTGAAGCACCCCCAAGGGGTCATATTCATGAAACCTTGCTAAACCTAACAAGTGCATTCAGCTACACATATATTTAGCAACCACCGCACTATCAAGGTTTTATAAATATGGCCCCAGCTCTACACACTACTAATTTAGACAATAATCTTGTAGCAATATATGCTCTCCCAAGATTTATTTCTTCTTCTTCTTCTCTCTTCCTACCCTCTCCATCTCCTCATCCTATTCCTTCTCCTTCTTCTTCTTCTTCTTCATATTGTTATATTCATTTTTTTTTACCTTTATTCTCCTATTTCTTTTTCTACCCTCCCTCCCCTTTTTTCTTCTTATATTTTTTTTTATTCCTGTTCTTTGTTTTTCCTGTTTCTTTTCCTTTATGATATTGTCCCTTTCCTTCTGCTCCTCTTCTCTTCCTTTTTCTCTTCCATCCCTTCCAAGTCATATTAAAAAATAAAGAGTCCTTTTTACATTACTATTTCAATAAAAAACAAAAACAAAGTAAAAGCAAAGCAATGTATGGCTGACAAACAACATATAGGATGATAAGCATGAACAAATGAATGACAGATGGCATACCTTCTACCAAAAGGGGTCATAATTACATGTACCTAGAACATCACCAATCATACATTAAATTTACACACACACATATATACCCTCCCTCCTCTCTCTCTCTCTCTCTCGCTCTCTCTCTCTCTCTCTCTCTCTCACTCTCTCTCTCTCTCTCTCTCTCTCTTTCACTCTCTCTCTCTCTCTCCCTCTTTCTCTCTCTCTCTTTCTCTTTCTTTCTTTCTCTCTCTCTCTCTCTCTCTCTCTCTCTTTCTCTCTCTCTCTCTCCCCCCTCTCTCTCTCTCTTTCTCTCTCTCTTTCTCTCTTTCTCTCTCTCTCTCTCTCTCTCTCTCTCTCTCTCTCTCTCTCTCTTTCTCTATCTCCCTCTCTTTCTCTCTCTCTTTCTCTCTCTCCCTATCCCTCTCCCACCCACTCCCTGTCTTTAGCTGATTCTCCACCTCTCTCTTGCTCTCACTGCATATATCAGCCTCAGGGGAGAAATACATGGGTATCTCGGGGCAATTTCTCCCCAAAAATGCTTAAAAGAGCCCTGGAAAATGTTTAAAAGAGCCCCATAGAAAGAAACAAAATTCCCATAGACACAATATAAAATTGTAGCCAAATCTGGCAATGTGCTAAAAAAAAAATTGAATTAATTTTTTCCCTGAATTCAGCCTGTATCTGTTACTTTGTTCCTCTCCCTTGCTCGGTCTCACACACATACCCACATAATTAGAAGAAAATAGATATCATTGAAAACAAAACAAAAAATCATTGGTCCTTATTACTAATAACACATGATGTGACATGAATGATAAAGACAATGGGATGAACATTTTGATGTATGTGATGGAATGAACATGCCCAAAGTGAGACATAAAAAAAAAAAATTAAGCATACCTTCGAATTAATCCTCTACGGTCAAGAAAATGCAAATCCAAACAGGAAAAACAGATACAGCAGTATTCAACAAGATATGCTCCATAAGACTTCTTGCAAAAGGGCATTGCAATTACATGCATTTTGTCTTGCTCTCAAACTGGTTCGAGATGCATTCACACATGATAATTTTTCTGCTTTTTCTGGCAATACAGGTGTGAAAACTTTTCACAGGGGATTCACAAGGTTTCTTTCCAATAGAGTACTGAAGTGTGACGTCATATGAGCATGTTGTCAAGACAACTGGTTCGAAACTATTTACGTAGATCAAACATGGATGATAATAGCGGGGACTCGCATTGGGGGTGCCCGTCACTGGACTGCTAGACAATGCCGGACCAGCGAAACCATCACTTGTGCTATTGTTGTTTAGAACCAGCAACCTGCCTAACATTGGATATGACGACACAACTTTAATACTCTATGGCAAAGGCATTGGACTGTCTAAACATCCATAAATCCATTAAGTGTAGGAATGTTTTTTGGGAGTATGGGTGTCTAGCAGCAAGTGATAGTGGCTCACTACTTTCTGTGTGAATGGACCTTTAAAGGGATAGTTCACCCTGAAATTATTTTCATTTCAACAAAAGGAGACACGTGAAAGAAACTTATTAATGAAGGTTTGACGAAAATCGTTCAATGGAAAAGAAAGTTACTAGATTTTGAAATTTCAATTTTGTGACGTCATGTGCAAAGGTGCTCTCCCATATGTTCTGTACAATATAGTTACACAAATTGCTCATTTTTTCTGTTTTTGACAACAGAATCTTTTTTTCATACAGGTTTGTGTGTAAAAATGTGTTTCTGATAATGTATCAAATGCACATGTACAAGGATGCATTTTTTTTTTTTCGAAAATGCACATTTTCGAAAAAAAAATCTACATAACATATGGGAGAGCACCTCACATGTGACGTCACAAAATGAAAAAAAAATTAAGATCATAACTTTCTTATCCTTAAACGGATTGTCTTCAAACCTTCACTGATATGTTTCTTTCATGTGTCTGCTTTTATTGAAACTAAAATAATTTCAGGGTGAACTATCCCTTTAAGCATGGGAGGCAAGCAAACGCAAACTGACTGGACATGTATGGTAGGGGAGGAAACTGGCCCATATCTGTGACAACAGGCTAAACAATCATTACACTCATCCAGGGGCTCACTAGTAGAAGGCAGGTGCAACCGGATTTTTTTCCCAAATTGACAACCAACTTGTTCAATTAATCAAAAGGAGCTTTGTAACTCAAATTGGAACAGAGGCGTGGATGCATTTAAGAGTTTCTCCAAATAAGGATTGATTACATGGTCCAATTGTATCTCTTTCAAGCGCTATGAAGAAATATTTGGTGCATATTTAACCCCAGAGTTTGCGGAGTTTTTAGGCATGTTTAAATTAGCCTGATGTCAAGAACATGGGCCTGATTTACAGTCAACTCTGTCTATAAAGACCCTCAATGGTAAATGCCCTTTCTAGACAGGTGTGTTTGTTTTTATATTGACAGGTGTAATAACATGCAAATTGCTGTAAGGAACTGAAGTTTAGTTGTCTTTACAGACAGGTGGTCTCTATCAACAGGAGTGTCTGTAGACAGGTTTGACTGTACTAGCATGCTAAATATGGTTGCTGGGAGTTGTCACACCAAGAGCAAGGAAAAGACTCCACGAGAAACAAGGGGGGGCGGGGAGCAATGCAGGGGATGACGACAGCACACCGTGATATGAAAGACCCAGCGATGACTTGTTTCTGCACCTCATCATACCCCGATTGGCTGCCTTACCCACTGGCTGCGCATTAGAGCCGGAGTTTGGCCAGTATTGGGAATGGGGGGGGGGGGAGGGGGGCTAGCAAGTGTAGTGAGCTTGGCTCGGCCACAACCCACCCACCAACCCAGCCAGGCAGGCAGGCAGGCCATGCTCTCTCTGCATGGTCAGAACACAAGGATATAGCTCCCCCAGAATAAAAGCCAATGTATTTTTGAGCATTACAGAGGCAAACTATCGCCAGCCAGGGCCAAACATCCCTACTGAGGGACAGGCTGAGGACAGGAAAGGAGTGGGGATATCTATGAGGGAGGAATGTTGCATTGTATCAAACAAAGCCTTTTAGAGCTTGCAGTCAGGAAGATAGTAAGAGAGAGAGAGATAGAGTGAGCTTTGGTCTAAACAGAGAAAATCCAGGAGGAAGTGTTAGTATGCATTTTGTTGCATTCTACATGATTTTGGTGAAGTGGAATGCGTGAGGCCATTTTGTTCTTAGTAAAAACGGATGCCAATTACAATTTTGTCCGCAAAATTCTAAAGTGGAAATGATGTTAACATGAAACCGGCCTGGCGTTTAGGCATAATATGCATGACAGAGCCCGCAGGAGGCAACTGGCACAACTGCAGGTTGGAAAACAGTTGAGGTATCACCCAAGAGGGCGCTAAATATGGCAAGAGTGGAGGCCCTAGAGATGAGTGTGTCTGGAGTGAGAAGGAAATCAAAGTGGGTCGTTCACCTCTTCCTCATGAAAGATTACCCCAGTGCCTCTGCGTTTTTCCCTCAGCCGGCGTCGCGAGAGGGCGGAGCCGGGACCCCCGGGCTTCAGAGAGGTGTCCTGCTCCTTCTCCTTCTCCCTCGCTCGCTCCTTCTCCTTTGCCTCGTCCGTTGCTGAAACCACAAATCGCAGAAATAGAGATGTAGTGAAAATGCATATTTATTTATCTATTTATTTCCAGTTTTATTTAAGCAGGTGGCCTCTTCAGTTATACAGCTGCTGTCACTGAGGGCCCTGGCGTATAAAAAAAAAATACATCACAATACATAACAACAACAATACATAGATCAATACAAAAGATATCAACATTTTTAACAAATTTGATGAACAAGACAACAGAAAAATCAATAGTCACATCAACAACTTCATATCATGTAATGAAGATTGCTGCCTATATGATAAAGCATTACACACATTGTACAAAGACTCTTCAAGGGAGAAAATATATATGGTCTCTATGAGCAGGTGGTCTCACTGTTCAAGGGATATAACAAATGTACAGTAGTCATATCGACAGGTCTTTCTATACACTTGGTTCCCACAGAAATTTGGAAACAGAACTCCATAACTTTTCCATGACTTTTCCATGACTTCTTTTCTGGCACGAATTCCAAAATCAGACACGTTATGATGGCCTCCACCTCCCCTCACAGCCATCCATTCCACCTACTATCTTACTCATGACATGTACAGCTTACTCTCGATATAACGAGGTCGTCGGGACCAGAGCTTTTTCCTCGTTATAACGAAACCTCGTTATATCCAAACAGCATAAAAAACAATAAAAAAACATTGAAATATGTGTGCTTGTGTGTTCTTTGCGTTTTACTATGTTTTGATATCTATAGCCGCCTCGGAAACATGCGTCATCAAACGGGAAAAGGGGGATTGGAAACATGCGTTTTCAAATGGAAAAGACGATATATTTTTGCTCAACACATCATCCGACCTCGATATACTGTCGCCGTTTAAATAGCTAATTGCATTACATGACATGAATCTGACTTTCAAACCACATGCTTTCAATGTACGTACGCTGTGCGAATGAGTATGCTCCCGTATGTGTGCAGTGTATTACGAGACACGTGTGTCTGACTCCATGCGTTGCCGATGCAATACATGTGCTTTCAATGTACAGTACATGTACGTACGCTATGCGAAGGAGTACATGCTTGCGTTGTGGGTGTACAGTGTATTACGAGGTGTGTGTCTCGCTCCATGCGTTGCCGATGCAATACATGTACATGTGCTTTCAATGTACATGTGCGTACGCTATGCGAAGGAGTACATGCTTGCGTTGTGTGTACAGTGTATTACGAGGCTCCATGCGTTGCCGATGCAAGACATGTGCTTCCAATGTACATGTGCGTACGCTATGCGAAGGAGTACATGCTTGCGTTGTGTGTACAGTGTACATGTATTACGAGGTGTGTGTCTGGCTCCATGCGTTGCCGATGCAATACATGTGCTTTCAATGTACATAAGCTACGCGAAGGAGTACATGCTCGCGTTGTGTGTACAGTGTATTACGAGGTGTGTGTCTGGCTCCGAGCTCCACGCGTTGCCAATTAAGCAATACGTGTGTAAGAAGATTGCTTTCAGCCCGCTCGCCCTCAATTTTTCGTTCCTCGTTGTAACGGACACAATTGTTATGTTTTTCTTTGTCATGGGGTCAACATGAAAAGCTCGTTATAACGAAATTTCGTTATAACCGTGCTCGTTGTAAGCGGCGTAGTGCACCATAGGTTTGCATGTAGACAATTTTGGGCCCGAGATATTTCCCTCGTTATAACGAAACCTCGTTATATCCGTGCTCGTTGTATCGAGAGTAAGCTGTACAACTATTATCATTATGGGCTGCTTCTGACTAGGGTACCATTTTTCTTTTATCAACACCAAAAATTCAAAATAATCTTGAACACAAACTCATGTAATTTTCTTGAACTGACAGCAATTCCATGACCAAAAACCCCTTTCCATGACTTTTCATTAATTTTCCAAATTCCCTGACTTTTCCCTGACATTCCATGACCACAAATTTTTCCAGGATTTTCCAGGATTTTCCCTTTTTCTCATTTTAAATTTTCTCAATATCTAATCCTGGAATAAAGTGCAACCTGCCTTGGAGATCACTTATGCAGATTACACTTTATTACAGGATGAGATATTGAGAGAATCTAGAGTGAGAAAAGGATTGACTGAAAAATGAGAGGAAGTGGGAGAGAGTGAGAGAGAATCAGAGAGTGAGAGAGAGAGTGTGTTAGAGAGAGTGAGTGTGAAAGAGATTGAGAGAGACAATGAGGCGGAGAGGGAGAGAGAGAGAGTGAGAGTAAGAGTGAGCAAAGCATTCTCTATACTATGATGGTGAAGTATTGGTAATGGTCCTGGACTTGAACGATTCACAGAGCTTCAATACCTTCGTCTCTCAGATATTCACAGGTCTTTTTTACCTCACAGAGCCCGATTGTGACTTACCTGACTTGTCATCCCGATTGGCTCTGCCCAACCTAGCGACCGCGGTGGTGGTGTTGGAGGAGTCTTGAGCGCTGCGAGTGGGCCGCGCTACCAAGGTTACCGTCTGCGGACTCTCCTCCTTGCCCTTCTCCTCCTGACAGACAGACAGACAAACAGACAAAGGTCAAGGTGTCTCCTCATGAGCAACGAGATAATCTAACCAGCCGTGCATACAGTATGCTGCCCTCTATCTGTGGCAAGTGAAGAGACTGCGGCGTGCATGAAGACACCGTGCCACATCAAGGTGTAAATTAAAGAGGAATCTCCATATCTACATATTAGTTTTGTCTACATCAGCACAGAGAAAATGAAAAAGGTTGGCTGTGCTTCCTCCCAACTACAGAGCAGACTGGCTTATCTCACATTCCCTATCCTGTCCCCATTACGCACACCCTACAACATTCTCGCAGCACAACATTGGCAATTCCCCATTCCATACTATCAAATCAGATTTTTTTTTTTTAAAAAGTATGCTTAAATGATCAATGATTAACGTGGTACAGACTACTGTACATGCCATCTATTTCGCGAGTCTAATTTTTCGCGAATCAGGACTTCTCGACAATTCAGACTTCTCGACAATTCGACAGTCCAGACACACAAAATTTGTGAAAATAAAAATCATGCAAAATATATGGCGTATACAGTATTGGATCTGTAATCATGGCTGACCATTCTTAGGTTCTGCCCTTGTTGTATTTAAACAACTTTTTCCATTGAGATGATTCCCGAACATGATTCTGAAATCAATGAATGAGGCACATGGTCACTGCAGGATGGTTTTGCCAGGATTACGGATGACACAGTCTTCACCATTACCAGTACATGTACCTTGAAAGGGATAGTTCACCCTGAAATTATTTTGCTTTCAATCAAAGGAGACATATGAAAGAAATATATTAGTGACGGCTTGACAAAAATCGGTAAAAGGTCAAGAAAGTTATTTGACTTTAAAGTGTTGAATTTGTGACGTCACATGCGAGGTGCTCTACCATATGTTGTGTACTACTTTTTCCATAAATTGCCTTTTTTGTTGTTGTTCTTTGATGAAGGAATTTATTCTTTTCATAGAGATATGTGTGTAAAAAAATGTGTCTCATGATATATCAAAAGCACAGGTGAAATGGTAAATACCGTCTGCTTCTGAGAAAATGGAAATTTTCCAAAAAAATTGTACGCAACACATGTACTGGAGAGCACCTTGCATGTGACATCACAAAATTTGAAACTTTAAAATCAATTAGCTTTCTTGTCTTTTGACCGATTTTCATCATTTTCATCACGAATATATTTCTGTCATGTGTCTCCTGTTATTTAAAATAATTCTAGGGTGAACTATCACTTCAAATATGACTTCAGAATATAGACCATTCATACATGACTTTTATCACAGATATTTCAATATCATGCCACCATACCAGTTTACATATCACATGACTAATTTCATCCACATTCTAGCAGTCCCATACATCCATATCTATGCTGTTCCACACTGTTCTGACACTTTGACATTAGATGGCACTATAACTGGCACTAGTACTGTTACTGATCATGGTACTGTATTATGACACTGGTTCCAAAGTGCACACATGACTAGTATTTGGTTTGGTGCTTAGACAGAACTGGAGTACATCAAGTTAAAGGGATTGTCGGACCTAAAGTTAAGTTGGTTTTAATAAAAGCAGAAAACATATGGGAGAGCTTCTTCCATGTGACGTCACAAAATCAAAACTTTAAAAGATCATAATTTTCTTATCCTTGGACGGATTTTCATCAAACCTTCAATAATATGTTTCAAATTTCTTTCATGTTTCTGCTTTTACTGAAATCAACTTACTTTCAGGGTGGACTATCCCTTTAATAATAGACTCGGGCATAATACATCCTAGTCTTCAATCCAGACTGTGGGGCATATCTTCCTCCTAAGCTGTCTCCACAACTCAGGCTGGACACGCAGACTGGCTATATTTTCCTCTCCCTATAAAAACATTTTACACTCGGGCTACACTGCCCTAATCTGACAAAAGGAAGCAACTAACAAAAGAGACTTTTCTTGTAAATGAGCAAAATGTGTCTGTTACTTGCATTGGCATAAGTGCAACACCACATCATGTTAGATTGAATATCTCGAAGCAAGATTAATATTTCTTGTCCAGATTTTGCCCGTATGTAGGGAATGCAGGGTACAATCTAAGAATACCAATAACCCATATTTGAGTGATTTGTCACTTGCTTCCTTTTGTCAGAGTAGGGCAGTACAGCCCACCACTACTCTTGTCTGTGTGTTGTGTGAAGTGCACATACAGGCATCCATGCAGGTCATTCAGTTCTCCATTTATATATGGGACTGTCTACAGTAATGGGGTACATTTCTGTTACATTTACTGTAACATTTGCAGAAATCTCTTAAATTCCTATTGTTTTTTTTCTCTTAAATAAACCAGCCAATAATAATAAACTATCAAAAATGTACTGATATGCCTTTTACAAGTGTTTGTGTGTCCAGCCTGAGTTGTGGTGGGCTGTACTGCTATGGCAAATTTGTACAGGCTTAGTTTAGAAATATATAATAAATGAACATTCAGAGCAGGATTTTAGCTGAAGTTAGTTTGGAGGAAATTAATTCAACACTCTATCATATTTTGGTGGTGCAAGGTGGTCATAATTTCAAATGATTCAGTTTTGCCAAAAAATATACCTTTACTGTAGACAGACCCATATACATGTATACAGATAATTACACACAGCTGACAACATAACAATAACATGTTATTCTCTTCAAGAGATATTTTCTCCTCGACTCCTTTTCTCCGCCCCCCCCCCCCCTCTCTTTCTCTCTCTGTCTCTGTTTCTCTGTCTCTCTTCGCTCTCGATTTCTTTCTCACCTCTCACTCTTTCTTTCTCTTTTTTTCCTTTATCTCCTTCTCTCTTTTTCTATCACTTTCTTTCTCTCTCTCTCTTTCTCTCTCACTCTTTCTTTCTCTCTCTTTCTCTGTCTCCATATCCCTCCTCTCACTCTCTCTATCTCCCCCCTTCTCTCTCTCTCTATCTCCCTCTTTCTCTGTCTCCCTTTTTCTATCTCCCTCTTTTTATCTATTCCTCTCCTTCTCTCTATCATTTCCCCCTAACTTCTCTCTATCTCTCTCCCATGTTTTCTTTTCTCCTCACACAATCTCCATTATGTCTTCACTGTAACCTTCACACATGAAATACCTGCACTCTGTGCTGTGCTGCTACATACAATGATCACTGCCAAGCTACCCTCTCAAGCAGTGAGGGAGACCATATTATTGTTTCACTTCTTGATATCATATCTCGTTTAAGTTTGATGGGCAGAAATAAAGACATTCTAAATGATGAAACATAAAAGTGATCATTCCATGAATAATCAAACAATCAAATGATTTGCAAAACATAAATTAAACTATACCATGGACTAGGAGAGCGGTAATTTCTTTACTCAAGAAATGACTATGTACTCTGAAGGTTAGACTGACAGTGAATCAGTGTGAGTCCAGGGGTGTGTTTATCAACTTTCTAAGGTAAGAATTAGCGTTTCTATGCGCGTTTCAAAACGTGATTCTGTGATGCCACGTTTCTTTACACGTCAAGAGTAAAGATGAAGGGCCTAGTTTCCATGCATTGCATTGTGAAGCGTAACATTCTAAGAAACCAGAAACAAGAAGTGAATGTCCAATGTATTGAAGCATTTTTAAAACGGCTTTGCATTTATCAACTCTTCGATCTGTGATTGAGGCCCATACGCATTTCAAAGCGCACAATTTTATGTGTGTCAAATCTGGGAGGCTAATCCCTTAATAACATGTGTTTGTGAATATATTAGCATGAAACACGTTTAAAAACGCTGATTATACGCTCAAAAAGAGTTTCTGAAAGCACCCCTGGGAAGAGTCCTGCTATGAAGAGTTAGGAGGCATAGTATGGCATGACCTACTAGATAGACATGATCTTGTATACACACGGCTCATTACCTCAAAACCACAGCTAACCTATCAAATCAATATATCACTTGTGTTTACAAGGATCGTTCACCCTGAAGATAAGTTGTTTACAATAAAAGCAGAAACATGAAACCAACATATTAGTGATGGTTTGGCGAAAATCTATCAAAGGATAAGAGACTTTACGATCTTTTGGAATGTTGATTTTGTAACGTCACGTGCGAGGTACACTCCCATACATGTATGTTGTGTACAGAATAATTCGATAAATTGCTCTTTTTCAATTTTTGACAACGGAATGATTATTTTCCATACAGGTGTGTAAAAACGTATTTCTAATAATGTATCTAATGCACAGGTAAAAGGAAGCAAATTTTTTTTCAGAAAATGCACATTTTCGAGAAAAAAAATGTACACAACATATGGGAGAGCATCTCGCACGTGACGTCACAAAATCAAAACTCTAAAAGATCATGACTTCCTCATCCTTTGACAGATTTTCATCAAACCTTCACTAATATGTTTCTATCATGTTTCTGCTTTTATCGAAACCAACTTAATTTCAGGGTGAAATATCCCTTCAGGGCTGGTGGGGGTAATGATTATGATGGGCAGATGGGGATCAAAATCATTGAGAATATGATTTAGCACAAGATCTGTAGCTTAGATTCGTAGCTTACAAACTGCTTGGTGAAACATCCCCGTCCTTACTTCATAACTTTTGTTTTGTGATGTTCACATTTGGTGTTAGTAGCAGCTGGACGAAACAAGCTTTTGACCTGAAGATAACCATTATCTGTCACTCAATAACCAGTCCCATTAAGCTTATCAAATGGGGTAGCCATTATTATAAGAAAATCTGTATTTCAACGACTATTTTTGCATAATGTCTTTTGTTTGAGGTCTCTAGTAAAAAAAAAATAATGATTCTAGATAAATATATTTATCTTGTCCTTATTTTTTATCTTATGCAATCTCTCCATCATATATATCTCTTCTCTCTCTTCTCTCTCTCTCTCTCTCTCTCTCTCTCTCTCTCTCTCTCTCTTTCTCTCTCTCTCTCTCTCTCTCTCTCTCTCTATCTCTCAGTGCATTTGCTGATGGTGTCTTTGTGGTTTTGAGGTAGAACGCCCGATACCAACATTCACACAATGCAAATATGCTGAACTTAGCTGCCATTGCTACTGGCTACCATCTAGCGTTGCCAATTTGGTGATCATGCAGCGGATGGATGATGCCATGCAGGAAGAACCTTCGATCCCTTTGCATAAAATTTACCATTGATGGTAACTTTGCAATCAATAGCAACTTCTGTGGACATTTTGATTGGCTGTCGAGTGATGTTACCATGGTAGTAAGCATTGATGGCAGAGTTACCATTAGTGGTAAGTTTTATGCAACGGGGCCCTGGTGTTACCTTGTTCTCTACTGTTGCCGTGGATATCCGGGGTCTCAATCTGGGTGTTTCTTGCTTAGTGCTGTTCTGCTCATAGATCACACATTTAAGATCAAATACATCAAAATCTCACCATCGTGTCTCGCTTTCCATTTTGAAGTTTCCATTAACAACACTTATTAAATACAAATCATAATATTAGCTTCTTTCATCAATGCTTTCAGAATAACCACTTCAAATCTTCCACATAACCACATTCCAAACAGTCAACGTAGATACCTCACACGAAGGAAGATGAGCATCCCCAAACAGAAAGCACACAACTAGCATAACACAATATACACCTTACGCAATCATGATATCATTTTGTTAACTCCTCAAGAGATCCAGGGTCGTAGTGGTAATGAATATGAGCCAGCAGAACCCTTCTGCCACTATCACTGGGGCCGGAATTCATTGCATTTCATCTATTTCATCATTTTGAGATTCTGTATACGACATATATTTCGCAAATCATGACTTCATGACAATTTCGCGAGTGGTTAAATTCGCAATCGCGGAGTACTAGAACTAGTGGTACATGTACTCGGGTACATCGTATTCATAATTTTGAATAGTTCAGATTTGCAAAACTCACGAAAATAAAAACCCTGTGAAATATATGGCGTATACAGTATTTGTTTCTGGTGTCTTGAAATCAAATAGGAATGCGAACCATGGTCACGGTAGAACATAGATCCACTGCTAACGGGCTCTATAGTCTTAACCATTACTCCCCCCATACCTTAAAGTGGCCTCTACCAAAACCATTGCTTCCCCATCAAATACTGTATACGCCATATATTTTGTGTGGTTTTTATTTTCACGAATTTTGCAAGTCGGACGCTATTCATGATTTTAACAACACGCGAAACTATAAATACAACGTTTTAGAGCACATATATACTAATAGTATACGTAGTTCATGATCGCGAATTTAACCACTAGCGAACTTAACGAGAAGTCCTGATTCACGAAAAATTGCACTCACGAAATATACGGCGTATATCATTTATAAGTGACAGAATCACAGTGTGCAACATGGGCTGTTGACTTTATAAATCATTACATATCTGACATCATTTAACTTTTTTCTAACACAAACATAGTTCAGCAGGACATATGAGAGAAATGTTTTGTATTATTCTTACAAAATGCTTTGTGCAAAAGCATAGCTAATAAAACAGAGGAATAGGCCATTTTTGTAACCTATTCACACCTTTACCCCTAACTGCTAAGTATTATTGAATTCATCTACATTAAATTCAGTTCCTATGGATGGAACACGCTTCTAATCTATTAGTTGTTGCTTCTTGACAAAGTTCGGACGAGCATTGTGAACGTAACTCTGCTCACAACAGATTTGTGTTGCTTTGTGCAAACTCAATTGGCATGTCACCACAATGTGATTCTGTCGCTTGAACAAAATTTTACAGAGACCTACATCAAATACTTACAGCCACCCTGCTGTCTTGAACCTGAAGAAAGAGAGGGAAGGACAGAGAGAGAGAGAGAACGAGAAGAGTGTGAAAGTAACCTTCAGGGAGGCTTGGAGCTTAATGACATCTTTGGGACAGGCAATGAAGCAATGTGTGTCCTAGATTCCAAACATTTCTCAAAGATTCCTGTTGGAGCTACTTTGTATATCATCACAAAACTCACTTCAAACTGTAATTAAAAAACTACTGTCAGAAAACTCAAAACTGTCTGAATTTGAAATTGAAGATGTAACTAACACCAATCAAAAGACACTAGATTTTGCTAATGACAGGACAAACTCAAAGACTACAACCTCTTCTTTTACAATGACTAGTAAAATAAAAAAAAATAAAGGAACGTTGTACACATTTATGGATTTCTGTCTTGTTAATCCATACTTAAAGGCATACAGAGAAACCACACTAGTGATCACAATATTTAAAGGCATACAGAGAGATGACAGTATTGATCACAAAATTCCTGAGGAAACAAAAAAGGTCCTAGGGTTACTCACTCTCTTCTCGCCCTCCTCCCCGCTACCCCGTCCCCATCCCCCTCCCCCTTCTCTCCCCACCCCCTGGCACCCCAGCCCCACCCCCATCGCCCCACCTCTGATGCTGACCATGGCGGTTGCCCTCTGTAGCTTACCTTGGACTGATCATTGTTCTTAATGGTGCTGACTGCGCTCTCTATATCTTCTGCCGAGACCCCCTGTAACAGACATCAACATACGGACAATGGGTTAAACATGTAGAAGGGTAGTGAAACAGGAGGGATCCAACTTTGATCACTTACCCCTCCTGTCTAACACATATTTCCTAGTTAATCTTTAATGAGCATTAAAATGATCAAAATAAATAAAGTGTTCCCTTTTTGTGCTAAATGCGATACCACGCTTTTTTAATTGAGAATCTGATTTAGCACAAGAGGGGATTACCAGTAGGTCGTAAAGTCATTCATAATTTACGAACAGCATGGTGAAACACCCCCAGGCCCCAGTTTGTAACTACTTCTTTAAACATTTGTACATTACTGGGCCTTGAAAACCTCATGCCAATGGTAATGAGAAAGTTAACAGACCCCATTATGTAATAACCCCTCTAACAGACCCGACTATTAACCACCCCTCTAACTGGTGCCGATCAGACCCACCTGTGTAGACCTCCTGGTGGAGCGTTCCCTCTTGGCCCGAGCCTTCCTCTGAGTCTCAGACTCCTCCTCCTTGGATGGAGTCATAATGTTCCTGTGGAGGCAAGGAGGCAGGCATCAGCATCAGTCAATCACCACACTGTGTGGGACAATAGCTGCAGAATAACAGCTGTTTTATACCAGGCACGGGGCAACAGGTAGAACAGGTATTACAAGTATAGGTTCCTGGGTGTAGGGGAACATACATGTACTAGTACTGGTATAAGGTAATGGGTGTTACAAGTTTAATGGGTGTAGGGGAACATATTGGTGTAAGAGAACATATTGGTGTATGGGAACATATTGGTGTATGGTAACAACTGTTATAAGTATATGGCAATGTGTAGGGAACATATTGGTGTATGGAAACATACTGGTATATGGTAACAGGTGTTACAAGTATAATGGGTATAGGGGAACATATTGGTGTATGGCAACTGATATTTGAGGTACATGGTAATGGGTGTATGGGAGCATATTGGTGCATGGAAACATACTGGTGTATGGTAACAAGTATAGGGTCATGGCCTTATGAGAACATTTTGGTATATGTAACAGATGTTACAAGTATAGGGTAATGGGTGTAGGGGAATATATTTGTGTATGGTAACAGGTGTTACAAGTGCATGTATAGGGTCATTGGTGTGTGGGAACATATTGGTGTACAGTAAGAGGTGTTACAAATGTAGGGGAATTCATGTAAAGCAACATACAAGTATCAGTGAATTGTAAAAGGTGTTACAAATCTAGGCTAATTGGTGTAAAGTAACATTTCAGTGTACTGTAACATGTGTAACAAGTATACAGTAGTAGGTGAAGGACATTATATGTATGGTACAATGTATAATAAGTGGAGGGAAACATATTACAAGTGTACTGTAGCATGTGCTACTAGTGCAGGGCAATGGTTGTAGGGGAACATATTGGTGTATAGGTTCATGGATATAGGGTAATATATCAGTATATGGTAAGGAGTGTTACAAGTATAGGGTCATGGCTGTAGCGAAACATATTGGTGTATGGTAACAAAGAGCTACAAATAAAGGGTACTGGGTGTAGGGGCTGTATCAGGGCCCTGTTGCAAACAAAACTTACCATTGATGGTAACTTTTCTACCAATGTCAACTTACATGGAAACTGTGCATCTCATTGGCTATTGAGCAATGTTACCATGGTAGTTACCACTGATGGCAGAATTTCCATTAATAGTAAGTTTTATGCAACAGGGCCCAGAGGTGTTAGGAAACAACTATTAATGGGTTTGTAACAGCTAAAGGATTAATGTAACATGTGTACACAATGTAGTATAAGGTACTTGTAACAGGTTAAAGGTCTAATACATAATTCCAAGTATACAGGAATACTGGTGAGGAAAAAGTGTAATGGTTACAAGTTTAGGATGACAGGTGACACTAGGAGAGTACAGGGCTTGGTGTAGGTTACAAGCCAAGGACATATTGGGGAACGAGGGGTGACAGACAGGTGGGACAGGTCAAAGGTCACAGGTCGACAGTACACTGTATACACAATACCGGTAGTCAGAGTTCCAAGTACATCACTCATATTTTTGAAGCTCTTGTTATATCAGTACCTGTAGCTTGATATTGTATGCTAATCCCTAATCTTGCATAGATGCATAATGACATCTGTGGAACTGAGTGCAGTATTCTCCATTATACCTTAAGATTGTCAAATCATTCCTGTGATTTATTCCATTAAAAAGATTGAAAATAGAGACTTGTTGATTCTTTTACATTCTGTGAATCAGCCTGACACACTGCAATATTTATCATTGGGTTATTGTCATGCAAGACAACACACTTGGCATTCCATAGTATCCTTCCATTATCTATTAGTGATTGCAACTAGACATCAAGTAAAACTGCTCTAGGTCTACATTATCCAGCCAGAGAGAGTAAGAGAGGGAACAGTATAGTGTATGGCTGCTGGGCGGTCACATTGGTATTGTGAACCTCTCCTCTCATCTCAACGCAACGCATCACGGCACAGCACAGCACAGCAATGCCAGGGTGTGGAGGGAAGCCATGCAAGCACTTCACTTCTACCGACTTGAACATGTACAGGTGGGACTGAGACCAGCTTCCCGTTGATTGCAATCTATTGGCTCCATGCGTTTGTACAAAGAGATTACAATCACAGATTGCAATCGCTGGAAGTTGATCTACGGCTTTACTGTATGAGGTATGAGCTCTCTCACTACACAAAACACATCCAAAAAGTACAGTGGAGCACATAACTTCCCACTGACTGGGATTGATTGCATTTTTTGCAGTCAGTTGCTGTACAAACGCATGGAACTGACTTCTAATGATTGCAGTCGTGCTGAAAGGTTGACCACTAGCTCGGCTGAACGTACAGTAAAACTTAGATGAATCTTCATGCCCTATGCAGAAAATAGACAAGCAGCTCTTTGGTATATAGGTACTAAGACTGGACTAAGACTGGACGAAGAATGGACAAATGGAGCTTGGTCTCCAGTTAATATGCCCTCAACATCAGGAAAACATTACTGCCTTTCTGTGGCTGCATTTATGCTCAACTTTTGGCGGCCAAAATCAGCATTTTGAAACAGGTTTAGTTCAAAACGCAGTTGCGTCCATGCTCATTTTGATATAAGCGCCGTTTCAAAATGTTGTTTCAAAACGTGCAAGAAGGTGTGTTTATGATTGCCGATTCTGACTAATCACGTTTAACGGGGAAGATTCTGACTTATCACGATTAACGGGGAAGCATAGACGCAGAAGTGATGTATACGCATTTAAATGACGTCATCTGAATGCCTTTGCCAGTTCAGGTAAAATTGCACGCGCCCGGCTACTACAGCCAGTGAACTATCGCATGTGCAGTGAATATTCGCAAAATCAGCCTTTTCTCAAGCTCAAAACAGTTGATCATTAACAGTACCCCCGTAAACGGTGTTTTGGATGAGTGTTTACAATCGGCGTTTCAAAACGCTGATTCTGCCTTCGCAAATTGAGCAATAACGCACCCTGTGTGGACTGAACTCCCCGCAATAGCCCCTTAGTTTCTTTGCCCTACTGTGTGGACTGAGCTCGCCTAAGTAACCCCATAGTCTTGTAACCCTATTAAAAGTGTGTAGGACCATGACTAATGCTTTTGGAACACTAACATAGTCTATAATAAAATGTATAGTGTTGAGTGCAATACCATATCTAACACTTATGTATGATTGTTAACACGGTTTCAAAGAAAATATGTATTGCTGTATAACACCATGCATAAACTTGTGAATATGAAAGGAATTGCCAGAGGTTCTAAGACCATCTCATTCTTCATTGGAATTCCCATTGATTCCCACCACAGAGGGATTGCTTTGGATAAGACATGCATTGCAGGTATCAATAAGTCTTAGGTTCTGGGGTAAGGATATGCACTAGCTCAAGTCGGCTTGTACACATTCAACAGCTCGCAGTATCTCATACCGCAATGTACTTTGTGAGATCATGGACCTAGCATGGATGGACTGCGCTCGAGTAGATTTCCTTTGATCTATGATGACCGCCGCCTCATAACAATTCAAGACATTCAGGTGTGTTAAAACGATAAGCTGTATTTCTAATTAGGCAGTGCTTCCTCTGGATAACAAAAGAAAATCTGGTTTGAGAAATATGTCAACTGTTCAGCCTTCGCTGGGAGTTCATAGCTGATCTTTTTACACATATTGTGCATTAGATTTGGGGTGAGCAAAGGGAAATTTTGATATAACTGTAGAAAGAGTTTGGTCTGTAACTTTTTCGCACACCTCCGGACACGAAATTCAGGTTGTTTCTGTGGAAGGTGAAATGCTCAATAAACGATTTACAAGATATTTTTAATGAAATATGAATTCCCAATGTGCGATATGGAGGCATTTCTCTGACATGTTTTCTACAGTATTCTCCGTTTATCACAAAAACGAAGCAACAGTATAATTTGAAATTCACAGAATCGTATCATTACAAGATGTACTACAACTGCACATGCACTTCAGCTCATGAAGTGATTCTGAAATCTTCTGCGCATACATCGAAATGCATCCAAAATTCGTCTTGCATATTTGGCGGCGGTCGTCACTGGATCAAAGAACCAAATGCGTCAAATATTCTATTGTGCTATCAATGATCGCGACTGGTGTAGGAATAAATTATTCTTCATGCCGACTCCGTTCTAACACCTTCCTGGTGAGATGTTTAATGTGAATGCAGATGTGAAATATTACTCCTACTAGTCATCCATGTGGGAATTGGCCAGGCATATAGAACCTCGTTGCAAACTTAACCAATCCCCTAGTCCCTTCCTCTCTAAGCCCCTTCATAGATGGAGTATGTCTACACACATTGCAAGACCAAAAGGAAAGATGATGGTAAAAAGGATGAATGAGCAATTCAAATTATCACAATCAATAAAAAGCTATAACATTATATATATATATATTGGTATAGGGTAAATTACTTCAAATTTGGGGCTATTGTAATTGTATGAAATTAGCCTGTCATATGCATGAACATTGTTACAATTCACAAAACTTGTTCTGATGATTATAGTTCCTGTATCAGGTGGAGAACTGCACTACATCGGTTAAAACTAATTCAAAAACCAATTTGGTGAACTGAGCTACAGTAACATGGACGATCAGTCAGAATTACTCAACTCAAATCCAGTTATGGGTCAATTTGGAGTAAAAGGAATAAAAAAATCAAACTTGTTTCTACTTAGTAAACGGCATGAAACCACTAACAACCAACATGATATGAAGCAATGTGGGGTAATAGGCCAAGTCAGGGCAAGATAGCAACCGCTCAAACCCACTTCAGAAAGCGGAAGTACCTGGGCTGTGCAGATGCGGCTGGGTGCAACTGGTCTGAACTGGATAGAGAACTCATTGCAAAAAAGGTTTAGCTAGTAGTATTCCAGAGTATCATTTATGAGAAACAATACTACACAGTTGTCAAGAGCCCATGCATATTAATTGTGGTGAATTTAAGACACACCCAGAAAAAAATGCAGTTGTTACATCAACGGACAATACTGTGTGTAGGGAACCAACGTAGATCATTCACACAGAGTCGGGGGTAGGAAGGGCATCACATGTGTGTGGGGGAGGGTCTACGTCAGAGGAGTGTTGAGGGTGTCAGGGGGATGTCAGGGGTGCGACAGGGGTATGTCAGGGGTGTGTCAGGGGTGCGTCAAGGGTGCATCAGGGGTGTGTCAGGGGTGTGTCAGGGGTGTGTCAGGGGTGCATCCCGGGTGTATCAGGGGTGCGTCAGGGGTGCATCAGGGGTGCATCAGGGGTGTGTCAGGGGTGTGTCAGGGGAGAGTCATAGTATCTATGAGGGGCATCCTAATATGTCAGTGTGTGGCCCCAACAGGCAAATGATATTGTCAACATAAGATGAGATGATGTTCATCTATCCACCAGTTGAGACATGTCTTTCTGATAAACACAACAATTATTTGTGCAAGAGATGATGGTACTGGGCCACAAGACTAACACTGATGACTTGGTCATGAGATGTCATGGATCAACATCATTGTGCGGTTGACAATTGCTTGGTTGTATGATGTCAATAAAACCTTAAACACATCTGCATGAGTATGATTAGAACTGGGTTGTACTCAAAATCTGAAACCTCAAAATTTAGGTCATGTAGAGAAGGGAGAGGTGAGGAAAATGTGTGCTATTGTTTGTAATCACATTGAGTGAAGAATAATATGAGAGGGATTATGAGTTTTAGAATGCTTAGTGTAGATTGATCCCTTGATATCAGTAACCAATCACCAGTTTACATGGGCAATGAGTGATTTTATGTACTCAAAATCTGAAACCTCAAAATTTAGGTCATGTAGAGAAGGGAGAGGTGAGGAAAATGTGTGCTATTGTTTGTAATCACATTGAGTGAAGAATAATATGAGAGGGATTATGAGTTTTAGAATGCTTAGTGTAGATTGATCCCTTGATATCAGTAACCAATCACCAGTTTACATGGGCAATGAGTGATTTTAAACAAATAAAAGAGAAGGGAAGAGTGGGGGAGCCTAGAATACAATGGTGACATCATCGGGGGAATTCCCTGCTACATGTCCTGGGAGGGGGATCCCCTTCTCTCTCCTGGAAGGAATTCCCCTCCCCTCTGTTTGTGTAGCCATGTGTATTCCGCCCTTGTGAGTCCAGGCAGCTGTGTGAAATTTGTTCTAAAACTTTACACAGAACTGGTTATATGTGCTGCTCTTGTATTATGTAAGCCTGTGTTGTCATCTTTCCATATATGTTTAGCTTCACCTTGACTCAGTTCTTCTGTGATCTCTCTTGTTATAATAATAATAATAATAATAATAATAATAATAATAATAAATAATTTATAAAGCGTAGAAAGTACTTCTGCTACATAATGCTATAGAAGTAAATTAGGTCTATGTTGAGAACAAATAGGTTTTCACCTTTGATTTAAAGCTGTCCAATGTTTTAGATATTGGTGGTTTTAAGGAAGGAGCCTGCCAATGGGCCGAAATGCTGGGAGACCGCCCAGCTCCACACCCCTGCTAGCTGGAGGTGGGAACATTTTCTTAACCCTTTGTGTGGATAATGCATGATTGGTGCATTAAGACTTAAGGAGATATAAAGGAAAGACAGTTCACCTTGAACCACCCCAACTATCACACATATTACCTTCAAAGATTAGTTCTACTGGTTACCAGAAGTTTGATTTTATTCAAATTTCCAGCTGATTGCTTCCCCAAGCTTGCCTCAGGTTCTCTGAGAAGCGACAGGGCAGAAGAGAAGAAGCCAGCTAGGGGGTGTTTGATTGTGTGGTTGAGTGTAAGGTGTGAGGACAGGCATTGGGGGGGGGGGGGGGGCGGTTACCTTCTTGCTGTAGTGACAGTAGTAGTGGCAGAACTGCCCAGAGGGGCATTATTATTGCATGTGGTAGCAGAGGTGGAATCGGTGGTAGAGAGAGTGGTAGTACTAGGACCAATCACAGCGCTACCGCTGTGTCTGTCCCGAGGGGCCAGGTCTCGGCTCGGCTCCGCCTTCTCCTGCTCCGTGGTAATCTCCGCGGCAACACGGCGCCGTCCACTGGCCCGCGGGGAGGGGAGGATCACCTCTCTATTCGGAGGGGACGCGGTTGGAGGATTAAATGGTGGTTATGGTAAAATGAGGGGGAGGAAAGGGAGAGGAGGGAGGTGGTTAGATGAGTACAGGCCCACAGCATTGAAATCGCATCCATAAATACAGAGCAATGTGAAGCAACAGGTGTAGACAACCAAAGAACCTCATGTATACGGAGGCGGGCGGAACATGGGTTACAGCATGACTGGTACAGTGTCCTTGCAGAATGTATGTAATGAGATTATGTCACTGAAGGGTTCCAATACAGTTTCAAATGAATATATATCTTTTCTTTCAACTAGGACTTATGACAAAGAATACATCATATTAATAAATATGAATACACCATGTTAATAAATAGGAATAAAAGTTGTTGTTACAGTCAGGTATGGATTCAAGGTTCTCTCAATCAAAACAGTGTTTTTTGAGTCTTTGAATCCCTATTGTTTGAATACATATATCATCAAATGTTTTGAATATATATAACCCTTTTAATGAATTGAATTGATCTATTTGGTGTCTATGGCCGAGCATCACCCTTGCTTCACATCTGGTCTACATCACACTCTGAGTAAACCAACAGGCGTCACTACCAATGCTGTCTGTCATGCCTTCAAAACACATGCACAATCGTTATAACATCAACCATGCCAGTCTGGACATGAATGACCGTGAGAGTAATTCAGGCGATTACAAACAAACCCATGTCTATGTCTTATTAGGGTCAAAGGTCAGAGGTCAAACTGCAAATCAATCAGAAATTACTGCCTTGGCCAATACATTAGGAGTCGAAAAAATAGTCCAAAACTGGACCTAGACAGCACCATTTTATATATCATTTAGTAACCACTATTTCTTAGCATTCTTTGTCTTGTTTTACATGTAGCCTGAAGAAAGTGTAGGGTTAGCAATCGCAGAGACGCAGGTAGTATGTGTCAACCGCATCATAGCATATGTTTGCATTGCATACATCTTATACTTGGGGAAACTATGCTTGATGTTCTGTCCATTTCTGTGAGTTCCCCTGATGTCATCAGCCTACATGAACAAGACAATCTCTCTGGGATTTCTACAGTATGGGTTCACTGCACAAACACATGTGTGATGTGATGAAGATAAATGCTGCCCCCTACAGTCAGTCAAGGAGGCAGACAGGCACGAGGTAAATAGGAACAAACGCTAGCTGAATGAATGATATTCAAATCTGCCTTCCACACAAGAAGACATCAATCCATACTCTCTCTGCTGTCAGTCACTCCTTTTCAACTTAAAACCAATCCCTTCAATATAGTTATCAAAGTACTTAAAGGTACTTTGCAGCAAATAAAATAAAACACATAATGTCACACCAATATGTGAAATATAACACACAAAACTACATCCAAATGATTTTAAAAAGGAAAACAAAGAATGAGAGGTTAAGGTCACAACACAACAGCAACATCAGACAAAGAAATGAAGAGCCCTACACTGGCAATCAAGATAAGTATGAAACCTTCAAAGAAAGTACTGTGTAGACATGTACAGTGTAATATTACCAGTGTAATAGTACCGGTGCGATAATACCAGTGTAATAGTACCAGTGCGATTGTACCAGCCCTCTTGGTACTATGTACAGTTTAACTGCTATGGGAATGACATGTATCAATTAAATCACGACTGCGATATTAGTGGCTGCCGTTAACAATGGCAGTGTTCACACTAGCCTTTAATCTCCTCTATTTCCTATTGCACTTAATATATATGACATAACCAATCACAAACCATGAATACTATCCCATTCATACTTACACTACACCTCCCAGAATAGATTTAGAGCACCCCACGCCCCCTGTCCCAACTCCCGCAAGAAGACACAAATATAAACATGTCTTTCACAAGATGGATCTCACTTTCAAGTCAACACGCACGTCAAATTGGGGGCTTAAAAACATCACAGGATTATAAAAGACGTTATATCAGATCATGTTGGTAGCACAAAGGAGATGTTGAGTGACATTCATGTACACAACCAGTATTGTGAAACCCCCATGGCATATGAAGGGGTTTGAATGAAATGTATATGACCATGATTCTGAGTTCACATCTGAAATGCTATGAAAAGTACAGAAAGAGTGCAATGTCACAATTTCAAGGCCTTCCCACTTTTCCATCTTTCTCTGTGTTTCCATTCTCTGTAAATAAACAGGTCTTATTAGACAGTGAACATTCATATGTGGGAATATATGGTAGAATTATTTGATGTGAATATAAAACCACTGAAAATGTCATATAACCACTTTCCAGGTGGATATTTTTTTATAGCATTAGAAATATATAAAAGTTCACTATTCCTGTGCAAAATATTTTCATTGCACATTTCTTCATCACCTTTATCAGATCTTCCCTTCCGCTGCTATACCAGGTAAGCAATTACTCTCCAATAAAGCTTGCCAGGTATAGCACCATACACCAAAATGACTTCTCCGGTGATGATTATATCTTACATCGTCAAAAAGCACCAAATTAGATTTGAACCCCATCTCTAAATGTAAATAAACACACCCAGATGCTGAAGCAAGCAGCTCTTAAATCAAATCACTCCTTTTGAGGAGCTAAAATCTTTGCTGTAGAGTGTACACTTTTAAAATTGTCTATCCTCATCTATAGAAAGTTTGAATTACAATTGTTTAATAAATTAACTATTTTCCTTCAATGGAAAATGAAAATCGGATCAGGAAAGGAAAGGAAAAGGCTGAGACACAGGGAAGAAGGAAAACATAAAGAATTGAGAGATTAGGTACCATCTTCACATTATGCTGAGAGGGGAAAAAAGTACGTACAGCAGTTAGCTCTGAAACATAATATGCTACTATCCTCCTGACATGCCAAGTACATGCCGAGAATCTTCCACATATAGAGCTTCAGTACAGTCCCAGAACACTGCTGGAGCAACTCAAACCCACTTACACTCATAGCTATCAACAACACTGGTCACATGACTTCAAGATTTAATTATATTAGTTTTTTTGACGTAAATTGCAGAATTAAAAGCTTGCCCAACATACCTTAGATCAAAGTTTCACTAAGGTTTGATTTGATCGAACACATGTCACAGTGGAAGTACAAAGTCTGGAGAAAGCTAGGTTGCACATGAAACACTCCAGCCTAAAAGCTGTTGACATCTACATGTCATCACACACTAGTCAAACACTAATCACACACACATACTGCCATCGGAACAGAAAGCTTGGTTGAAATTGTCGAGACATGATCCTGAATGAGTGGGCCTTGGAGGTTTCCCAATTTCATTCCATTTGAGGCTTCAACAAACACTTGTAGCAGCACTGCAATATTTCCCTCTCCAACATTGACCCCATGCATAGATACTGGCAAATTGTGCAGTGGCTCAGTGGGTGGTTGGGGCAGTCTCATGAATATTCATGACATTATCAATATTCATTATAGTCCGACATTTCCTTATGGTGTGAAATATATAAATATGACAAGATGACACCCTTTGCATGTTGCAGCCTGCTATCTTGGAGGTAATGGGTAAGGTTTCCATGATAGATTGAAGAGGGTGAACATGAATTGAGGTATTGCTCCTCTTAAACCTTGTCTCTTTTAACAGTAAAATCAAACAATACAGGGGATGTGCGAGCCACACAAAAAGCCTTTTGCACTCAGGGAAGCCTCTGGATGATTACTGCATGACTGCCATTGGCCAAGCCTGCTGGTTGATCTCCCTTGTCCAAGTGGGGCTTCCTGAAAGCTGGCTGAGAGGGCACTGTTGACACTGAACCTTGTTAAAGACTTCCAGGATGTCAGCTGGCTCTCATGCATGACTGTGTTTAGGGATCCCTCCCAGGACAAGTCAAGCTGCTCAAAGCTCTCTTTCTTACTCTTCCTCTCTCAATGACAGACTCAGGCTCTATTGTTGCAGTCTTTGAGTAGCAAAAGGATTATTCATACGTAATTAAACTAATTCCTCTTCTGATATCCAGAGACAACTCTGCACCAAATAGGGTTTCTATGAAGAAGCTGTTAAGGTGTGTGTCCACCACAGCGATGCTTGCATCTGGTCACATTGATGCAGTTCACTCAGGCTGAAGGCTTGTACAGTGGTACAGAATTCCAGGATGGCATCACTACCAGTAGATGCCACCAATCTAACTTGCAGAGATGTATTTCCCAAACAGAAAGTTCATGGATTGAGGACACCAACAGTTTGCTTGATGTTCAATGAGAGTCATAAGCACAGTCCTTGCAGAATAATGGTCACCGTGTGAAAGGACCTCAACAGTTTACTTGATGTTCAATGCTTGGTGTTCAATGTGAGCCCTTTGAACAGTCCTTACAGAATAATGGTCATCGTGTGAAAGGACCTCAACAGTTTACTTGATGTTCAATGCTTGATGTTCAATGTGAGCCCTTTGAATAGTCTTTGCAGAATAATGGTCACCGTGTGTAAGGACCAAAATGTTGCATGATGTCCAATGTGTGTTGTGTGCACAGTCCTTGCAGAATAATGGTTACCATGTCAAAGGACCTCAACAGGTTGCTTGATGTCCAATGTGTGTCGTGAGTGTGCACAGCACTGACAGAATAATGGCCCCCGTGTGAAAGGACCCTGAAATGTTGAGTATGATGTTGATAAGATGAAGTTCCCTGGTTTGTCCAACAAAGAAATTATGACCCCATCTCTCATGGTTGTTGGGTTGTGTTGCTGAGGTCAGTAAGATGGATGAATGTTGGGTGACTTCAATTCAAGTCCAGGTATACTGAGTCACTTATGTTGAGCCACTGAGCAACAATCCCATTTGTGATGATGATGAACTCCCTGATATAAGATGCAATTCCATCCAAGCAGTCACATGATTGACAAACAATGATTCCTTGCTGACATTGCTCCAGAGTCTCTGGTATGCACAGCACAAACTTCCTGGTGCTTCGGAACTGTAGGCCTGTTCCACAACCTCTGCAGATATTTGGATGTTATTCTAGGAATGGCACCCTCAAATACTGCCTACTCATGTTATTCTTGCTTGCTTGCTTGATCCCACAGCCTAGAGACTCTTGTTGTTTGTGTATGCTCAGCAAATGCAGAGCTGTTCATCCTGGATATTGTTGACAGTGGACGCAGGCTGCTACTCCTTGGTGTGAGCACTGCATACTTGTTAACACTGCATGATGTCAACACCCTATAGTTACTGATACTAGTGTTGAGGCTAGTAACACTGTATGATGCAAACACCATATATTTGCTGACTACAGCATTAATGAAAGCAGCACTGTTTGATGCTGACACCCTAAAGCTGCTTCTTCTACAGCGCTAACCACAGAATGTGGCCAATACTGGTCATTCCTGTCCTGGTGTTGTGTTGTACATGCAAGTTTTATAGGAAAGACCAGCAGCAGGTTTCAATGTTGTGCTGAAATCATTTGTTATGATTACACCTGTTTGCTTTGTCATCACTGTGCTAATACCCTACATGTCTGACTCTCTATAAACCAGGAATAATACAAACAGTCTGTGCTGCATGAGTGTTATCTTTACTGACCGTTCAGATTTGATAGGGTCTTGCACTGACCAGCGTGTCTTGTTCATGATCTAGATGATACTGTTTTCACACAGTCTTATATCAAGCAGCATGATAACCAGATCAGAGTCTCACAAACAGGTAACATCCATCTCACGATGAGATCAAGTTTGTTCCGTTAGATTCCTTCAGCCGACAAGCTTGTTGATGGCTCATGCACAGAGCCAGAGCCAACATCCTAGAACCCGAGTAGAGAGGCATCAGTTTCCTTTCCTACTCATCCAGGACTTCCCCCCAAACACAATCTCCAGAGGCCGCATGTCACTAGGTCAGGACGTCCTCAGAAAAGGCGCAGTGCCAAGCATCGCCAGCTCCTCCAGCCCAAAGAACCCCCCCTCCGACAAAGCCAAACGATCCACAGACCCCGCCAAGACTGTCCAAACACACCATCAGGGTGCAAGCAATGATGAGGGATCTCATCAAGCACAGCTGTCTTGACATGTCTAGTGCCTCTAAGGAATATTTGTCCAGCAGCCACAACAAACAAGGATGTGAGCGTAGTAGATGTAAGACGTTGATGTGATTTTGATGGCCTGGTGCCGAGATGGTCAACTCCCATAATGTCTGAAATATGGGTCAACTGGTACATTGAAGGGCCTGATCCTTGCACCCCAGTACACACCCACTGAGCCAAGGCAGGGCAGAGGGCTGCGCAGTGAACTCTTCATTGCAGCAGTCCTTGGCTGCCAAGCTCAAGACCCTCCAGGAGGTAGCCAAATCTTTTCGAAATGAGTTCCGAGTTTCTCACATTTGTCCCACACAAAAGTTTATTCCTTGGAAAAATTCATCCTTGATGCCAGTTGTTCAGATACACTTCATAGGGCTTTTTATAGTGCTGTAAAGACAGGCGATTGGTAGAATGGTAATTATGACCTGTCATTCCATCCGATACCCTACATGGGTTCTTTACTTTACGAGGAGAACCACTGAATTTGTTTTAAGATGAGTCAAAAGCCATTTGTTTTGAGATAAGTCAAAAGCCAAGGGACAAGGTGTTGAATGCGAGTGTGCCATCTGTGTCTTAGGGAAGTCAAGAGGGCAACCTCCTGACACACTCATCCAGGTTCCAGGCTCTAACACACAGCAGCAATCTCTTTGGACATTAACACTGCCTCAGTAGGAATAGGGGTGCTTCTTGACAACTTCAGCTGATAACAACTCTCCACTCTATTCAATTCAACCTAACTCATCATTCAGCTGAAATATATGCAAATATCATACTATATAAGATATTATCTCAAATGTAAATATATCATATATCTTCTCCATAAAACACCACGGCTGCATCTCAGGTACACAGCTCTACTAGTCAATAGTATGTTTACATTTCTTGTATTCGCCATGACGATACAATAAATAATAGCCCTGCTCATAAATAACACCCAGCAGAACCTGAATCATGTATAATACAATGAGGACAATACATACCAAATTACTACAGTGCATTAGGGGAGAAATAAATACTCGTCAAACCCATGAAATCGTAAAAAAAAAAAAAGGAACGATAAGTGCAAAGAGGACGAGAGGCAATACTGGAGAGAAGCATATAAATAGATACTAAGTGACTATGTACATGTATCACAGAGAAACAGGAGTCTGTACGGGACAATCATTCATTTATTCATTCACTGGTGGCTGCACTGTCCTTCAGTGCTAGCAGTCAGCAAAGTGTAGCCAGAGATCTACATCCCACATGACTGCTGATAACCACAGTTTACCGCAGATAACCACAGTTTACTGCATATAATCACAGTTTACTGCAGATAATCACAGCTTACTGCAGTCAATCACTGCATTTCACTGCAATTTATCACAGTCATGTGGGAAGCGGATGTCCGGGCATAGTAGCAAGCCGGGGACGTTCATGTTGTTTGCATGATTATATCGAGTCATTGGGTTTTTGACCTCTATATCCTTTGATCCCTATGACCTCTGACCCCTATATAATTTGACCCTGATGAACTAAAACAGCACAAGAAATTGCTTTGTTTAATATTTGCAGCTGCTTTAAAATTTGAGAGAACATAAGCAATGCTTTGTTGTCTAGACATCCATATAAGGAGTGATATATGGAATATTAGTATTATTCTTGTTAGTTGTCCAGCGATGCATCCAATATAAGAAAAGGGTATAGAGTCCCAGGCCTGCTGGTCACCATGGTAACAGCACAGTGACTAGACATACAGACAACATCACCAGACAGACGCTCACGTTAGTTTCATTTTCACAAATATATATATAAAACCACATTAGAAATTCTCTATGACACGAGGACAGATTTGACATGGGACAAGAGACGGACAGTGTGTTGGTAGAATGGTAATTATCTCTTTCGGACAGGCATCTTGATCACAAACCTGCTGGGTTCCGACTCCACCGTCTTGGTACTGGCCTGGGGGGAGGGGCGGCTCACCCGCTGGTTCTCCCATGGCTGCAGGGGGGAGGGGGGGAGAAGTGAGATAGGAGGGTGAGATTAGCATAGGGGGGAATTGGGGGCGATGGAGTTGGGGAGATGACAGAATGAAGCAGAAAATGGCAAGGGTAGGAAAAGAGACAGGGGTGATGGGTGGAGCAGGGAGAGGAAAGAGAGAGGGGCAGGAGAGAATAGGGAGAGAGAAGGGATAGGGAAGGACAAGGGAGGGACAGGGGAAGGAGAGGGTAGGATAGGGGAGGGAAAGGAAAGTGAAGATAAGGGGACAATGTGGGGAAGGAGAGGGGAAGGAGAGAGCAGATGAGAGAGGAAGAAGAGGGGAAGGAGAGGGGAAGGAGAGGGGAAGGAGAGGGGAAGGAGATGGGAAGGAGAGGGGAAGGAGAGGGGAAGGAGAGGGGAAGGAGAGGGGGGGAGGGAAAGGAGATTGATAGGATGGGAGAAAGGGTGTGGGATTGAAAAGAAAAGAGATGGATAGGTCAAACAAGCAGTAACATAGCAATAAGGATGGGAGGAATGAGGAAAGATGAAGGGAAAGAGAAGGGAGAGAGATTGAAGAGAGACAAGACACAAGAGTACAATGAGGAAGATGGAAAAAGACAGATACAATCACAAAGAGAAGGAGAGAACAAGAGGCAGAGATGGGGAAAAATCAAAAGCAAAGATTTTAATACAATTAACATCACAGAGGTACTTACATGCAATTATTTTTACATTACCATACAGACTCATTCACACAGGGGAAAAACCCTGTAAATAGCCAAAGAGAGGTGCCCACGTGGCAAGGGGAAACAAAGCAAGGCACTTTAAGTTCATAGATTAAACAAACAAGGTGGTTCGCGAACCACGAGTCTCGCCTGATTTCGCAATCGATAAACAGTGCTAATTTTTTTTTTTCAAATATTTTTTTCAAACCTTTTGACCCCATCAGTCTCATGAAGACACATGTGGTATTACCCAAGGATCATTTATACCAATTGTGATCACAATTGAGATAGAAATAAAGAAATAATAGCAAGTCAAACGGAAACTTTGAGAAAAATGATGCAAATGGCCTCATATCATTTGACCTTTTGACCCCTAGATGACCTTTGACCCATCATCCTCATGACGACACATGTGGTATTACCCAAGGATCATTTGTACCAAGTGTGATCACAATTGAGACAGAAATAAAGAAATGAGAGCACGTCAAACAGAAACTTTGAGAAAAATGATGGATAGATGGAGAGATGGAAAGATGAATAGATGGATAGATGGATAGATGGAAAGATGGAAAGATGGATGGATGAATAGATAGATAGATAGATAGATAGATAGATAGATAGATAGAAAGATACATAGATAGCAAGAGGGTTACCGCTGGAGGCTTGATTTCCTGCTTAGACATTGGTATGGGTGGACAGATGGATGGAGGGATAGATAGATGGATTGATGGATTGATGGAATAGACAGAAAGAAGGATAGATGGATAGATGGAAGAGTTGAAAAAAAAGATAAATGGAGAGCAAGAGGCTTACCGATGGAGGCTTGGTTTCCTGCTTAGACGTTGGAATGGGTGGATAGATGGATGGATGGATAGATAGATGGGTAGGTGGATAGATGGATGGATGGATGGCTGGATGGATAGATGGATGGATGGATGGATGGATGGAAGAATAGATAGAAAGAGAGATTGATAGAGAGCAAGAGGCTTACCGCTGGAGGCTTGGTTTCCTGCTTAGACGTTGGTATCCTAGGCGTGGAGGCAGAGCGAGCGAGCTTGTCTGCCTGAGACTCTGGCTTTTTGGGCTCAGGGACCACACTGGAGCTGGTGGTCTTTCTCAGGCCAGTCCTCCAGGCAGGCACCTCCTCCTCCTTCTTGTCTACAGGCTTGGCTGGGCTGGGCTTTGGCTGGCTGGCCTGCCCTGCCAGCGGCTTGGGGGAGAAACTAGGCATCTAGAGGGGGATGGGTTGGTGAGCAGATGGGTGGGTGGACAGAGGAAGGAAGGATGAAGACATAAAGAAACATATGGGTTGACAGGTGAACAGGTGGACATAAAGAGAAATAGATAGAGATAGATAGATAGAGATAGATAGATAGAGATAGATAGATAGATAGATAGATAGATAGATAGATAGATAGATAGATAGATAGATAGACAGATAGATAGATAGATCAATAGGCAGATAGATAGATAGATAGATAGATAGATAGATAGATAGATAGATAGGCAGGCAAATAGAGACGCAAGAACAAGAGGGAAGATGGTAAATGATGGGAGTGGAGAAAGAATTAATACAACTGTTAAAAGACATTCTAAATCACATTATATCATACAAGCAGAATACTCCAGGCATTTGGTTCATTACCCAACCCTGAATACTGTCAATGATAAATAACAACTTAATTCAAAAACTTGTATGATTGCACATCATCTCTCCAACCCCAATTATTACTCTTATTGCCTTTTCTCACATCATCTGCTTGCTTCACTCTAACCCAGCCCCTACCCTGCACAGGCTGCAATGCTAAATGATTATGAAATATGGGTAGGGTAAGTCAATGGGGTTGGATTGTCTTTCATACCAAAACTGAACAATGGTATTTCATCCCAACTCAATTTTCCCTGTCAATATTCATTGTACATCAAACTACCACCAGGTATACTTAAGAGTACTTGTCATGTAGATTACATTACCTATAAACCTGAAAGTTAAGGATAATGATGTGGATGTATTTAAAGTTTATGTAACAATTGTCAATCCATTTGCGGTAAATCTGTAAGAGAAAACTTTACTAACACCATACTTTTTGTTCACTCAACACCATGGACTTCCCCATATAAAAAAAGTCATACATAAACAAGTCTTTTGACGTATGTTACATATGTATGTCATATTACACTTGCCAGTGTAGAGTGTGAATTATTGAAGTCAAATGCATTGGGCTTTCCTATGTTTGCGCACATTGCTGGCAATTACTAACTGCAAGAAGTGGCACATCTCAGGCCAAACCTTACATTAAATACTTCATCAAAACTCATAGCACGTACTGGTATATCCTCATATATAAACAAAGGTCAGAATACTCCTATGTGAAATATGGACACTTCTTGTGGAAACTTGATAAGATATCTGAAGAAAAATTACAAGTGTGCTTCGTCACTCTATTCTACAGTGCCTGCATTTATATAGAGAGATACACTGTGCAGCTTTCCACCATTAGATACTGAAAAGATACATGGACATACACTACATACTTTAAATCAGCACACTACATAGACTACAAATATATATTGTGCAATACAATTTTTTAGTCCAACTATCAGTCAAAGAAAAATAATATCCATGTAACATGCACGCTCACGTGAAATCGAGTTCAACCATTCAACATAATTATTAGTTGAGAATGACAGAGATGGCTATGTGAACATGCCCACACACAGCCGCTGACAAGGGACACAAAGATCCGGGGACAGTTAACACTGGCAGGATACCAGTGACAGTGACTCGGACAGAGACCAGACTAAACATAGGACAGAGAAACAATCCTGACAGCCAAGATGACATCCAGTGTGGAGGTATATATATAAATAGATACATACATAATCCATCATGACCTTCACTTTGCAAGAATTCAGCTTGGCGTTCATTGTATAATCATGATGCAACTTGTGGACTATATTCAATTACATGAATAACTCTGTAATACATGAACCAAGTAGGTTCAGAATGTAAGGAACATAAAAGGCATTTTTAATCACCAAAAGCTACCTTCATAGTTCCTTCTCAACTCAATGTTTCTATGGTAATGACATAGCGCTGAGCTGGGATAACGCTGCCTGCATTGAATATCTGCCCTCATTATTTTGACCAGATTGTAGATTGATTTGCTGAGAGGAAAATGGGGGTAAGAATTGCTGACAGTACGTATGTGGTGTCTGCAAACAAATTTGCAAGGGAACACATCACTTGAGCTTTGATAGTGGATATCAGTACATAATCAGGGGGGAATTGGGAAAGAAAATCAGTGGATAATCAGTGAATAATTGGTGGGTAATCAGTGGATAATCTATGGATAATTGGTGGATATCAGTGGATAATCAATGGATAATCAGATAATCAGGGGGGGAAGGGGAAAAATCAGTGGATAATCAGTGGACAATTGGTGGGTAATCAGTGGATAATCAATGGATAATTGGTGGGTATCAGCAGATAATCCATAGATAATCAGGGGGCAGTCAGGGAATGCTCAGTGGATGATCAGGGGATAATCAGAGGATCATCAGGGTAAAATTGGGGGATAAACCAGTGGATAATAAGGAAGGAAGAAGCATTATTGAATAAAGTGAATCAAAGGAAAATAAAATAAATCAATTGGTAGAGCAGAAAGAATACATGGCTTTTTCTCATATCTGGCAACACATATTGAAGATAAAAATCAAGCTCAGCAGTTATTTAGGAGGGTAGAATGAGGGGGTAGACAATGTACACCTAATCTGCAGCCAAACAAAATCAATGTACATAAATGGAAGTTGATGAGAGAGGCAATCTCATTGGTTGTTGCAATATTTGCAATGGCTTTTCATATTTGTGATACGAAGCTTCGATATATGGCTTTTGTCATGTGTGATTCAGTCCAGCCTCAGCCACAATGGTTGTGATTTCACGGGGCGCAACACACCAGTGTGTGTCAACAATTTAAAGACTTCTCGGGATAAACATACATATAGGTTGGTTGAACTAAGCATGCATGCTGAACTCGGATTATCTTTATGGGGCACAAAATGAAATCTAAGTAATATGATACTCCCAGGATTTCAGTGATTTTGTCCATGGAGTCACTATGGTAATTGTCTTCATCCCGGAATCACTATGTTAATTGCTCTTGTCTACATAATCACTATGGTAATTGGTTTTGTCCACAGAGTAATTATGGCGATTGTTTTTGTCCTACAGTAAGTGATGGAAAGTGGCCTCTATGGGAGAATGAAGGATTTTGCAGCAGAGACTAATAGATTATTTAGGCCCCATCAAATTAGCCTAGGCTTTATACACCTACTAATTCAACCAACCATTAAGCATGTAGTAAATTGGCCAATTATGGAGCATCAGAACACAACCTATAGCTTCTTTCATTTGAACAAGAATTGGTGGGAAGAAAATTGTGTTGAAGCAAATGCATTTCCTAACATCATTTATTCTCTTTATCATTTGCCATTTTGCTGTAATTTTGTGGATTTACAAAAAGTTCAATTCTGTAGGCAGCAATGAAATGGATCAAGACACGAATCATCAAGATGTCATTTTTGAATGAAATGAAGAACCTTATAGACAAAATAATGTTGGGCCAGCAGCGGGAAAAATAAGGATGGCTTCCTCTCTCTCTCTCTCTCTCTCTCTCTCTCTCTCTCTCTCTCTCTCTCTCTCTCTCTCTTTCTATCAGATGTCTCACACTCTCTCTCTCCTCTTTCTATCACACTCTTTCTCTCTTTGTCTCTCTCCTTGTCTCACTCTTTTTACCTCTCTCTACCTGTCTGTCTGTCTGTCTATATGTCTGTCTATATGTCTGTCAGTCTGTCTGTTGACATGTTTGTCAACATGTCTGTCTACATGTCTGTCTACATGTCTGTCTATATGTCTGTCTATATGTCTGTCTATCTGTCCGTCTATATGTCCATCTATATGTCCATCTATACGTCCGTCTATATGTCCATCTATATGTCCGTCTATATGTCTGTCAATATGTCCGTCTATATGTCTGTCAATATGTCTGTCTATATGTCCTTCTATATGTCCGTCTATATGTCTGTCTATATGTCCGTCTATATGTCTGTCAATATGTCTGTCTATATGTCCGTCTATATGTCCGTCTATATATCTGTCAATATGTCTGTCTATATGTCCGTCTATATGTCCGTCTATATGTCTGTCAATATGTCTGTCTATATGTCCTATATATCCGTCTATATGTCTGTCAACATGTCTGTCTATGTCTTCCTCTCCCTCTTCCTCTGTTTATACTGTGCTCCTAAATCCAATGCTCTCCGTGGTGTGATGCTACAAAGGACTGGTCGAAGAGGGGTGTGAAAACAGGGAAAGTTTGGGGCATAATACGGCTTATAGCTGTGACAAGGAATTAGCGCATTTTATTATATGAAGGTTTAAACATTGTAGCTGTGACTGGGAATTGAGGGTTATAAAATTGCAGGGTGACAAAATCAAGAATACTCTCTTACTTTTTTCCAGTGCTTAGTCATAGAAAAAAAAACAAAGAAAAGATAAGAAGAGAAAATTAATTCAAACATTCAGTCATAACTATCAAGCCATTGTATACATTTTTTTTTCTTGGATGGTTTAGCGGGTTGAGGGGTGATAATTGGGGTTCTAGCCCCTGTTCTACACCTGATCTAACAATGTCAAGACTTAGTCCTTACTTCTTTCTTGGATAGGCTAACGAGCTGCGGGGTTCTATCCCCTGTTCTAGACCTGATCTAACCCTGTCAAGACTTGGTCCTTATTTTTTTCCTACAAGGATTAGCGGGATTAGGGGTATAGCCTCTGTTCTAGACCAGATCTAACCATGTGAAGACTTAGTCCTTACTTCTTTCCATGGATAGGCTAGCGAGCTGGGGGGTTCTATCCCCTGTTCTAGACCTGATCTAACCATGTCAAGATTTGGTCCTAACTTCTTTCTTGGAAAGACTAGTGGGCAAACGTATGATAGTGGGGAGTTCTAGCCCATGTGCTAGACCTGACCTAACCCATCAAGACTTGGTCCTTACTTCTTTCTTGGATGGACTAGCATGCTGAGTGGTAATGACTGTGGTTCTATCCCATGTATGTTCTAGACCTGATCTTACCCCGTCAAGACTTGGTCCTTACTTCTTTCTTGGTTGGACAAGTGGGATCAGGGTTCTATTCCCTGTTGTAGACCTGACCAAACCCTGTCAAGACTTGGTCATTACTTCTTTCTTGGAAGGACTAGCGAGCAAACAGATGACAGTGGGGGGTTCTAGCCCATGTGCTAGACCTGATCTAACCCAATGAAGACTTGGTCCTTAGTTCTTTCTTGGATGGACTAGAGGGATCAGAGTTCTAGTCCCTGTTTGAGACCTGATCTAAACCTTTCAAGACTTGGTCCTTCTTTCTTGGTTGGACTAGTGGGATCAGGGTTCTAGCCCCCTTTAGACTTGATCTAACCCCATCAAGACTTAGTCCTTGGTTCTTTCTTGGATGGACTAGAGGGATCAGGGTTCTGTCCCCTCTTTGAGACCTGATCTAAACCTTTCAAGACTTCGTCCTTACTTCTTTCTTGGTTGGGCTAGTGGGATCAGGGTTCTGTCCCCTCTTTGAGACCTGATCTAACCCCATCAAGACTTAGTCCTTACTTCTTTCTTGGATGGACTAGCGGGCTGAGGGGTGATGGTGGGGCGGCCCAGCCTGCTGTTGACCTCTGCAGGTCTTCTGCCAGCCGGGGGGTTCTTGTCGCTGTTCTTCTCCTCCTCGCTCTCTTCTTCTGAGCTCTCCTCCTCGCTCTCGCTCTCCTCCTCGCTGGAACTCGACGATTCCATCGTCTTCTTGTCCTGAAAAAGAGAGAGGAAAGTCCTCGGCTCGATCAAACAACAAAGTAATCTTGGTTCACTCACGGCTTACTCTCTGCCCGCGAGAATCCCAATGGGAGACAGGGGATCGGGGTGCCTTGGTGGAATCCCTGCTGATTGGAAAGAAATATCATTAATCTGGTTTACATCCTCAGGTTGTAATTATACCTCAGGAACTACATTGGCTTTAGTATGATTAAAAAAGTGATGTGCATGTATTACACAAACTGAAAGTCCACACTCGAACATACAGTTGTATGCTCAACACACTCATTGTGTTATACCCTGGTAACAAGAATGAACACTCAAGTTAACAATAGGAACAAACACATAATACAAGATGTATCTTGTATTTTGAACAGACATACTTTTACGTGTCAGACAAGTAATGCTGTGTGGTAGCACTTTCAAATCAGTGAAAGTATAAACGCTGACTTCTGAATATCTTGTATTTTACCTGAAATTAAGGTTAATCTTTTGCTTTAAATAAAACAAAAGTCAATAAATCATGGGCACATAGTGAACTAAGGACACTTTTTATGGACCATCCTGATTTGCAGTATGAACATCAGGAAAAACAGTTCACAATCATTTGCAGGGGGTACTTTTCAAGTTTGATGTCATAAAACGGACAAACAGAACCATGTTATGCCTTATCAGATATTTTGTGTTTTTTATCTCCACAGAGGATTCTTGTTTGCTCTGCGGGGGCTATTTTCCGCTAAGCCCACACATAATTTTTCAAAGCAGCACAAGTATTTGGCTTTCTGGCTTTCTTAATGTAGCTCATCTTTATGTAATACTGTTCTGGATCTGAGCTCCTCAACAACTCTCTAAACAAAATCTAATCAGAATTTTCTCCAGAAATATTGAATCTGCATGAGCTTCCAATGTGTTTGCCTTTGTTTCATCCTTTCTCATTCTTACCCCAGACCCCCTGCATTCCCCCTATCCCAGTGTTTGTATCCAGACAAAGCTTGTCCTGCCAGTAAGCTAGGGGAAACTGTCTGTTCAGACAGTCCCTCCTCTCATTTACAGCTACGTTCAGCCTTGAATGAAGGACACTGATCTAACTAACACACATCATAACTCTAGTGATGTCACCAAGTCTGATCAGATGATGTTGTAACTGTACAAACAACAATACATTATTCGTATATGTTTCATTATAATAACCAGACACTCCAGAGTACATGTATGTCAAGGAGACATGTCTATGGCTCTTCTAACTTATGCTTACCCATCAGAACCAAAGTTCCTTTGCTTTGTAGTTAAAGTTATTCGATTATTGCTCTCTGTCAAAAAGATTGCAAATACATGTACAGCACATAATTATATGTGCTGGATGTAAAAAGGAAACAAGTGAAGAAAATCAGACCATTTGGGGATTTGATTCAGCCTTTAAATTGCCTACTGGAAATTCTGGAAGCTTCTTTGAGTTATCCATCTTCACACCACCAGTAGAACAGGTACTTCTACTAATCACAGAACAATACTGGTTTATACATGTATGTCTCTAACTTGTTTCATTTTGTGATCAAGCAATGCTTTTCAGACAGAGAATAATATCAGATGACTTCACAACATCAAACCATTTTTTTTTAAGACTTCCCCTTCTCATAATCAATCTATAAACCATTTTTTTTTATGGAAGCTACAGTGGGGCCGGAGATAAACTGCACAGTGATTGCCATTGCCGACTTCAATTGGTTGCAATCAAATGCAATCAGCTGGGTGCGTTTGTACCCAACGATTGCAATCATTGATTTCTATTGGTTGCAATCAAATGCAATCAGCTGGGTGCGTTTGTACCCAACGATTGCAATCATTGATTTCTATTGGTTGCAATCAAATGCAATCAGCTGGGTGCGTTTGTACCCAACGATTGCAATCACTGATTTCTATTGGTTGCAATCAAATGCAATCAGCTGGGTGCGTTTGTACCCAACGATTGCAATCACTGATTTCTATTGGTTGCAATCAAATGCAATCAGCTGGGTGCGTTTGTACCCAACGATTGCAATCGCTGACTTCTATTGGTTGCAATCAAACGCAATCAGCTAGGTAGGTTCATATGCATTGGCTGCAATCACTGACTGCAATTAAATGCAATCAGCTGGGTGTGTTCATACCCATTGACTACAATCACTGACTTTTATTGGTTGCAATCAAACGCAATCTGCTGGGTGCGTTCATACCCACTGATTGCAATCACTGTGCAGCTGATCTCGGGCGCCACTGAACAAGTAGGTACAAGAACCAGACGTCAAGCACTGGTGTAGAGACAGAGCAGACAGCAGCGTTCACCATTCTCTCTGCACGCAAGGCCATTCTTGGGAGAGCATGATACAAGCCATAGCAAGCCATGTGATTGCATGCACACACCCGCATACCAGCCTGCTACGGGCAACATGACACGCCCAGCCAAGACCACAGAACTCCACTGGTAGAAACAGAAAACCAGTTTCATACTCATTCCATGACTCCAGCAAATGGATACAATCAGAGAAAAAAAAAAAGGTCTCATTTTCAGATTATGGAGCAAAAATTGGAAAACGGGTTAGTGGAAAGGTTCAGTTGAGCGATAATGGTGGTAAGTTCCCAATCATTTGCACAAGTACATCAGTTAACATAACACAATTGATAATGTGTGAATATATGACAGTTTCCCACCTGCATATGGTTGGACACATAACAATATATCAATACCAAGACCCAAATCCCCAGGGGTCTTTGGCAGTGGGAACTGACCCCCATTCCATGGTAGGCCCCCTCCACACTGCTCTCTTACAGTAACAGATTTACTAGTATCCAAAAATCTCTGCCTTCTACTGAACATTGTTTGTAAATCATATGGTATGTCATAAAGCAGTAAAACACAGATTGAGGAGCCCTAATCGTTCTATATTCACTTCTAAAATGGACATCGTTGTAGGTATCATGAAGCACCTTGTGCCGTAACAACTTGTTCTTTCCTAATGAAATGTAGCAGTGGTGATAGAGTGGTGCATTGTGCAGAGTGTGTTGTGCATTGCTGCATGCAGGTTCCTACACGTAGGTCGACTCATCGTGTCCTTCAACCCAACGAGGCACTTTCCTCATCCCAGCTTACAGTTTGCATTATTCAACAAGATTCTTTCTTTCAGTCAATGTTGACTCTTCCCCTAAATCTTCCCTCTATCTGATGGTCCCTTTTATCTTGAACTTCCATTCAATTGTAACTACATGTACACTAAAGCTTACGAAAAACTGATATCAGCAACAATATTTTGGAGTGGATAAATCGACTGGCCATGTTACTTTCAATCTTTGAGTGGACTATTGCACCTTGATTAATGAGGTCAGTATATTGGGCGGACTATTGCACTGTACCTTGTCACCGCCATGCATCTTTTTCTCCAGTTCTTTCCTCTCCTTTGCCATGTCCTGGTGGAGCAGCATGTTCCGGTCGGGCACACTGATCCTGGTCACCGACGATCTATTTCGCAGAGAGGGGAGAGGAAAATCAGCTCCATCAAATCATGTTTAGATACAGTATGGCATAATGAATGAGTCCCCGGTTTTGTTCTATTAGACGCCTGCTCCCTTAGAAGGAGGTATGAAAGATGTCAGAGGAAAACATTAATGTTCAGCTATGAGAAAGTCTCCCTGGCTTTAGAAAAAACAGGTCTTGATAGCTCTCTGCATGTGATGCACAGCTCAGGAGCTCATGCACATGCACCAGTCTCTAAATAGATCCATCACGTAACAAACTGTCAAAAAGATATGGGATGATGTTTGTAATTTTGAAAACATATTTCTTTAACCACTTCTCAAATGTTTTTTCCACACATATATCAAAAGCCGTAGATCAATCCATCACAAAAGGGTAACTGGTTGTGCAAATAATAAATACAATTTTAGTACATGTGTTTGCAAAGCATCAATAATTAATCAAACAATAAGATGGAATGTGTTTCATGTACAGTCCCATACATTCAAAAGTATACAGTGTGGTACATTTACTGAGCGAGAAACATGGAAAAACAATATATAATAGCATGGGCTAATTTTCAAGCCTGATGTCATGAAATAAAAATGCTCAAATAAGTTTTGCATTGTGCTTTATGATGAAATAATTTTTTTCACAGCAGCTCTGTATTGCTTGACAGGGGTGAAGCCCCCATATGATACTTCACTGCACTGCTCTGCAGTAGTACATGGTGTGCCCCCGGTGTGGCAAATTGATAAAGTCACACAAGCTGTGAGGTTTCAAACTTTCAGTGAGAATACAGTGCAAGTCCCTGGATCCAATCATGTGATCCATTCATAGAATACAGGTAATACACACACCCAGATATATACATGTATATTCACCAAGTGCATTCTGTGTGGATATAATTCCCAGAAATCCCTTAAACTCCCATTCATATCAACAGTGCGTACACAACATGTATGATAACATTACCTGGGCATAGAATTCTTTAACACTTATTAACACTCAACAGAGCATAGATAATATTTGTCTTGTGAATATCAATGGGACAGTGATATTCAAATGAGCGGGGATTCGTCTATCCCTTTAATACCCAACTTCCATTCGACCCTATACGGCTCTGCATGAACTGTGAGCCAGATTGTGGTATGCAGTATCGTATCCCCCAACAGCTGACCATGAAAAGGACACCTATTGACATGCCTGCACTATCATCCAATGCCTGTAGAAAAGCACTGTCATAGCTACAGTGTTGCGCATTGTACATGTACGTTCACTGCATTTCTCTCCACATATTTCACTGATTACAGCAGCCCTAATGCTACTCATCACTATGCAAAGGGCACTGTTTTCCAGGGGGCAAGACAAATATTATTTATTTTCTACGGCTACTTTTCAACCTTTATTTCATGGAACAAACACCCTGAAATATACGCTTTGCATTATACATTCACATAAATTGCTTACAAGGGTTCTTTAGTTATTTGCAGGGGCTCTTTTTTTACATTGCGGGGGCTGATTGTATGTTTGCCGCTTCTGGTCACGTATGGTATGCTATCAGTACAATTTGTTGCTCAATACACTTTTCGAATCATAGGACTGAGCTGCCTGCTCACTGACACGAATGCATTTGCTTTGTAACAAATTTGCGCGATCACTGCAATGTCATCTTTTGATGTTATAAGTTGGTGTGTTTGCACTAAAGATACAGGTCCTACTGCTCAGACATGCAGGAACGATAAAGAACAGAAACATTTCCACTTTAAAAACACACATGTATAATATTCAGCGGTACATGGGCAAAAACTCTTCAGCTACAAACTTTGTACAAATCCTGCTGGGTTTTTTTTCCCGCCCTAAATGCGCCATTGATGTTTTTTTGCACATTTACATGTAATACACGCAAATCCCACACAGCAGGAGGGTGTCTGATACAATAAGGGTTAAACATGAATCGTACTCTGTCTTGGGCATACTCACTGGCTGTATGGGAGAAAGTCCATCGCATCTGAAGTGACTGAAACAAGTCTTAAGAGCACAACTGTATATATGTGTGTAAACTCTTTCTTGATGCAAGCTACTGCATAAGCATCTTCTTTCTAGCAACATTAAGTGGGTGTGATTTTTTTTCTGTCTTTCTGAAGTTAGCGTCACTCAGTCTAGTGCAACCAAGCCTTACTGGTCTTTTTTCTTCGTGTACCTAAATCTATCCACACTGCAAGCATGTTCATTGTTTATGATCTGGAAGGAGAACTTGCGTCTTTTTACCAAAGAGAAATTGCACATCAACACTAAGCACAGTTTCAAATAACAGTTTGGCAGAAACAGCTGTATTATACTTTGCTACAAACATAAGCCTTTCTTTGATCACTGCAGTTCATCCCATTACTTGCAATGAGTACATTTTAATCCATTTCATGATCACCCTTCACTAATATGAAAATGTTTTAGGAAAAGCTCAAGCAGCAATGATATTCATATCAACTCAATTGGTATTACTGTCACTGTATTTGTAGTTATTATCCATACTGTTCTAAACATCATTATCAGCCTAAGCATTATCATTACCATTATAATTATAATCGTTAACATTCGAACAAGTCTCATTAATATCATTTTACTTTTCATTATCATTTCTAAAATGATTGTATTGTTCTTATTGTTGAATTTGTTGCTATACTAATCTTGTCATTAGTTGGTGCCGAGCATCAAATCTAAAACTCGTATTTAATCTGTTATCCCAATCTCGTCTGATCTAGCAAAGGGTAGCTCATGTAAAGCAAAATGAGACAGGTTGCAGAAAGAAGAACAAAAAAGCAGGCAAGATCAGTTTCAGTATGGCAATGACAACAGTTTGAACAGAATCTGCGCATTTCCATCAGCATCGGATTAACTCGCAAATTATAGCTCTGTGGACCATAAGCAGCAGTGGACCTCGTAGGCTGATGAACTGCTGAAATTAATGAAGAAGCACGATTTGGGGCAAACACGCAGATTCCACTTGCTGTGTAGATACATCCCGCTCTATGGAAGTAGATGTCTTCATTTCACAACCACTTCTTCAATCGTCCTGTGAGACTTTTGCTTACTGACGGTAAACTCCCTCCGACTTGTGATGATGACAGCTTTGTCTAGCCACAGATGGGGAAGATGCATTCTGGACAGTTCGAGAGAGACTTACAAGTAGAGCCAGTAAGCGAAAGTCTCACAAGGTAATAAAAAAAAGGCATTGTGTCATGAAAATATCAACTTTCAAGGAGCTCTTCAATCATCATCGACCTCTTTAAACATCACTTTTTTTCAAAAGAGTACTCAAGAAAAGAAAAACGAGCTTTGATCGTTTTTGAGCTTTGATCGTTTTTGCTTTGAGGAAATGAAAAGCATGTAAGGCAACATGATCGCTGTCTATGAGTTAGAGTATGGAAGAGCGCTGAAGGTCTGCATGGGAAAGCGCTACGCAAAGAAAACTTTTCAATGGCCGCTGATCATGACATGATTTTTTTTCTCTCTCTCCTCTTTCACCTTCTTTACCTTTTCTGTAACTCAACTCAAGTTTGTGCGTGTGTGATCTCTCTCTCTCTCTCTGTCTCTCCCTCTGTCTCTCTCACTCTCTCTTTCTCTCAGTCTCTGTCTCTGTCTCTGTCTGTCTGTCTCTCTCTCTCTCTCTCTCTCTCTCTCTCGCTCTCTCTCTCTCTATATCTGTCTACATTCCTCCCATTCTAATTTCTTTTCTCTTTACACATACCCTTTTTCTTTTCTTTTTCCCTCTCTCTCTTTCTCTCTCTCTCTCTCCCTCACTGTCTTGCTCTGTCTTGCTCTTCCACTATCTTCCTCAAGCTCTCTGTTTTTGTGCAAAGTTTAGTTCAAACCGCCACATCCCTATACAATCCTGTTTTCTTTTCTTTTTCCCTCTCTCCCTCTCTCTCTCTCTCTCTCTCTCTCTCACTCTCTCTCTCTCTCTCTCTCTCTCTCTCTCTCTCTCTCTCTCTCTCTCTCTATCTCTCACTGTCTTGCTCTTTCTCCATCTTCCTCTAGCTCTCTGTTTTTGTGCAAAGTTTAGTTCAAACCGCCACATCCCCAATACAATCAACGATTAGTACCATTCAAAAGTTTATTATGAGTGCAAATAAATGTGATTTAAGTGTTTTCATTAAATATGTTCCTGTAATAGTTGAAGTGCAGCCTTCTTGAAAAATAAATACTTTGAATACAGATCAATTCCTGCAATACACTAAATGTCCTTCTGAAGGTCACATTTTTTTGCTTTGAAGCCATTTTCAATCAGAATTTGTACAAAGGACTGCAAGTAGAGACGATAAACTAGAGCCGTTTGAATTGGGAGTTATACTGTAAATCCAACATGTATAGTAAGTTTCTGTGCTTATAAAATGTTTTATCTTCTCTGCGTGCAAGAATTTCTTGAAGTTTCTCCAACATTTCCCTAACTTTCATCTTCCTCTGACAATCCATAACTTCATATGTCCATATGTCCAACTTTTTTTAAGTAATAAAGAGAGAAAGTAAACTTGATGGCATCTCAAAATATGTTTTCTAGCTGCCAATATGCTGTCTTATTAAGCTTGTGATAAATTCCCTTACCTGGTACACGTATATAGCAGAAATGTGAATGAGCTCAGTCTACATGGTCTCTAGGACTCTAGCTGGCAGCACCTTTCTAGGACTAGAGGGCTGAACTGGACTATGTCTAGTGCAGTTTACTGGGCCTATCGATCTATCGTTCTCTAGCTGTCTGCTTAGCATATCAATCTATGCTTCTCTTAGCCTAGATACTAGGCTGTGAGGTGCATGGACACAACCCAGTCTGTTAACAACTATGTCTGGTAACACAGGCTATGCCCTAATCTTATCCTCGCTCTGTGAGGGGAAGCAGCCAGAGGAGCCATGACATCATTAGGGAGTAGTCTGTGTTACCAGACATAGTTGTTAACAGACTGGGTGGTGTCCATACACCTCACAGCCTTGTACCTAGACTATGCTTCTTGAGCTGTATAAAGCCTATGGAGGACAAGGGATTTCATGCCGACCTTTCGCTGGCCTCAAACTCCCTCAGTATCCTCAGAGCCCGCTGAATGTCCACGTCGTCTGAGAGCAAGCGCCGTGCTCTCAGCCTAAAGGCACCGTTCATACGTATGGAAATACCAGAATGTGAATCATAATCTCAAACTATCTGACCTAACTCGAAGCAAAAGTCCTCCTTTAAGTTGTTGCCATACTATGTGAGCTAAAATACTAGTATATGCATCATTATCTCAAACTTATCTGACCTAACTCGTAGCAAAAGTCCTATTTTTTGTTGTCTTCAGACTATGTGAGCTAAGCAGTTTGGCAATAGATGATTTGATACCAAATTCACCATTTGTGTTTGTGTCTTTCACTCTACACACATCTTAATTTTGTTGTGTGAAAAAAACTAACAGGCAGACTAAATGCATACTATCTGTAGAGGAATTTGAAATCTCTGAACATGAAACCAGGAAATCACACTGGTCATTTAATCTATTGCATACACTATATCTCTATCTTGTCAAACACTTATCATCAATTCCCTTTTCCTGAATAACCTGGGAGAGAAGATTGTAACAGCATTAAGAATTGATCTAATGGTTTTGTATGTTTCATCTTGCGAGTATATATTGTAATTAGTGATCTGTATATGACTGAGAATATGATGTGCAGATACATTAAGGCAAACTCCCCCGCCCCCCAATCCTCTCTACCTGTCACACAGCCTGTTTCCCTCAACACACAGGGCCTGAGATAGCTTGGGTGATGATGGTTTACAGAAGAAGAGAGAAAGAGAAGATGGATCGCCAATCCTAGAGGAGGCCTGCGGCATTTCTACCAACCCTGACAGGGCTGGTGACATTTAACATGGACATTTTCACAACACGCATGTTCTGCTCTTAGAGGGGTGAAAAGGGGAGGGGGGAGGAGACTTGAGAGGGACGGGAGAGGGAAGGGGGAGGTGAGGAGTGAGGGAATGATAGGGAGGAGAGAGAGGTAGGAGAGAGAGGAAGAGAGAGGGGAAGAGAGAGGGGAAGAGAGAGGGGAAGAGAGAGGGAAGAAAGGTGAGGAGTGAGGGGAAGATAGGGGAAGAGGGAGGGAGAATGGGAGGAAAGAGGGGAGGAGAGAGGGGGGGGAGAGAAAGGGGACGAGAGGGAAGGGAGAGGGCATGATAGAAGGACAAGAGAGGGATAGAAGAGAAAGAGGGAGAGGGGAAAGGGTGAGGAGAAAGGCCAGAGGGTGAGGAGAGAGTGGATGGAGGTGAGGAGAAAGTGTCAAGTAAAGGGAGGAGAGATGACAGGAGGGATGGAGAAAGGAGGGGGAGAAAGGAGGGAGAGAGAGGAGGAAGAGACAGGAGGAAGGGAGAGAGGGGAGGAAGGGAGAGGAGAGGAAGAGAGGAGAGGAAAAGAGGGGGAAAGGAGGAGGAGATGAAAGAGAGGAGGAGAGGTGATGAAAATGGAGAGAATGGAAAGGAGAATGGAGAGAACAGAGAAGAGAAGGGAGAGAATGGGGAGAAGAATGGGAAGAGAGGGGAGAGAAGGGAGGTGAGAGGGAAGGATAGAGGGGAGAGGAAAGGGACAAGAGAATGGAAAAATGGAGAAAGGGAGAAAACAGGAGAGGAGGAGAGAGGAGGAAAGGAGAGAAAAGGAGAGGAAAGGAAAGGAGAGGAGAGGAAGAGAGGAGGGGAGGAGGGAAGGGGCACCACTGACCCCAGCAGCAACCAGACTACCAATGGACCAATAGACCCGTGGATCAATGGACCACTGCTTCATGTCGCCTGCTGCATAACTTGAGCAGTGTGATGGAATGTACAGTAGTCATGTACAAGATAAAAAGTAAGGCATGGTGCAGGCTGTGCTAAGAGTAGCCATAGAGGGCTCACTCCAGGATTGGTGAAGGTCCCCAGAAAGCTGATAAACCCATGAGGAAAGCCTGGTTAGTAAAGTGCGTTGATGACTGCAGACATGCCCAGGAGTGACTCCTTCTCATTCTGAATATTTCAACAATAATTTAATTTTTCAGAAACAAACTATCATCCTGATCGCCTCGAAACCAGTGTATGATCTAACATTGATAAAAAAAAAAAAATTGAAATATTTGACAAGGGTTTCTGTCTTTCATGAGCATGTCCTGATATGAAGGCCTGTTAGTCCCAAATCTAGCCACATTCCACATTTTTGCTGGATGTTTTTCTTTAAGTAATTTGTTTTTTTTTTCATGTTAATGTGACAAGAAAAGAAAGGAAGGGTCATACATACCGACTATCAGAAGACAAACGATGTCTGTAAACATTAGGGGATTACTCAAAAAAGTCAAGCGTTCAGAAACACCTACTTACTGGACACACATACTAGTACTGTCATATTCCCCTCAAGGACAATGACAATGACATAAGAAGCATTGTCCTGTTCCCCTCAAGGACAATGACAATGACATAAGAAGCATTGTCATGTTCCCCTCAAGGACAATGACAATGACATAAGAAGCATTGTCATGTTCCCCTCAAGGACAATGACAATGACATAAGAAGCACTGTCCTGTTCCCCTTAAGGACAATGACAATGACATAAGAAGCATTGTCCTGTTCCCCTTAAGGACAATGACAATAACATAAGAAGCATTGTCATGTTCCCCTCAAGGACAATGACTATGACATAAGAAGCATTGTCATGTTCCCCTCAAGGACAATGACAATGACATAAGAAGCACTGTCCTGTTCCCCTTAAGGACAATGACAATGACATAAGAAGCATTGTCCTGTTCCCCTTAAGGACAATGACAATAACATAAGAAGCATTGTCATGTTCCCCTCAAGGACAATGACTATGACATAAGAAGCATTGTCATGTTCCCCTCAAGGACAATGACAATGACATAAGAAGCATTGTCATGTTCCCATCAAGGACAGTGACAATGACATAAGAACAGGAATCAATCACCGAAAGATGTACTTAACTAAGCCTGCGAACCATAGAAACATTCATCCACATTTGTACAACATAGAACCCGTGACTGCAACCTGAACACTGCCCTCACTTGTCTGTTTGAAGACATGTTTCATGAAAAGGATCCCATATTCACGTTTGAACTTCACACTTTGCTTTTTGCATGAATTATAAAAAAAACACTGATAACAAAAAAAAAATCATGTTTTGAACATAACTTCTGCCATAGAAAAACACATTAAAAATGAGCAAATGCACTACAGGTCTCATGTGATATTATTTTCTCAAGTTTACCCGACAAAGAGGACTCTACTCTCAATTAAACTGATTAATGAGTTTCCAGTTTCCATTTGTGGTGTAACCATTCCACCTTTCTGCCTTGATCATTTCCTCTATAGTCTCTACTTGCTTCACCTTGTCACATGATGAGCTGGGCCCCATTGCATAAAAACTTACAACTTATTGCGTCTCTGCTATCAATGGTAACTACCATGGTAACACAACTTAACAGCCAAAGAACAAACACAAATCCCATCTCATCTGGCGCAAAGAGGCTTCTTTCTAGTCCTAGTCCTAGTTGTAGCCCTGGGTCTGGGCCTGGGAATCATGAAACCTGGGTCTGTTTAAACACAAGCTTCCACTGGAAAGCTACCATCCATACGCAGCCACGGGTATGCTAGTACACAATGTAAACACATGTCAGTAGGAAAAAACAGACACTTTCAGATTACTGAAAACCCTCCCCAAGTCAGAATAGTTAAACATGGACAATCTGAAGGAAACCATAATAAATTATCCATCAGAACCAAATATGAAGGTATTAAACCAAAGACATGCCAAGTTAATGGACAGTATAGCACAGCTAAATCCCAAAGAAAGAGCTTTGCTAGTCTGTAATGTCAGTTATCCCCTCTAAGCCTCTGATTGCTTACAAGTAACTTGCAGAAATGAGACAAATTGAGTCATTTCTTGTACACTATATTTCCTGTATTAAGGTAAAGAATACGCCACAAACAGGTCTGTCTAGTAAGGACCCAATGGTCTTTGCCTCTTCAAACAAAATGTTTCATTGGATATTTCTGCACCAAATTATTCCACAAAACAACTTAATATCCTGCACAGTCTAGTATTTAATCTGACATATACGACAATTCGTGTAAGTAATAAAATGAACTTCAATAGCACACTGAACTGTCGTTGATCGACAGGGATATTAACCATGGCTTATGAGAGCTTTCTCTTTCTCTTCTGCTTCTGTGTCACATGGTAGATATTTCCATGTGACACAAATCATGTCATTCTAGATGAGGAAATACTGCTGATAGATTATGTTACAGGTATACAATAGCGATGTCCAACCCCATGGAGCCAAAAGAGAATCATTACTTCCGGAGTTGCTGACGTTGACGATATCATATGTGGACCTCACTTTACTTAGGGACTGTTCATACATGTCGGTCTGATTGCACCATTTTTGCTCTCACAATGTGGACCTTATTTAGGGACTGCTCATACATGAAGGTCTGATTGTACCCTTCTTGCTGTCACAATGTGGACCTTACCTAGGGACTGTTCATACACGAAGGTCTGATTGAACCCTTCTTGCTCTCATAATGTAGACCATACGTAGGGACAGTTCATACATGAAGGTCTGATTGTACCCTTCTTGCTGTCATAATGTGGACATTCACCCTGTTCTCTTTTATCCCAGAAGTCAGTGATCATGTGTATAAAGTACCAGTAGCTGTCTGTGACTTATACCCCCTCCACACTAATGAAGTGCATGTCCCTGGTGCAGGATTTGCTCTGGTTGGACTGCATAGGTTGAGCTGGAAATTTGATTGTCCAAGCCTGGGTGATAGGTGGTTACTACGTTGTAAAGCTTTAGACAGTCACTGTGACTAGCATTACAATGGCATGCCGTATGTAGCAATTTATTCCTCCAATGGAGGTATCCACACACCCCTCTTACACCCCTCCTACATCCCTCCCTCTCCCCTCCCTCTCCCCTCCCTCTCCCCTCCCTCTCCCCTCCCTCTCCCCACCCTCACCTCTCCTTCACCCATCCTACACCCCTTCCACACCAAATCTGTCAACACAATGTAAGCTCAGGAAGATAAAAATGAAGGGAACATTCCTGAATACACCTCCATATGAGACCGATAAATATGGTGACTGTATGACCATACAGGTATAAAATACATACATCTAGCCCATGAAACTGTCATTGAGATGGAGATATCATGACATGTAAAATAACTCTGATTTCCTGAAATACAATCAAAACATACTGTGCCAAAGCCTGAACTCAGGCTATGTTCTAAAAAAAAATACATTCCTAAAATACAACATGATCAATACTTAATTTGGATACATTTTATCTTTGATATGAACCTTGTTCAACCTTATCAAGTACCATAAGTACTTCAAGGCCTTACAGAAAAAGTTGTTATTTTTGTGTATTCATCGATCACAATTGTCAAAGGAACAGCGTTTGAGCTCTCTGTAGTGCTGCCATGGAAATTCAAATCATGAATGAAATGCAAGGATATTTTAACCCCTTCAGTACCAAGGTGTGTAAACTGTGATGTACATGTACATTAAAGTCAATGGGCTTTTCCTATCTTGGCACTAAGAGGTTTAAAGGTTTTAAGTTGTACAATCATTATGAGCAATCTTAGAATGGTTAGACTCACCTTCTTTTTAACGGTGGAGGGACTTTGGTGTCGATCCTGGGAGCGGACGGTTTCTCATCCTTCTTCATCTGAGAGAGATAACAACAACATGCAGAACGATGACTGGACGGAGAAACATGGAACCAACACACAAACAGCCACACACACGGACAGACACACAGACAGACAGACAGACTGCCTGAGGCATACCACACTGCAGGCCTGTAACTATCAAAATGCCCAAATAATGAACTAGGCCTGGTGCAACTATTGAGCTTTGGACCATTGCGCTACTCACAAGTATAGTGTATTTATGTACATATTCTCACCCATTAAGTTCGAAAATACCTTGATCTAAGTATGTCCTCATCTATGACCAACTTTCATTATCTTCCCCAATTCATCTATAATAATTGTCATTGTTTAAATAGATTAAAGTAGAACAGCAACAAAATTGAAAATACTTGTAAAGGAATTAGATGAGTAAGGTAGTGCATGGCAAGTCTACATGATGAATAGTTTAAATTCTAGTTTAAATTCAATTCGACCATCAAGTCTAATCTTAATCATTGTGTATGGCTTAAATCAGAATTGCGACAAGTCACATTCAAATTAAGCCATTAGTCCATTGACTACAAATCGCAACTCATCCCACAATCCTATTTTCCCACTAATCTGATCATGTTGGCCAGCCTGGTGCATGCATACTGTGCATTGCCTCCTTCAATGACCTGCTACATATCCCTCGTGCAGGTCTATTCCATCTCAGCCGAACGTTTAAGGGTTGGGCAGAAATATCCATCAGCATTTTATTCACTAGTGTAATCAAACTTTGTAATAGTGAAACAAAATCTATCTTTGTACTTTTCATCACTCAATTTGGTTTCTCTCTTCCTCTATTAAGAAACATATAGTAATGCAACAATAAAGCCATGGCATTCATAAGATGGGATAAGGTTATAATAATATGATACAAATAATTATTTCTGAAACATTTTGAAATTCCCACTTATTTCAAGCAAATATTTCCAGCTGTATATGTTCATGAAGTATTGTACACACACACTCAACTAAACTGTTTAACCCCCGTTATTTTTGTTTTCTTTTCATTCCTTTTTGGGGGCAGGGTGTTTTTCTCCCTTACTGGAACTTCCCCATGTCATAAGATCGATACATATGGACAGAAGGATTAGCGTAAAACACATAAATTTTTGAAGGATTTAATGCAATGTACAGGCCTTGCTTATAAGCATGTACAGCTATGTGCAGACTGAAAATGTACAATTGCAACAACATCATTGAGGCCTGTTCTTCCAAGGACAATTTCTCCAAGAATATTTTTTTTTTGGACTTTTTTTATTTTGGACATGGTAAACTACTGAGTTGGTACCATTGAGAATCTATTAAAGCGCATGTTATGCTCACTGAAAGCATGCCATAGCAAGATGTTAAGACTCCTTTACTGACCAGGAGGGTGTTTTGTAGTAGAAAACTGCTACATAAATGGGCAGAGACAATTGTAATGAAACAAATGGCTAATACAGGGTAACACAGCAATAAATATATGCGAATAACAATGCGAATAATACAGATCATTTGAAACTTAACTACGCGCCTCCTGTGCCCTGTCCTCCAACTCCCCCCCCCCCCCCCCCCCCCCATCTTCCCAACCCTACCCTTCCACCCTCTCCCACAACCTCCCATTCCCCTTCACTTTCCCTTTCCTCTCCCTGTCCTCGTACAATGATCTTCCACCATGTCTACAACCATCAGGAATTTCATTCACTTTAACACCCCCAAAAAAACAAAAACAAAATTCAAATTAAAATTAAAATTAAAATCTCTTCCCTACCCCTCCTCCCAAATCAATACTCACCCTTTATTATTGTAACCTTTCCTTGCACATATCCCTGCTGTCTACACTAATACTAATAATGTGCAGTTTTTATATAGCGCTTAGTATGAAACAGGATCATCTCAAAGCACTTTACAATGTCATTACCCCGGTCATTGGATGCTGACAAGTCGTTGTGACACCTGTCCAATCCCAAGGGATCATTCCACATTTCCACACTTTCCCTCACCTACCAACTTCCCTTTGCTAGATAAACATGTACCATTCAACTCATCACAATCCTAGAGTAGTATGGAAGCAACCACAAATTTGCTACAAGAAACATCCAGTTAACATTGAATTGCACGAGACAGCGACAGGAGAACACAGCTGCAATTCCTCGACACACATCAATAAATTACATTTCCTGTAATAATGTTCGATCTATAGACTGAACATGTACTACCAAAAAAAAATACAAACAAAATGTGACAAACATGGAAATAAAAAAAATTTCTTAATCATATTCCTAAAATCTTCCTGACACAGAACCTAGAAATGGGCAATACTTTCAAACTCACTGATGCAGCTGTATCCTTCCTTATCCTCTAAAACTTCTGAACCAGTTTGCTTATTACAAGAACAAACATATATCCACACACTTCTAAAACTACTCTTGATAACACTGCTTCCTGGTATTCCAAGTTCAACAAGCCTTACTTTTAGGCTACATTGAAATTCATATAATAACTCTCGGTCTCAACACTCTGGGTGTCAGACTAAATGCTGCTCTATTCAATTTGTGTGGTATAACATTTGCAAAAATGTGACGATGGAACTCACAGAGTTAAAGAAACTGCTAATTAGCATTCTGCTTTCTGCAGTGCATTCATGTTCATGTATTTCGTCTTCTTCTTTCTCTCAAAGAGACATCACCAAAGCCTTTTTCCATTAGACACTGCTGACGTGAACATTAAAATACCACCACTGATCACAAAGGCAGAACATATCGTACCAAGAGAAACTACATTGTACCATAGTAAACTGTGACATTACATGGAACACAAATTTTTGAAGGAACAGTTTACCTTTACAATGTGTTATTTGTATACTGTACAAAACATTATGTAAAAAAACTTTCAGTGACACTGGTTGAAAGAGGAGAAATAATTAAACAGGTGATTCTAAAAACATAGGATGCAGCTCAACTCTCTCACCCCAAACCAATTCTTGGATTTCATTCTATGTGTACAGCACCACAAACCAACCAACATGGGGTGTACCTTACAAAGTGTATGACACCACAAAGAAACCAACATGAGGTGCACTGTACAATGTCTTTGGCACCACAAAGAAACCCGACATACGGTGCACTCTACAATGTGTATGGCACCACAAACCAAACCACATTGGGTGCACATTGACAGACCAGACATGTACAAAATGAGAAATTCACAACAGTTTAGTGACATGACACACATAGGCCATACAGGAACGCGAGTGCAAGACACAGCAAATTGACTGCACCATGCAGAGTGCTACATGCACAACACAATGTCAAATACACTCAGCTGCAAAGACTTCTCCTACAACATGTACAACTTATGTCACTCTCTGACAAATGTACACAATACATTGTACCTACTTTACAGCATGACTGACTGACGACATTGATAAGGCAGGTTCGAAGCAAACGCTATTGATAGATCTATTGTAATTAGAAAACTACAGGTTTTAATACTGCAAGGACACTACCTTACGGTGCATTATATTAAGCCCACCACAGAGGACACGATTCTGCAGTCGTAAGGGTCTATGACTGGAAACGTCGCCCTCTTGTCGTGCGAATCAGCCAGTCGCAGAGTCGTACAACTGATCAGACCATGTCTTTTGCAGCGGCCTGAAAGCTTCTTGCTTTCATCTTATCAGAAAAACACAACCTGTCACTTTTACTTAGTGTTGGTGTTTTCTATCCATGTGCTGCATATCTAATTTTCTCTAAAAATAACGAACTACATGTTTGACACATCTATGTCAGTTTCTGTACAGTTTATAGCCCGTCTTCACTGTGTTGTACTGTACCGTATGATCTGTATGTATCTGTACTATATCCCACATTATATTCCTAAGCAAAGGTGAACGTGACGCAATTGTTGAAATTAACTGTAAATATAACTGGAAAGGTAGGAAACCGTTAATGTCCCATGAGCCTTCAAATGTGTTGTCTCATTACTTGATGAAGATTGTTGCAGAGACTCTCCGGGTAAAAAATGTGACTCTTCAAATCATACACAAAACCTGGATGCCAAGCCTACGGACCAATCAGAGAAGGCTCTTATCTAGTCTTGTCCCTCCAGACATAGTTGTTGCCAGGACTCTCATGGTCATAAATGTGACTCTTCAAATCATACACAAAACCTGGACGCCAAGCCTACGGACCAATCAGAAAAGGCTCCTATCTAGTCTTGTCCCTCCAGACATAGTTGTTGCATAAATGTGACTCTTCAAATCATACACAGAATCTGGACGCCAAGCCTACGGACCAATCAGAGAAGGCTCCTATCTAGTCTCGTCCATCTAGACACAGTTGTTGCACTGACTCTCCTGGTCATAAATGTGACTCTTCAAATCATACACAAAATCTGGACGCCAAGCCTAAAGACCAATCAGATTAAGCTTTTTACCAGTCTCTTCTTGCCAGACACAGCAGTTGCAGACAGTACCGTGATTCAGCCTGGACCTGCCGACGATACACATACATTGCTTGTATGTCGGGCAGTGCATTGCATCTCCACTCGTGGTGCGAGCCTCCGCCCTGCATCTCCAGCGCAGGACTTTGCTTCCTCCTTTCTCAATTTACCATCTCAACCTAGCAAGAAGGCACCGTGGTTGTGTGTAAGCAGCATATACCGCCCTCTACACTTCCATAGACTACAGGTTGTATGGAAATGCTTTATCGATAACATCAACAAACTTGCAATTGGGATAAGATTTGTTTGCTGTTGGTTTTTTTTTTGTCTTTTCCTTTTTTTTCTTTATTGAGAAGGAAATCACTGACAAATTTTCACATTGACACTTTTTGTGTTACAGGATGTCATTTCACAGGAGATGCATGTCTGTGGCAAATCTCAAGTCTATATCTACCAGTACCGCATTTCTACTAACATTTTTACAAACGGGGAAAAAACAATTTAAAAATAAATTAATTTGATGGAATTGAGTTAAGGCTAACAAGAACTTGGTTGAGCCAAGATAAATTGGAGTGGTTTATGTTGAAATGAATTGAATTTGTCAACACAAATGAAAGAAGCTCTTGAAGATTCCCTGAACGAATAAATGACATCTAACATAGTAGCACGGATTTTGACATCTATTGTCAACAGAAAATGAATTTGTGATTGAATTTTTGGATCAGAAATAGCACAATTCTTGGCAATTATCATGCATGGACAGATACAGACACGCCCACACAGTATTCAAGGAGTCTGTGTACCAGATCGCTTGATGCAGCTTCAACAATAACTCACATAATACAGAAACTGGTATTGGTACTGCAACCGGTGCTCTACATGTCTTCTGAGTTATTATGTGAAGACTTCCCTATAAATTTGGTCGGTGGTGGATGAGAAATATCGCGATGGTTTATATTCAGATGAACTGAGACTAAGGCAGCAATGCAATAGCCGACTCCTAACGTGGGCTATATGATCAATCTTAAACAGTTTGGAAGTTTGTATGTTGTATTATTCAATTCAACTTCTCTGTACTTTGGAATAACCAGATCAAACTAAACTCTTCAATGTGGATTATCCCACTCACAATGTGTACTTTAGATATCCAATTTAAATCAAACTCTGTAATATTGATTATTCATTTCAGCTCTGAATTTTGGATTATCTCACTCAAACTTTGTATTTTGGCTTATCCAATTAATATTTAACTCTGTATTTTGGATCATCCATTTCAAACTCTGCATATTTTTGATTTTCACACTCAAGCTGTGTACTTTAAAATCTAAATCAATTAAACTCTTTATTTTGGATTATCCAATTCCAGCTGTGTATTTTGGATTAGCCAATTCAAGCTCTATATTTTGCATTAGCCAATTCAAGCCCTGTGTACTTTGGATTATACAATTAGATGATTGGAACAAAGCAATCCCTGCCTTTAAAGCTGAGCAGCACAGAGGGTCTGAGAGAGCAGACTAGGTGTAGTTGGAATGTGGATGTGTACATGGGTCTGGTCTGAGCTGTGCAGTTGTTGTGATGGAATGCACATTGTATACATGTCTCATTACAAGCTCTACCGCTAGTCTCCACTATCAGACACTTTCTTTCTACTTCAACCTATGCAAGTATGTGCCATGTATACTTCTGGGTAGGTGATATTGGATACTAAATAACAAAATATCTTAATTTGGAACCTAATATTTGTGCTAAAATCAGTCACAAAGCTCAAGCAATTTTAAGTGCTCGGGAGTACCTACACAATGTGTATAGCAGCCTTGCATGATAGGATGCAATATAGCACTACATAGGTCTACATATGTATCAGCAATGTTAACCAAAGCATCCTGCAGGCTATACACATGTACATATACTTCCTATCTTAGAGACCTTGCATACATGGACATATGCTAATTTATGTCATGGAAGAGCCTTGCTTGTGACCTTCATCCATGACTCTCTGGCACACGTAAAGCGTAGCTGTGGCATTGGGCAATCCGAGAGTACAGTATAGGGTCTGAAGTAACAGGCTAACCTGACTCCATTGGTATGGTAGCCAATTTGCGGATGAGTCAGGCAAGATAGCTAATCCATCATGTGTTTTTTAACTTTGTTCAAGTGCCAGAGGAATGCTGGTGGCCAGTCTGCTGTGCTGGCTTCTCAAGGCATGTCGCCAGGCCAGGCAAGGCAGCGGACTCCCTGCTGGACTCACTGCCTGGCTTAAAGGGATAGTTAGGGTTTATCCCAATATCAAACATGAGAGTATTACACAGCGCAAATGTATGCTTCGCAGCTTACACAATATAAAATGCAGTCTGCTGTGCTAGCTTCTCAAGGCACGTCACCTGGCCAGGCAAGCCATTAGTAGACTTACTGCATAAGTCGCTACCTGGCTTAAAGGCACAGTCAGGGTTTACCCCAATATCCAACTTATTTGTTGAGGTGTACAGTGTATGCTGCAGAGTTCACACAATATGAAAGGGCAGTCTGCTGTGCTGGCTTCTCAAGGCACGTCGCCATGCCAGGCAAGGCATCAGACTTCCTGCCCATTTAACAGACACTGTCTGGGTTTATCCTGACATTCCAAAAGTATGAGGTTAATGGTATGAAGCAGAGTGCATACAAGAGATTCAATTCAATGTAAGTCCTTCTGCAAGATGTTTCATCCATTGCTGCTCTCCACCCAGGAGTGTAAGTGGGTAAACTATAGGACGAGAACAATTATGTGAGTGATCTTCACCTAGCCTCATAATACATGGCTTATGAATACTACCTACCTATGAATGGAGATGGTGCACAAATTGTGTGCATAATTCATTCCTGTATCCCCTAACCAGAGTTAAAGATTTCAACCTCCCTTACAATATAGCCTATGCACTGCAGTGGGACTGACCCACATATACAACTTAAAATGATAATCATCTTAATTAACAATTATGAGCATTTATATAGCGCTTACAAAGAATGTCTCTAAGCGCTTCAGGACAAATCTAATAGAAAGACAAGGAATTTCAGCTAAAATTAAATTATACATGTTGACAGTTGACAGAAGGCAGTTGAAGCTGCATATCCTAAGGAAAGTCTATTTAACGAAAAAGATTTGTCTGTTGAGCCTGCTTGTTTTATGCTCTGAGGTAGATTGTTCCAAAGTTGAGGGGATGCTGAATAAAAAGATCGGGGACCATAAGACTGAATATTGGTGGCAGGAACTACTGAGAATGATTTTTTTGCCTGAACGCAAGTTGCGGGAGGGTAAGCATTCTGATATTAACTTTTGAAGATAGACTGGACCAGAATTTATCAAACATTGGAAAGTAAGCAAGAGGATCTTAAAATCAATTCATTCACAAACCCTAGTTAATTTTCAGAAAAGCCTTTTCACTTCAGTTCAACTTCATGTGTATTTCCGTGACAAGAAATCATAACTTAAGGGCCATTAATCACTCCTTTCATCATAAACTAATTAATATATCTTTCAAAATTTGTAGGTGTCTCATATTTGTAAATCTCTATATTCCTATGTCTGATGACCATCATGCTTCAATTATCTTGGTTTCAAAAACTTATCCGTCTGAAAGTTGTATCCAGTTTATCAACAGCAACAAGATGCTCCCATGAAGCCATTCAAGCACAGAATACCATGAATGTTCTTCTGCCAATAAAACGCTTGTGCACTACAAAGAAACGTCATATATATCAGAAGAACACTATTGCCCCACATTCATAACTTGTACAGACAGATATGAATTCTGTCAGGTATATACTACTAACTGACATTCTACATACAACTAGAATTACCCTACACCATGGGTAACTACACATTGAAAACACAATTCACTCCACGTTTTTCTCACATTACCATTTCTTCCTCAGACCACTACTTACTGATGCTTGTTTTTTCTTCAGTTCTTCAAGCCATTTTAGAATGTCGTCATCTGCTAGGTCAAATGCCGTTTGATTCTAGGAGAAGAATAAGAGATGGAGAAACAATCGAAATACACACTGTCAAATGCTGTTTGATTCTACATTAGACATACGGTGACGTGGCTGTTGCACAGGTACAGTGGCCTCAGGGTAGTCACCAGAAAATCTTTTTATGTGCTCAGCTCTACAGTCAGCTTGACATTCTACTCATTTGCTTCATCTCCTGACCATAGTAACCAGCCCCATAGTTCATTAGTAACAAGAGCTCCATCATCTAGTATATCACCCACTGCAGTCAAACTTGTGATGCAGTTGGCAAGCACAGCATAAGTGAAAATTAACTAATCAAATTATCTGTGATATAGATGGTATCTACCAGGACTTTGCAGGCATGTTTTTTGTCCCAAGTAGCTTGAATTGAAAGATTTACTCATTTATTAAAAGCGTCCATATTATAATTTGGCTTCTACAAAGACCTCACAGACTTCTTTTTAGCCCCACTCCCTTGCAATGGAGAACATTTTAATCTACTATTGCAGTATATGCCATACATGATATTTACCCCAAACTTCACAGGCTTCTTTATAGCCTCAATGGCTAGAAATGGGGGCTTTCTAATCTACACTTAGTGTCCATATCACACGTGGCTTCTACCAGGACTTATCAGGCTTCTTTTTGGCCCAAAAGGCTTGTAATGGGGAACTGTTTTATTCATTTTTTTTTAGTCTATGCCACACATGGTATTAAACAAGGCTTTGCAGGCTTCTTTATAGCCCCAATGGTTTGTAATAAGGGCTTACTAATTTATTCTTGCTGTCCATGTCACACATGGCTTCTACCAGGACCTCGCAGGCTTCTTTTTGGCCCCAGTGGCTTGCTGCGTGGAGGGGCGTCCAACCGTCGTTGTCCTTTGCATTGACATCTATGCCAGCCTGAATGAGAATGCTGGCAACGGAAAATAAAACACAGGCACTGTAACAGCGAACATTCATCAAGCATTAAGCATCAAGTTATCATTACCCTTAAAAAATAATCTTGTATAATGGGGGCTGTTACCTGTTATCATGATTATAAAAGTATAGTCTTTTTTAAGCATTCTCTTTCAAAAGAGAGATAATTTAAACTCTCTCATTCTCTCCCCCCCCCCCCCCTCTCTCTCTCTCTCTCTCTCTCTCTCTCTCTCTCTCTCTCTCTCACTCTCTCTCTCTCTCTCTCTCTCTCCCTCTCTGTATCTCTCTCTCTTCATCAATCGCTCTATCTCAGTTTGTGTAAGAATGTGGAACCAACTTTGAGAGTCTGCTCTCATGTAATGAGCTATGGGTTGAGGCCAGCAGTGAATTGACTTGAACATGTCACAGCTTTTTCATTTTAGTAATTCTAAGGGCTTCACATCTTCACTTCAGGGAAAAGTACATCCCCGGAGCACAGAGGGACATCCACGAGAGCTGATGATATGGGTCTCACAAGAAACGGTGGTTTAAAGGGCAAGGCAACCCTTTAAAATATCTTTAATAGCAGACAAGGAGAACAAATTAGGGAAGGATAATCTACACTAGTTTGAGACAAATCTGAAATATTACCAGGAAGTTATCTGGATGTCTGACTTACTAGCACTGAATCCTCATGGACAACATGATCAGTCCACAATGATGAACTGTGTGGACTGTTCATTGCTCTTATGTGTCATGCTTTAACAAGACAATACACAAGGGTTAAGTTTTCAGAGTCAGATTGCAAAGCTAGTAATTAAAGATTTTTACTATAAAAATAGCTTGGTTACAAAGAGTCGGATTTTCTTTGACTATTGTCATTCTGTGTCCCTGATTCTGTTAATTAATTGAATTCAATGTAGCATCAGAAGTGCTTTGCCCTTTAATAAAATAGTGTCTTGAGGTGTATCTTAAGAAGGAGAGAGTGATGTCAAGACACACCAGGGAAGGAGTACTTAGCACTTAGTCAGGGTGCAACCAGAGCATTGTGTGTTGCTCTTGGCCCCCCTCATCAAAACAGACCAGACACTTGCCCTGTCAGCAAACCTATCACTTCACAAACTCGTTCAGCCTCTTCTCCAAAACACTGTCAATACTTCTACCACCTAACCCAACTCCCTCTTCCCTCACACAGCCAGAAGACCTATCACTTCAACTCGGTCAGCCTCTGCTCCTATACACTGTCACTACTTCACCACACAACTCACCTCCCACTTCCCTTACCCAGCAAGATAACCTACATACTAACAAATGTATGTATCACTTCAACTCGTTAAGCCTCTGCTCCCACACATTCACTATTTCACCACACAAGCCATCTCCCTCTTTCATTTCTCCACCAGAAAACCTATCACTTCTATCCCAACCTCCTTCCCTCCCCTCCCCCCGCCCTCCATACTCCCATTTCTACCACCTAACACATCTCACTCTACCCTTAACCAGCTAGAAAACCTATCATTTCAAACCCAATCAGCTCTCTCCCCACTTTACACTCCCACTTTTTCTACCACCTATTCCTCCTCCCACTTCCATCAATCAGCCAACCAACCAACCAACTTATCATTTTAACCTGTACCTCGTCTCCCCCTTTAAAACTCCCGCTACTACCACCTAACCTAAACACACTATTCCCTCAACCAGCCAGCCCACCTACGTATGATACAACCCAAACCCCCTCTCCCGCCCGCCTCCCCCCTCCCCCCCCCCCCCCCTCCACACTACCACTTCCTCCACCACCCTACCCATCTCCCTCTACATTCAACCTTTCAAACCTTCAGTTAAAAAATGTGGGCATTGGGCCAAATAAGAACAGAGCCCGCCTGATAAGAAGAAATCTTCACATGGAATAATGCATACATGTAACATAGTGCAGAGTGCTTGAAAAGTAGCTCCCACAGGTGCTCCCCCCCCCCCTCCCCCCCCCCCCCTACCCCCCCCCCCCCCCCCTTCCCCCGGAACCAAACCCAGCTTCATATTCACTATAGATTTACAGAAAACTGTAACATTACTGTCCATCACAACTGAGCTCTCATGACATTGGTAACCCTTAAATAGCAGTAAATACACCTTGTTTGCTCATGTCAGCTTGGACTTACGGTGTACCTCATGACTTCGATATACCCCTGAGCACTTTCATGTATGAAGTTGTATAATAGAGTTCTTTTCAGAGTTTTATATAAATGTTTCATACTACAGTGTACTGTTTGCAGAACAAAATTGCAGAACGATTTTAAAAAAGCAAACAGTTTCCTGAAATAAGAAGAAATGTCTTGTTTGCTAGTGTCAGCTTGGACTTACTTCATGACTTTGATATAACCCTTAGCACTAGATACATGGAGTGATGTAGCCCCGGTTTTTGGATGTCTTCTGTCTTTGATTATCTTGCTGTTTAACCACTGCTTGGCATCTTCCAGCATCTTGTCTTCTTCCTCTGTTCTTGCGGCATCTACATCTACACCTAAACACACAAAGAAACGGAACAAGAAGATCGAAGGAGATCAAGACCCCCATGTGAACGATTCATTTGTACACAACACCAGAAAATGCAGACTGAGGGGGGAAGAAATATACATTCATGAAAGCGAGAGGAAAGAATACCGAAGTGTGATGTAATTTTAAGAACATTGTCAAGACAACTGGTTCTAAACTATGCAGGTAGAGCAAGCAGCGATGACCACAGCGGGGACTCTAATTGGGAGTGCCCGACACTAGCCCGCTAGACAACGGACCATTAACATCTTACTGGAGTAATTTTGTTTAGAACCAGTTGCCTTGACAACATGGTCACATGATGACACCTCTTCGGTACTCTATATTAAGCTAGTAATACATCATTTCATTCAATAATTACTAGCCCTAAACGCTTTCATTCCTTTTAAGACAAAACAAAATAATTGTGAACTGTCTAATGAGGGTTTCACACCGGGCTTTGCATAGAGTTGGGTAGCGTTGCGTAGTGACTACACTGTGCGTTACACTACACTTCCATACACTGTGCTTGCACAATCCTAATAATAATAATAATACATAGAATTTATATAGCGCACTTTCCATCTTAATCAGATGCTCAAGGCACTTCAGAGCAAATTAAAGAGAAAAAAAATACAATACAGGTATGAACTTGTATGTCAAAAAGCACCATTATACAGGTATGTGTAACATATGCAACAATGCGCCGAGCAACGCAAAAGGATGCGCAAGATGGATGCAGAAAACTAAGCACGTTTCATTTTTTTCACATACAGTACCCTCAGCATAAAGCAATGGAAACGCTGATGGAATGCTTATGTTACTGTGCGCTATTTCTGCGCTACAAAACGCATCTGTAAGCACCCCTACGCAGCCTGCTACACGCAAAACACCCATACGTATGTACGCGGTTCCTTAGTACAGGCTATGGAACCAATCATAATTTTACGCAGGGACTACGCCGACCCTGCACACAAGTTTTTATTTATGAGTACGCAGCCGATTTTGGTGTAGTCGCTAACGCAACACGATGTAACTATACGTAAAGCCCAGTGTGAAAGCCCCTTAAGAACAACTGCTAGAAATTGACATACCAAAAAGATTATGAAAATCGAGCCTAATGTCATGAAACTGACTCCCTGAAACATGTTGTGGTTTATACCTTGAGCCCATTGTCTCATAAACAATGTGTAGTATGCTCCTCATACCACAGCATACATTGTAATGCATTGGGGAAATTCACCGCACACTTACAAAGTTGTCTAACAGAGTTCTTTTCAGAGTGGTACATGAAACGTTTCACATTACAGTGAACTGTTTGCAGAACAAACTTGCGTAGCAATTTTAAAGGCAAATAATTTCCTGAAGGAAGAAGAAATCCACTGCCATTTCTGGGACAAACAGCATGTAAAATAAAAGGAACTTGACAGTTCTGTCTGTCAGATGGGAGACATGAGGAAACACAAGGATCTTCCTTGTTTGTTTAGTATGTCCTGTAAAAACTCATCCATGTAAAACTAGATTCCAATTTAATTTCCAATTTAATCCGTACACAAAAATGGGAGGAAGAAATCAGTCTTTTTGCTACAAAGAGGGCATTAGAATGATATAACTGGAGAATTTTCTTGTGTGATGAACTAATCAAAATATGACTTGCTTGTCAAGTGTATCAAACTTTACATGTATATCATATTTATTAATGAACTACTTTACAGTAGACAATGTACATGGAAAGTTATGTGAGAGATACATGTAAATGTACTATTATAAATATCTCCAATCTAACAGACTTGAGACATGACATACTTTTTGGTCCATTTCATTCTGTAAAAGCTCTTCCATGTACATGTACAACTTTATACTCTCCATTATCAAGCTCAAGCATAAATGTTGATAGTGATACATTATACACAGAAGAAATGTACTGCTACGTCTCCAAAGGTAACAGATTTGAGACTTGACATACAGTACCTTGTTTGTCCATTTTAACTTGTAAAAACTCCTCCATGTACATCTACATATTTTCCATTATTATTATGCTGGGGAATGAATAGGGACATGGACAAACATGTCTGCTATTATAAATGTTTCCCACAAGCCAGACTTGAGACTTGACATACCTTGTTTGTCCATTTCATCTTGTAAAAACTCCTCCATGTCCTCCTCCTCTGCAAGGTCCATAGGTAATTCCCCCTCATTGTTGCATGCTACTAAGTTGGCCCCGTTTTCTATTAAATACCTGAAAAGACATCAACGAAACAAACACAAAACATTGAATTATTGGTACGGTCCATGAATGCACAATATTGATATGACCGAGGGGGGGGGGGGGGGAATAATGTGTTTTTCATTAAGTACTTCAGTTCAGTGATTGATACTGATGGAGAAAGCACAACACAGATAAGAGCTGCTAGGAAAGGCAAGATCAACAGGGCAGCTATGTCCACTGTCCAGCATCTGGAAGAGCTAAGGCCTGTCACTTAGTCTGAAGGATTACCTCCTCTGTGTTATCGCATTCTCCATTGCTACATAAGGATGTGAGTCTTGGGCCATGACAAAGAATCACAAATACTACAGTACATGTACATGTTTGTACCCTTTAATATCACCAGTCCAGATTAATCTTGGATGCTCCTTCTTCTTCATCTTCCCATAGCTCCCTTCATCCCTGATCGCGATTAGAAAATTAGATTTTTAAATCGCACTTTTTCCCTTGTGTGTGAACGGGCCTAATATTTCTTCCTCCACTTCGCCATTCCTCACTACTTTGGGTCCAACATTTTGTACATGTAGTTTCTGCCCTGTTGATCTTGCCTAGTACTCTTATCTGTGTTGTGCTTTCTTGTACTAGCTGCTTTGAAGATGCGCTGCTACATAAAGCGTTTGCAAGTGGCACAGGAAGATAGAGCTCTGACAAATCAATGGATTATCTATAACAAGATTGAAGAATAAATCACTTGAAGATAGTGACATAAAACTACATGTTGGACACATATCGGAGTAAAGAGGAATGGCAGAGTGGATAAACAAATATTGTAGGGAGCATCGAAAACCAACGTAACATTTCATGGGAAATTAGAATGTTGTAGATTGTATGAAATGCTCCAAGGTGGAAAGGGGATTAAACATTTATTTATTTGTGAGGATATTTTTTTTTTTTGCTTAAGCCTGATGTCATAAAAGTTTGTGAAAAATTATGAATCCTCATGAGCTGTGATGCATGTTTGAATTGTTTGTTTCATGGAAAGAAGCCCCCGGAATTGTTGTTTCATTTCCTGCGCCGGACATTTCCTAAAAGAAGGTGGACTACACAAGCTTGTGACTTAAAGGAATGATGGAAGGTACGTGAGAAAGAGGAAGGCAGTGAGTGACTTAGCTGACAGCATCAAGTCGTGGACAGGCCTGTGCTACACAGTGGTCAGAACAAGAATTGACAATCACAGATGGCAAAGGTGCAAAGCAGCCAACCCAAATCTCAAGAAGGTAGTCCTGAGGCCGGAGAAGGCAAACACAGGCTTGTGACATTGCCTTTAACCCTTACATTACCAGGCCTTAAAAACCTCATTGGCTCACTACAAATCTTCATCTTCATCATCATCATCATCATCATCATCATCATCATCATCATCATCATCATCATCTTCATCTTCATCTTCATCATCATCATCATCATCATCATCAACGTTTAAGGTCTGTCTTACCCACTTTCTGGGGTTGGACAGTTCATTTCCTTGATGGCTCTCCTCCATACCGTCCTATCATTTGGGTCAATGTGGGTAATGTTCATCACTTTTCTGTCTTCTCTGATTGTTTCCTCCCATGTCTTCATGCCAATGCTAATTAGAGAGTTGACCCTTACATTACCAGGTCTTGAAAACCCCACTGACTCACTGCACATCTTCATGCCAATGGTGATGAGAGTTAACCCTGACATTACCAGGCCTTGGAAGCCTCATTGGCTCATTACACATTTTCATGCCAATGTCAAGAAGAGAGGTGAAGCAACATTACACAAGCCTGGAAAGAGAAGACTACACCTTGGTCAACCATTCCTACCCCTAGTAAGGGAAACCTATACAGAGCAAATCAAGCATATCAAATGTATAGTAGCACAAACATACACTACAGCACAAAAGAATTGGCATAGGGAAAGGGAAAGGGAGGAAAGGGAATGAGCCGCAGTTTAAAACCACGGTATATTTTGTCCAGTTCAGCATGAAACATGATGCTTTTTAGGCTAAGGCATCATGTTTCATGCTGAACTGGACAAAATATAACACGGTTTAAAACTGCGGCTCCTTCCCTTTCTTCCCTTTCCCTTTCCCTATGCCAATTCCTTTGAGCTATAGTGTACACCAAATGAACTACACCTGTACACTGTACATGTAGGTGTACATGTAGTCTAAACCATCAGACCAGGGCTGCCAACCTTTGAAAGTCAAAATTCATATTCTGCACCTCCAAAATTCATATTTTTCCTTTAAAATTCATATTTTTCATGATGAAGGTAGCAAGTCTAAGCCTGTGACTAAACAAATATTATCCGTTTAGAATTTTAGATCTACCCAATGGCCTGATCGGCAGCTAGCACTAAGTAGCAGTGTAGTTGGCGCAGGCAGCACACAGTGCACCACCACATTGTGAGCCTAAGTCTAGCTCTCCTTCCCCCAGAGTTCTGGGAGGAAACTTAGCTAGTGGTGGGGGTTACAAAATCGTAAATTTTCGATTTTTTTTTCTTTTTTCAAATGATATGGAAATGTTCTTAAAACAACCTAACTATGACTATAATCCACCACAAACGATATTCTAGTGTCATACACTTACATTCCAGGTCTCAGTTCCTTCCTATCTTGCAGTGATTTCAGGCAGATTTCGCCATTTTTTTCAGCTCTTCATTTTTAGCCTGGCCTAGTTAATTATTTCAAAAGGGTAATAATATCTATGCTGTGAGGGACCAGTGTGCAGAATTTGAACAGCTTGCCTCCCCAGAGTTCTGGAGGAAACTCTGCTAGCGGTAGGGGTTCAAAAATAATAAGTTTTCGGGGTTTTTTCTTTTTCCAAATCTTATGAAAATGTTCTTAGAAAAACCTGACTATGATTATAATGCACTATAAATGTTATTCTAGTGATATACACATACATTCCATGTTCCAGTTTCTTCCAATCTTGCAGTAATTTGAGGTGAATTTCTCCACCTTTTTATACATCTTAGCCTGGAAAGGCTGGCCTGGTTCATTAGTTCATAAGGGTACAAGTATCTATGTTGTGAGGGACTTAGTGTGCTGAATGCATTGCCAATGGAATGAGTGACGTGAATGCAGTCGGCAGTCAGGTGTTACTGAAACAGCTACGTGATTGGCTGAATTATTCTACGATGCTGAGGGGTAGTTTATTAATGCTAACCATAACATTTTACTTTACAAATATATATTTATAATGTGGTCAACTTAAGTGCAATGCTGGTAAAGCTTGTTATGTTTTGTCCTTTACTTTAATACTTTCTTTTGCCGTGAATTCGTACTTTTATGATGCGCTATCGTATTTTCGTATTCACTTCCGATTTTCGTAACAAATACGATTTTTTCGTAACAGTTGGCAGCTCTGTCAGACTCACAAGTCATTGCCAGTAGTCTGCAAATCAGTCTGCAAAAATTTCTATACCAACACAAATTGTGACTAAGATTCCCTCATAAGATATCATGCACAACAAACTTCAAGGGGTTCGATTCAGGACATCACACTTGGAAAAAATAGCCCCTGCAGATGAATTTGTCATGTTTTCCCCGGTACAAACTACATGTAAATTGTGAAATTGCCAATAAGCATGCTTGTGCCTGGTAAAACTTGAAAGTCCAACCGACAGAAACAAACATTTTGTAGCGGGAGGCTAGAAAAGTACATGTAGGTAGCCCCATGATATCTGTTTGCCCCTTGGTTATCCTTAGACAACAATCATTTCTACAATAGCAGTCCTTCAAAAAGAGACTTGAAAGTCCAACCAAAAGTAAACAAAAACTGTGTACCCCACTAAGAATGTGTCATAAAAAATATATTCTAGCCATTTTACTATATTGTATGTAAACCAAATATGAGCATGGGCTTGGGATACAAAATACTCATGAATAACAGTACATAACTTCATAATACATTATGCATTAAAAGTATTGGACCAAGTACATGTACATCTGTACAGGTCTACAGTGCATAATAAGCAATGTACAGTACATCCATGTAGTGTACAGCATGAAATAACATCATAGTTTAAAGGTTAGGGTTAGCAGCACTTGGTAAAGATGACAGAACCTACATCATAGGAGAACCATGCTGCCATTGTCATGAGACCTGCTCTCATCTTATTTCAGCAGCTGTATAATTTTTAGACGAATTTCTTCATGTGATTCAAGGATCAAATGAGAATGGGACCTGGGCCCTGTCTAAGAATTGTGATTGATCGCAACTTGACTTGCAATAAACAATCACCGCATCTCTGTACATTAGAAATATACTGTATGTCATTGGACTTGCGATCGATGCTCATTAATCAGAACCCTTGATAAGATTGGGCCCTGAAGTCAAGGCAAACTGCTACATGTAGAATTATGGTATACATGTAGTCCCTCATATGTACAGTAGTCTTCACCACATTCATAAATGAAAGTGAAAAGTAAGACATTTCTTACCTTTTACATCATTTTCTAAAGGCCAAATGAAAGAAATCAATACTTCTTTGCAAACTCCATGCTAATAGGTGACCTGTCAAGAGCAGGGGGGGAAATACACAGGGGCTCGGGGCGATTTCGTCCCCCGAAATGCTTAAAAGAGCCCTGGACAATGAGAAAAAAGCCCCCAAAATTCCCATGGACACCATGTAAAATTGTAGCTAAATGGCTAATGTGCTCAAAAAGTAGCCCCCGAAAATTTTGAATTAATTTTTTCCCTGGGACTTCGAGGGACCATTTTAGAGCAGCTTTGTTTCCAAAAGTGTGTTCATTTAAGCTCGTTATGGGCTGAATTTCATGGTATACTGTACAAACATTCAGTGTGTAGAATATGGAGCATACAACTTATGTTGCAAGAACTGAAACTGGTAGTAGTATGGTGCAAAGTTTATGACACTAGTACACAAATGCATGCTGCTAAATGAGCTTGCATAAAGTGGTACATTTTTTTTTCAATATGAAATCAAGACTACCAAGGCAAGAGCTCTGATTATCAGCTTCATGCATCCTTCATTTTTTTGTTTACATGTATGTTCATGTATTTTATCAAAGAAAAGTCCTTTAATTATCACTCTCTTCCAATTTGCTCACAAACATCAAGCAATTTGTTAAGCAAAGATAGTCAGTGTACACATAGACTGTACAGTATGTACTCTGTGTATTACTGTTGACAACTCCAAGTACTGTACAAATCACAGTTGGGCAGGAAAGAATTCCTATCAGATTCAATGCCACCATAAATATTCATGACCAAATACCATAAATATGTAACATTGCCATGTCCACCATGGATTTAAAGCATACTGTAAAGTCTGGCATATTCAACACTATGCATGCATTACAAGTTTTACTTATTAACTGCTAATTAAGTACAAGACAAATTAATGAACAACATGTACACTGTATAATGTGTTTTTCAAAATGAAAATATTCATGCATACACACATTGTAAACATTGCACATGCTACCATGTACATACTGTATCTGAAAGAAATATAGACAACGCTGTTACTATGTGGGGCATTGTATTTGTTCAACTGAAGAAAAAAATATATACATGTACTGTATAACCTTCCCCCCTTTCCATGATATACATGCAAGATTGAGTTCTTAACTTAGAAGACAAGACAAATTGAGTCCCGCCTGTCCCGGACAAATAACCTACATGTATCAATGCCCATTCCATTTGTTAAAATTGTTCTTTTAATTTGGAAACTTCATGCTGTGAATAAGATACGGTTTAAGAAGACTTAAAGATTGTCCGTCCCTTTTGCAAGCTTAAAATTTGAAATCGTCTAGATCACGATCGTAAATTGAAGAAAATGTGATTCAAGACCATTTCTAAGAAAATAGCATGTTGAAGCTTTCTGTATATGTAAAAAATTTCAGCCGTTAAATTTCAAACCGACTTTTTTCGTACTACGAAAAAAGTATTAGTCTTTAATTGTTACAGTATCTATGTGGTTATTATGCGTGTGTGAAATCCTAATTTTATGAGTAACTACCAAACTTTGGAGATGATTCCTTCCATAGAACATTTTTTTTTCATAATTCGTTTTATAATTTAATAAACAGATTAATCAATAAAGCAGATATTTCAACACAAACTGCTAAGAGCCTGAGGTAAAGACTATTAATCAGATGTTGTTTACATGCATTATTTGAATTTTACACTACGTATCAGTTTCAAATTGTGAATATAGAGCTTGCTAACACTTCTCTATATGTTTTGCCAATGTTTTGATGGTTTTGTGGTGATCTGAAAAAGGGACTGGCTGTCTTTAAGTTTCTACACTAACAATTCATGGTGTGAGGGAGATTCAAACAGAAACACTTCTGTATAAAAGATGAGTTAGGGTTTACTACTGATCCTTGCACTTGCAGTGTTTCACAACAGTTGTAAATGAGGTACACTACCAGTTCAACATATACAGTTCAACATGATACATGTTGCTGATGCTATGTCAGGAATACCTCTGCAATGCTCAATTCAAAGGCTTCACACTGCTATTGACCATACACCTGTGATTCGGTGCACTTAGTTCCTAAGAATTCACTGTTATGTATACATCTTTAGTTGGCACTTGGAAGACTCGACTAAGACAAGGATGCTGGGTTACATACAATGTATGTATTCATATTGTAAAGTCAATGCAACAAGTACCAATTTGTTTTTTCACCAAGTTTACCCTGTGTTGTAAACATACACTGTATTATGTATACTGTAGGAGGATCATAACATGTACATGTACATGTATACAAGTAGTAAGTAACCTTATCTGCCCAATATACTACACCCTTTTCTGGAGGGATATGTGACACTGACACACACACAATAACATAGAAGACAAGAGATCACACACTATTCAAATGGTCACACTGCCTGATCCCCAATCCCCCAATCGCACAGTTTGTGACACACACACAGCAATGTCTTAACAACACTACTGCATGCATGCTATACACACACAAACCCAAGACACATACATGTACACACCCTCACACAAACCATCAGATACTCATACTCTGTTTATTTCTACAGCAGTGCTCGTGATGCAGTGTAGTGTGTGTATGTGTGTGTGTGTGTGTGTGTGTGTGTTCACTATCTGGTATTGCAATGCCTGCCTGTGTATTACTGCACACACAGTACATGTCAGTGCACTATAGTGTGGAGGAAATGTCTATGCAACATACTTGGCATACCATTCTAGCTACTGCATGTGTAGAGATGGGGCTAGCCAGGGACTGGGAGAGCTTGTACATCATCTCTCATCTCTCACCTACATCTAAATCTCCATCTACATGCACATGTTGGAGAACCTTAGAATGTGCACAGGATTGCAAACTGAGCTCTGTATCTTACAGAGCACATTCATAACACAAGGTCTAAAACATCCCACTTGTACTTGAAAGAGTACATGAATACCAGTACTAATTACAGTCTAACTTGATGATGTAAAATAACATGAGCAACTTTCTTACATAACACTATACATTCACAGTAAATGTAATAATTGTACAACATATGTGCATGTACGTACTTAAAAGACCCAGGCTCAAGAAGCTGGTTTCATGTATACTTATGTGTTTACAACTTTACCCTGCACTAAGTATAGTAAAGCAATACTTGTAACATTCACCTGTATCTAGTGATTCAGTGTCAATGGGTGGAATGCATCAATGCGATGTTACTTTTTGCTACCGGGATAAACTCAGACAATCAGTGTTTTTTAGATGGGGGTCCATTAGGAACAATTATATTGTTTGAAAGATGTGCATAAATTGTGCACACATACACTACAGCTCAAAGGAATTGGCATAGGGAAAGGGAAAGGGAAGGAGCTGCAGTTTTAAATTGCGGTATATTTTGTTCAATTCAGCATGGAACATGATGCTTTTTAGGCTAAAGCATTGTGTTTCATGCTGAACTGGACAAAATATATTGCGGTTTAAAAACGCAGCTCCTTCCATTTCTTCCCTTTCCCTTTCTCTATGCCAATTCCTTTGAGCTAGAGTGTACATGTACACTGTAAAGCTACTGTACATGCAGTGTCTGTAATGTAAGACTACCTGACCTTGCAGTGTCTAAAGGCATGTACTAACATTGTGCATGAGAAGTTAGTCTCAATTTCAGACTCACTCACTGTCTGACTAACATTGGTTTGAACCTGAAAGCAAGGACCTATATGTAGATGTACAGTGTGTATCTAATTCTATGCTGCAAGCTACAACTGCATGTGTACAACATTCACTGTACATGAACATTGAAAGAAATGTGATTTCACTACGGCCATCACAATTATGAGCAAACAACAGAAACGGGTGATATTGTAGAAATTATTCAAACAACTATTTTGATGAATTTTGGACACATTGAAAAGGAAACCTACTGATCATGTACTGTAATTTGATGGAGAATTAAAAGGAAAATGTAAAATCAGAGAGTTCATAAGACATGGCGCAATACACTGTACAGGTACACATCTATTTCTTGATCAGATAGTTTGCTTCCGGAGAAAATCACAGAAATCTTTTGTGATACATCAGGTCATATTACTACACATGTACATGTATGCATGTAGTACTGAACATTGCACATGTTTCGTGGTACAGTGATTTTGCTCTTCAAATTACTTTTGAATAATTACATTTTAATATACTTAAATCTCTTTTAACTACAATATTCCATGATAATGTCTTTCGTACATGTCTCCGCTATGAATGGCAAATACTTAAGCTCATGGGAATCCAAATCATTGAGAAACCGATTGGCACCCAAGAACAGGTCACCAGTCATACGTACATGTAACTTCCACACATCTTGGTGAAACATCCCCCAGAGACAATTTTTATAGACCTTTATGCTACATGTAGTTGCCTGACAGCTTCCATTCCATGCTGGTGATTTTACAAACATCAACATTTTAATGCTATAAGTATAAATGGGCCTCCTAAAAGGTAACTGAAAATAGTCAATGAGTGTGATTCGGCTGAAAAGCTGAGAGCGCCATGTACAGTACATGTATGGTGATATTTTACAGTTATTTGCGATATTGACAATTTAATCAAAATAACAACCTGCATAATATACAGAGCTGTAATTCTGTACATGTTCACTTCACAGGCCAACTATGTAATGCCAGAACTTACTACACAGTCACTGCACAGGCCAATTCTTGTACAGTGAACATGTACACGATGTACATTGTACATTGTACACAGTGCCAGGACTAACCACACATTCCAATGGGTAGTAAGTGGGCATAATGAAGACAGGAGATAGAGGAATCCCCATTGATTGTTCCTCCATTATAATTCAGAGATTACTGGGGGGATTAAGGACAGTTAGCTCCCTGGTCAAATCTGGTGCTATTGTGCTCTGGACATACATGTACAAGTGTTATGGAAACTGCTTTCCCTTTCAGGAGATAAGACTTGTCCTTTGTGGGAGGCTATGCTGTATACAGTATGTAGATCAAGGTGCTAAAAATAGACCATGTTCCTGTGTTCAAGAACTCTCCTGTAAGTCTCCCTTATGAAACTGTCCAAATAGACCACATTCGTGATGTATGCACATTTTAAAAACGTTGTTCAAACAATGTTACTAATGGTAACCCCAAAGCTTGTCCACGATTTGTCCAAGTAACAACTAAAAGATTTGAAATGCATTCCACCCATTGAAACTGAATCACAAAATACCAATGAATGTCATAATGTGTTACTACGCAGTTAGGGGAACAGTTGTGAATACATTACCAAAACTGCTCATACACTGTATGCGTCCAGTACTATCAAAGTTCAACTGAACTTCCCATTGATGAAGGGGTTAACATTTCAAAAATACTAGATGTGCCATTTTGTAAGCCTGAAACATGCTAAATGCCTATACTTTATATCCTGCAGTTTGAAATCATGGCAAAGTTCATTGACCTTCAACCTTTGGTCATGGTAAGAAATAACCCAATTCTTACATAGTTCATTGGTCTCATAAATGTAACAAGCTTGAAGCAAATCCATTGACCAATTCACAAGATACCTCAAAAAATTTAGGACAGCCGTTGACAACCAAAAACATTATGCCTCCTACCTAAAGATCTGCGACCTTAAAAGATATTTTTGGCAATGTCACAGACCTGTTTGCGAGTTGTTCTGTTTGCAATTGACCTCTTTAATTCCATATATTTGTTGCCCATGACAGCCCATGCTCACTACTTACAAAACTAATATACACATAACACACATACAGCTATAACTGTAAGATACAGACATTCACTGTTACTGTATGTGTTACTACATGTACACTATCTCATACGCTATCTCAAACAGGCCAGCGGCAAGAATAACACATGAATATTTTTGCGTCCCAAATACATCAAAATTGAATATTACGTCCAGATAAATTTTTTACCCCAGAGTGATTTGCCAACATCCTACAGGTATAAAAAACATGCTTAGCACTCTCCATCCCAAGCCAGGAAAAAATGCCATTGACGGAGAAGACAAACAGGGGAAAAAATAAATCACAATTTTCGGGGACTACTTTTTTAGCACATTGGCCGTTTGGCTACAATAAATACATTACGTCTACAGGAAGTTTGGGGTCTCTTTTAACATTTTTCAGGGCTCTATTAAGCAAGAGGGCGAAATCGCCCCGAGCCCCTGTGTATTCATTTTCCTGAACACAAATCATGCCCAAATGGAACTGGGAGGGTTAAACAGTAGATCAAACTTACCCTGCAATTTCTTCAAAACCGCAGGAAGCTGCAGCGTGAAGAGCTGTCCAGCCCTCATTGTCCTGTGCCTCGATGTCCGCTCCGTTCTCCAAGAGGAACTCGACCATCTCGATCTTCTCATCAATCACCGCCTGAAGAAAGACAGGGAAAATATACCAATAACAAGAGTGTATCAATAATGGTAGTGTATACCAGCAACATTCAAAGTAAGGTGTACATGTACATAGTACTGCACCATAATCACAGCTGGGGCCCGCATCACAAAGAGCGATGGCGATCGATAGATCAATCGTACGATTGATATCAATTGTAAATCTGTATCACAATTTATGGATGTTTCTTCCCTCTGGGCCTAGGAACAAGTTATTCATTAGCCTGTACCTAACAATGCTATTTCAGTAGTTGGAATCCACTTTGCATACATTAGTTGCTATGTCGAGCAAACCTCAGGCAAGCTTTATGGTTGTCAGGGGCCACCATTGTTAAAATAATGTGCATAAAATTTGAATACGTTAGTAAACCAGTCTATTAAAGGGCATATACTGTACTGGGAAGGCAAAAAACCTTAAAAATGTAATACACCAGTTCGTAGTTAGCTCTGGAGCAAGTTTGGTCACTATGACCTTTCCCTTTTTCATTAGGATAAGCAGTTGATTAATATATCATTTCAAAAGGAGATGTTATGTAATGTGGTTACCCGACATAGCAATTTGCGATATTCAACCTCTAATAAAGGAACCATCTCAAAACAGGTGACAAGAATAGTAGGCTATGGTCTGTGAACAATTGGGAAAGCTTCTATTACATTGTTTATTGTAAACTAATTGTTGTCGTTTGGCCTGTTGTCAAATACCCCATGATTGAACACCTTGGTGTTCTTTTATAAATTGGATAACAAGCATATTCTAAAATAACTTATTAATGATGATGCTTATCTCAGTGATTTAAAAAACAACAAGCTGGTTTGGTCACTATGACCTTCATCTGCTCATGCGCAAATTGTAATTACGAACTGGCTTATTGCTAGCAATATTCTTGCCAATGGTCTTAAATTCATGTATTGTCTATTTTAGAAGCTTGCTGAAAGTTATTTGCCCTCAAATGATCTGCATTTGGAGTAATGAGTGATTAAATCACAAATTCTCCAAATGTTCGGGCCGAACATTTTGAGGATTTAATCATGAATAATTAATTACTCCACATGTGGATCATTTGAGGGCAAATAACTTTCAGCAAGCTTCTAAAATAGACAATACATGAATTTAAGACCATTGGCAAGAATATTGCTAGCAATTACATTTTGAAGGCTTTTTTTTGCCTTCCCAGTACAGTATATGCCCTTTAATCCTACATACAGTGTAATGCTTAAATTGCTTACATTACGTGAAGTTAAATGTGTTTATTATAAATGTATTTTGTTAATTCTAAAATGTTTGTAAAGCAGATCTAGAGATTATGAATATTGCACGCTATGTAAATATTTGATCATATTATTATCATGCCAAAAAGCACCCCCATAATATCAATAGAGCCTTTGTGAACAATTACTGGTAGTGTTTCTCATGATGCAAATGGATCATTGTGTTTCAGGTTGTTTGTTTCATTACATCAGGCTCAAAAGAAACCCCTGCAAATTATTTTTCTTTTCGTTACTTCTTCATGTTGGATATCCATGGAATGGAATGTAACACATGAAACACATAATTGTACCGACATTATATTGTTTTATTAGGATCCCTTGTGTTACTGATTGGGGTACTTTTTGGCAGTGGAAGGGTTAAACTTCTCGGAGCAGTGTACTACAAGTTATTTCTACGGTTGACGGACAGAGCAAACTGCCCAAAACGTCGAGACTGATACTCCCTCTTTCAGATTTGAAGAAACCTATAGCTTAACAGCCGGGTAACGGCCATTAGTATTGGACCATTTATGAGCAGGTTTCGGTTAGTGCGCTGCACTGACCATAGGGCATTTAAACCCCTACTTACTACAATTTTGTATCACACCTGACGAAGTGTTGCAGCGGTGCACAAAACGTTGTGATCTTTTTTGATTCCGTTTACCATACATTGCGAGTCAAATGATTATCACTAGCCAATTATCTGCAATGAGTAACATATTTAGCATACTTTGCAAAGCTTACTATAACTCTCCACAATTTGCCTTTCTCATTTCTTTCTTCTATTCACTGTATAACTACTTTGTGACTAATTCACAACTCTGGTCACCACCCTCTTCTCCTACTTCCATTTCATCCTGTTTATTTTTGGTTTCAAAACACTGAAATCTAAAGCTGAAAATAGTCTTGTGTAAGTGTCATTAAAAACAAAAAAAATCATCTCTCCTCTTTTCACTTTCTTTTCCTTTTTTCACGCTATAAGTGGATAAATTAAACAATACAACCACATGGTGATACCAAAAGTTTTACTATTTTCTAAATAGTATTTATTACTACACTCTCACCATGGAAACATTCAAATAACATAAGTGGTACATCAACTGTACATGTAAAATGTAGAGGGGTATGTACAAGGACTATGCACTCATGTACACATACATGTATTTGCCTTGTTCAGTGAGACATCCATGTACAATGTACGTACAGTGTACATACGATGTACTCATATGAGCAGAGTAATAGCACCAGTCTGCATTCTCGGCATTCTTCAGCCCCTCAAACTATCTTCCCAAGTTCCTCCAACTATCACTTTAAGAGACACATCATCATCATATCTTGGCTTACAACTAACTCGGCATCTCGATGTTCACTCGCCAAACTGTACATTTTTACCTGTGACTAATATTTACCAGCTAAGCTTTTGTCACAGTGATACAAAAATGAATCTAAAATCAATGTTACATGTTTGACATTCAAATGTAAGTCAAATTTGTAGAGTATGCATGTTCAAAACATTTACATGTAAATTGTAACAGGTTGGTTTTAATTAGCACCACATTGTGCATACATGTATTCAACTAACATATTATTAAGCAACCATGCATTCTATATTAGGTAATGATATGCACACACTTTATGATATTGTAATCCGGAGTTTGCATGTGCTCGCAAAGAGCTCTGTACCACAAAATGATCATGTTACACACATCAATTCACAAGTATTGAGACTTCTGATCTAAAACAGCACTTTAAAATTAGAGTTTTCTTGCAGATTCATAAACAGTGTGTGTTTAGCCCATTCAAAATGCAGATTTAAGTAGGCTACATGTAGCTTCTAAGCTGTTGGAACATTAACCCATACTATCAGAAGTAAACCCCAGGGGCCACATTCATGAAACTTTCCTAGCCTAGTTATAATACTAAAAATCCATGTAGCTGCATGATGGTTTCATGAGTATTCCCCCAGGTCACGTCATGAAAAGACAAGCCATAATTCCCATTATGTGGGACAAGCCACAGAGAAATTGAAAAACTCTACTATAGTTATAGTTACATGTACTTGGTGGCAAAAAAATTAAATATTTGAACAGTACATGCTAGACCATTTGACATATAACCAGAGAGTGGAACAAGATACAAGACAATTATGCTAATGTGGCTCGTAAGTTCAAGCAAATTAGGGAACTAATTTGAATTAGGGATGAAAGAGATGAATCGGTTTTAACTATGAGGGAATGTAAAGAATTGATTGATTGTATGTGTGGGGGTTAATTTTAGTTTTTCTTTCTGTTTATCTCGTATTGCTTTTATTGAAGCTAGCTTGGTGTCAGGGTGAAACTTGCCATTAACGGTATAGCCTTTTTTCTTTGCTTACTGTATGTAATGTATTAGTTGTATGTGTACTTTTGATAGGAGCTGGTGTTTGTTTGTTCGTTTGTTTGTTTTTTCTCTCTAGTGTTGTGCGTAGTGCATTTTTTATGCAAAATACGGACAGAAATTGAAATTGAAGTTAAGTCTACAGCAGCTATGTAGACCTGCTTGATGCAGATATTAAATTATAAATGCCCCACAGCCTGAAAGCAAGGCTACTGTAAACATACATTGTAGCTGACATACAGGGGAATGCGTTATCATTCACAATCCCCAACCCGCTGCTCAACAAATCACAAAAGTAGTTTTATTTAACAGCTTGTGTAAGCTGCTTCCTAAGTCCACTCTGGGTTTATTTAAACATCTATTTTCCCTGTGCAAGTCAAACACAGAGTGCCAGAGCTAAAGTAGAACTGTATACACATGCCATGAGATCTCCAATTGGTCCCTGGGCAAGGTGTTTCTCAGCCTCTTCCATTCATTTACAAAAAGAACATGTACCTACAATCAAGTAGATAGATACATGTAGATGGAAACATCAAGGGGTGGATAATGATTTTCATGTATTAGCTAAGCTTACTTTTCAAACCTTTTGTCATCATCTACTGTAGACACTGTGACCAAACCATCTTTTTTATTATTCATAAAGACATTTTTTGTTATTCACTGGGGCTCGTTTTTGCTCCACGGGGACCATGACCATGAACCTCTGTGTAATTGTGTCACTGACAAGCATATGTAGGACAGAATACAATGGAAAATTGTACCTACATTTGATTTTCCTGATTTGATTCCTGGTTTACAAATCAAACATGAATGTACTGTACTATACATGAATGTAATCATTTATAAAGGTATTATAATTTATCATAAAAAAAAACATGCCACATACTACATGTAAGAAGGAGAAAAAAAAGAATACTTTCAATAGGTACAGGCTCATCTATTGAGCCCACTGGGGCATCCTTGTGAGTTGTGACATTCACGTGTAGCACACACTGATCTCTACTAATGTACAGTATGCAAGAAAAGGTACTATTGCCACCAAAACAATGCGTAAAACAATGTCATATGTGTCAACCAACCAGGTAACAGGGTTATTAACTCTTTGCATGCATAATTTATTTCTAGACAATACACATCAATGCCAAGGAGTGTCATTTAGTTTGTTAAGAGTAGGTTTGGAATATACTTAAATTATTGGCCCATTATTGAATGTTGACTAAATTGACTCAAGTTATTTCATATACCCGTAAATGTTACACATTCTATTACTACGTGACTACTACATGTACAACATCGTCAAAGAGTGTTTTTAAAGACTGACCACAAATAGAGTACTACAGTACACATGTAGGCTTGAAATTAAGGTGACATGAAAAAAATAGTTCTCAAACCTTTGATAAACTAAAATATATGACACACTTTGAGTAATGGTCGTTAAGTGTTTTTGAAGTTTAGTTTAAGTATGAGTATTTAAGTATTTAAGTATAAAGAAAAACTTTATAGTTCTGGCTGTTTAAGGGAATTGATGTGAATTAGAAGATTAGTAAGACCTGTACAATACAAAATGATATATCTCTCCCATATTCATTGCATCTTATCATCATGGTGATCTTGAACAGAAAGCTCAGACTGAAAATAACTATCAAATAATTTTTATCAAAGGATAAAGAAATAAAGTCTGAAGTAGATCAGGGAAAGTTTGAGTAAAATGGGACAAGGAATAATATGGTTGTTTGACATTTGACTGATCCTTAAGTTGCCAACTCACAGGTGATGTCAAAGGCGAGGTTATGATGTATTGCATCCTACAAGTTAAACACATCTTCTCCCTTATAACTCAAATGTGTAAAAGACACAAGTTCTTTCAGCAGATTGGTGTCAAATTTGGAAATCTAGGGACCTTTCCCTTTTTTTAAGAACTGCATGAACAATGTTGTTAAAAAAAAAATAGGAAAATTAATAACATTTTGGCAATCAAATAATAGAGAGCCGCACTCAACTGCACCATTGCAGCCTCATACCAGATTTTGAAATTGTGCAAATTCAAAGAATTCAAACCTTGTATTTTTCTCACCCATTTTTACTGAAAAAAAATTTGTTCTTCTTAGTGTATTACTTTCATTGACAAGTATTTTCAATTGGAGTGTGCTACCACTTTTAAGAATAACATCCAATAACACAATGATTTGCATTGAACAACAGAACTACGGGAAGCTAACTGGTAAAGGAGCTAACAAAACTGAGAAGACAGTTACAATTTGTGTTTAATCTGCAATCACTAACAACCTTCAAGAGCAAATTTACTTGTTCCACCTGTATGAATCCACCCTACAGGTGTATTTCATTCCATAAAAAAGGAAGGCCTTTTTACCAAGTATCCATATGAAAGGGCGTTCATACGTGGAGTTTATACACGTATTGTACGAGACGCGAACAACAGGATATACATTCACACATACTTAATACATATATGTATAAAGCTCCACTGGCAGTATTTATAAGCGCAGTGGAACTGTCACTCCGAAAATTTACATGTATACATGGAGTATGTACGAAAATCACTTTCATGCGGATATATGATACATGTATAAAAGCATGTCTGAACACCCTATCATTCTATCCTGTGCTGCTCTTGACTAAACAATGCATCAAAGAGAGAAACAAAAGACTGGGCTCATGACGACCTTGCCCCCATAGTGCCAAAAAGAACCCCTGTGAAAAATGTCCTCTAATTAATTTTTTTTCCTGATTCAGGGTGTCTGTATCAAGCTTGAAAAGAAGTGCCCCCCCCCCCCCCCCACATAAAAAGAAAGGAATCAATAAATACATTTTAAAATTCAATGCAATGTATAAAAAAGACAATGTCTTGCAGAGGTGCATCATCATACTAACAATTGGGGATGCAAAATTTTAGAGCATGTAAAACTTAAAAACTCTCAAAATTCTCTAAATTTTTGGCAAGAATACAAATCAGAAGACAACTTGTTATTTAAGTTTACTTCTCCTTTCAATATCAATTAGAAACCCTTGGCGACTATAGAAGCAGTTCACAGTACAGCGTTGTTTTAAGACACTTACAGTTGGGGACAGAGTCATGCGCAAGAGTTCATGAACTCTTGACCTGTCAACTTTGTCAATGATGGACAGGAATCTTGGCTGTCTCACGTGCCTCTTATAAGAAAGAAAATGATCTCATACTGGTAGTCTGGTAGATTAAAAAACATCAACAAAAAGAAAAAGGAGTCAATTGTTCACAAATGTTTTAATTCTGGTTTTACTATTTGGTTAAATGGTTTATTGTTAGAACGAAAGGGTAAGGTTTCACATTCTCCTGCTCAAATTGGAATGGATGCCCCCTATTATTTCCAGGACTCCACAACTTCTTCCATGTGAATATGATTATGTTTTGGTCTGTATTTCATTTGTAGTGTGTCACACAGCCTTCCTTTGCCTGTCTTTAATTCTAGCAACAAATAGCAACACTCATTCGCCTGCCCTTGTTCGCTCTGTTTGCTTTTTTGTCTTCAGCGCAAAACAAGTAAAAGTGTGTGTTTTTTGCCAATGTTCCTTTTTAAACATCAACTACAACAGAATGTTCTTGAGCTCATCTTTCAACATTTTACTGCTAAAACATGAATAGTTGTTCATCAATTCTGTTTTTGTGACACAAGACAAATCTTTTTACAAGAAAATAATTTGTAAAATTGGGAAAGAAGCATCCGTCTATATTTTCTGCTGGATCCTGCCGGAAATAGAAGACAAGTAAACAAATATTTGTCTGTTATTGTTGCAATCAAAATGTAAACAAATCAAAATCACTGCATCTGAGAAGAATTCTGAAGTCTGTTATGAAGTGGACTAGATCAATTAAATGTAAAAGCAGTACCGTTGTTATGCAATATTGAATTTGGGTGTTGTGTATTTTGTTGTGAGTGTCTATGGGAATAGGTTTTGTGCACACAGTTCATGTAGGTAACCATATTGCATAACCCAGATCTTAACAACAATCTCACACAATAAAATTATGAAATTAGGTTGATTCAACTTAAATATGCAATGCACCATCTACGAACATGAAATGTGACAAGGAAAGGCCAAGGCCATAGGGTATGAATGGGTGAGGGCACCTCAACCAGTCCAGTCCCAGGGCCCGGGCCCGTCCAAGCCCAGGCCAGGCGATATTGTATGATTGATATGACAGTGCACTGACATGTCATGACATGGGAATGGCCAGTACGAGATCGTTATCCCTGACATGCATGCAAGACGCCATTATCCAAAATGCCGTGGCTGTACAGACAGTGCCATTGATTGTTGTGAATGCTTGGCACCACACGACCTTGTCCTTGGTCAGTTGGTATAGGTTTGGTATGGTTTGGGCAAGCATCATCTTGATGTCACGACATGTCACTGAATATGCACTTGCACCTGGTTGGGAACATGCAAAACAAAAAAGGTTTCATGTCTGTAATCCTAGCTCTCCCCCAATACCCCCTCCCCTCTCCCCCGAGTATTCAGTGACGTGCTGGCCGATTAAAGGACGAGTTGTACTTCGCTAGTTAACCCTGGCCCGACTGGCTTGCCGTGTGTTTTCAGCGGCAATACGCCTCACCTACGGAGCAGCAGCGACGCTCTACGGCTACACACTATACATACCTGATGCAGTGCAGTCAATCCATCGATATTAGCATAATTTATGTCCGCTCCCCTCTTCATTAGAGCCTCGACCTCATCCAAATCCTCGCTTGCACAGGCCGCAAGAAACACACATCCTGCAGCAAATTTCACTTTCGATCTTTTTTCATTCCTTTTAGCCGATTCCTTGTCAAATTCTGAATCTTTCCAACGCTGAAGTTGTTCATGGCGGCGCATAAGCGCCGATTTCGGCTTCCCACCGGCGGAGCTGTCCGCTCCGTCCGCCATCTTTGCTAGCCGCTGGCTCACCCGTTCCCAGCATGCATCGCGCGAACTCTACGCTGGATCGGACGGGAAGCGCGAAGGATAGCAAGGAATGGAAAGAGATGGGACGAGATGCGGCGATACAGCAGGCAAGATGCGCCTCTGCCAGGCGACCACGACCCGGTACAAGGGGCTGGGGTTGTCATGGGGATATGTGACGTAATTTTCTATTTTGGGTCGACCATTCTTTCAAGCACACTCCCTCTTCCAAGCGGCCATCATCGAGCATGCATCCATGTGCATCCAATCAACCGTCCACGCTCTCAATATCTTTTGAATAATGTTTTTATAGGCCTATACATACATGTGTTTTAGGAATTCTCATGAGGCCACATTCAAGAGTACAGCCGAGGGTGGGCGTAATCATATAATTTATCTCATAAAATGAATATCAGAAAGAAGATAGGATATGTAGGCTTGATAAACCTTTTTTTCTTCTTTATCAAATCTTGATGTCGTCCACTTCTCTCTCTCAGTCTCTCTCTCTCTGTCTCTCTCTCTCTCTCTCTCTCTCTCTCTCTCTCTCTCTGTCTGTCTCTCTCTCCCTCGATCTATCTGCATGTATCTCTATTTTGTCTTTTGATCGTTTGTTACTTCCATCAGAGTTGTTCAAGTTTGACAAGATTCGTCATAAGTTCTTGGTGCCTGCAAGTTTCTGCGTCACTCTGAACAAGTCTGGCCTGTCAATGAGGCTTCGGGGATCCCGCCCGACCACGCTTGCCGTGTCGGCTCGTTGGAGACAGCCAAGGGGGGAGGGAGGGAGGGTGGTCGGTGGAAGAACGACAACATGAGCGCCATGTGCCATATTTGGGTTGCCGTGTGTTCACATGGTCGGCTGGTCTCTGCAAGGCACCCGGTCACCTGCCTTCCATTCCATTCCCATATTTAGTGAAAGTATTCCCTCATCTGACGTCATGCTACAATCTACAACTGGAGAGGGCGCTCTGCCTCTATCTTCAATGTGCAGGGACCCCGACGCAGTACGCACCATGCGTACGCATTCATTCGGCTCGACGCTCCACTCGTCAGTCAAGCAACTATCCGTGAGATACGGCGATGTTACGCTCTCATCCATGATTCTCTCGACAGGCCGAGTCAGTACAGTTTCTGGGGCACTGCGCTTACACGGTAAACCTTGCATCGTGTGCTCAGTTGACGCGGTGACTTCACCAAAATAAGACGTGGTCAACCAACGACGCGATGCAGGTGGAGCAGGGCGGGGCGGGGTTGGGCGTGGTGGGGTGGGATGTTGTGAAGCCCCATCCACAACTTGTATTTTCATATGTATGACTTTGTGTGCTCTTACGGAGGTTAAAGTGTCAACATTGGGAGATAACTCTTCGCTCTACGTTACAGGAATCGGTTGCAGACTATGTACCGATGTGAACACTATGAGAATATTGGATAATCCTGGGCCACGTTTTGTAACTCTGCTATTGATTGGAACAACCATGGAAACATCGCCTGACAGCCAATCAAATTCAACGTGTCCATAAAAGTTGCCATTGGTAGCAAAGTTACCACCAATGTTAAATCATATGCAACGGGGCCCAGGAGTCGACGGGTTAATAGGTGGGAGGCAGTATCTTACCCACAATCCCTCCCATTTCGGGTCCACATCTCAGAGGGCGTGAGGCTATATGACAGGGTTTGTGCGAAAAAGAAATGGTAATTGATAAGGATTTATTTTTTTTAAGCTGAGGAGAAGACGGGGGCGGGGATGCAAATGAAATGTGAGGGCGCATAGGGGCATAGCCCCTCCCCCGCCCCTCCCATCGTCGTTAAGAGTTAGCAAAGAGGGCGTAACAGAATGTTGAAGAGGTCTTATCTGTATGACGATATTACCTAACCATGCACAACCATAATGTAACGAACTCAGCCCAAACCCGAAACTTTAACACTTTATTAGGATTTTGTTATAAGTCAATACACGTGTCACTTGAGGAGGAAAAAATCATTGTCATTGTCACATACGCAAATCGAATGGAAAAATCGTTTCTTTGGCTCACAAAATAATGGTTTTTCATCCACTTATTACAATACTATACAATGAAACAAAAAAGGAGAAACACAGCTATCTTTTTCAAGAAAAAACAAATTATTGGGACTTGCCAGTACAAGTCACAAAGTACCTGCTCCTACAAACGCGCGCAAAATGCAACATAAGCGTGGGGGAGGGTGGGAGTAAGTTTTGATGAGGAGGGTGTGTTATTAATGAAAGAAACTTAGTGGTATTTTGATAATGAATTCCTTTTGAATATCACAATACCTTTCTTTGTTGTATTACATTATTTCAAACTTTTTTGGTTGACCAGCTTGGCATTGAAAGTTTCGTATGGGGTATAAGAAGACAAATTGCATTCAATCGATTTTATTCTGCAGATTTATTTATATAACGTCACAAAATAATTGCGAGGCCAAACAACATTACAAGCAAACACGGCATTTAAATAATCTCTGAAAAACACGAACAAAAAAAGATAATTGAATGGAAAATATATAATGAGGAATAAGCAGTATCTGTCTCGGTTTAAAAGTCCTCTGAAATGATTTTTAAAAAAAATAACAAGATCATGGGGTAAAATGCATTGTGGATGAAAGGAAAGGTTCAGAATGAGCTCAAAGATACGCATTTGAAAGCTTACGTATTTAAGATATGTTCCTTTTGGGTATTAACAAGGGTGTTTGTGTTTGTCGTTGTTTGTATTTGCATGACTGCGTGTTTCGAAATCAATAGATACGAACTTGTCCCATACTGGAGATTAAAAGATGAAAGCTACATAAAATTTAGTGAGGCACACTCCTATAATGATTATCGGGGCTTGGTTGTGACAGTTGTATTAATCAACATTCGGAATGACGAACTAGCTGTAGCCTCACCTGCAACAGCCGTCGTCTAAAACCCACTCAAGTACAACTTTTATCCATAGGTCTTATAAACCAAAATGTTAAAGGTAGCCCGTCCCTTTTGCAGGCCTAATTCTGAAAGTTCCCTGATTTTGTTTTTTAAGAGAGAGAGTGGCTATATAACCTTTCCCTGGAATCGACAAAGCATAATTCGTTTTTGAGAAAATAATATTCGATAATTGATCGAGATTTCCTTTTTCATACCAAATAGTCGTAATTTCAAAAAATAAAATCGAGATTTTAATTTATTCTACGGGAGTTATAGTACCTCTGACCTTTAAATTTCACAGTTGGTATCCCAAAGATACGTGCTTATGTGCAAACGTTCATGAAGTTTGCAGATGTTTGCAAAAGGGACGGGTCATCTTTAAACCTACCTTTAAAATATTATGAATTACTTATGAATTCGAGGCCCAACTGAGCTTCAAATCTTTATCTAACCAAGTCGCAATTGACCTATTTGTTGGTAACATCGGGAGATTTCGTAATCATACATTAAAATCAATAAGACGTAGAGCACATTCTAAGAAGATCTTAAGGATTACTGTATAATCTTATCGTGAAGTGCGCATGAAGATTTAAAACCATGTCAACGTTTCAGCTGAATTTGCCCAACTTATAAAAGACACAGAGCGTAAAGTAATTGTTATATCTGTCAAGAAAACATAATTTATTATTTATTTCTGAAGGTATGGAACTTGCAGTTAAAATGCACTGTTGACAAATTAGACGCCGACCTATATGAGTTGAAAATCAAAAGAATTAAGTTCGTTTGATCTTGCCAACTGTAATCATCTTTTCATTTGTGTGTGCTTATTCAGATCGGCTACTTATTAATTAGGGTTATGCGGTCCTTATTATTGATCTTCAGCGTAATGAGTAGCATTTCTTGGCAAGCATAATCAGTGATTTATAACCCTGTGCCAAATTGTTGTCTGATATTCAAACTCACAGCACTGTTTTGATGAGGCTCACCTCATCAAAATATTAACTGCCAATTTGTACGGTTTCACTTGACATAGACTACAGTACGAGATGAAACAAGCAGATGAAATGCGAGAATAGATACGTTAATATATAAACCTCGACGAAACTAGTTTGCTGGCATGGTAAGTTTAGAATATAGAATAGGCCTAGTAGTGGGGTGGATAAAGTGAATAATTGTGCACTTTTGTCTACAAGCACCAAATTTGGCACACATGTTCAAAATCATATTTGGAGCAATATTAGAAATAAAGGCATCTAAAAATATTTATCAAAGGCGCCAGGGGGCAGCCCCCAAAGTAAGCCAGGGGCCCTATATGTTATTTTTACTTCTTTTCGAAAGCGCACGGCCCGACTTGAAAAAACCTTGATAGGAATCATCCTTAGGTAATAGGGACCATACCTTGTTAAAATGTGTGGATATACGTGGCAGGGGGGCTGGTGGAGAGGCCCCAAAACGCCCCCTGGGGTGCATTTTTCTCTTATTTGGGGGAATTTTCTCAATAATAAATAACTGGATTTTAACCAAGCTTGATAGCAATCATTTTTAGGTAATAGGGAACATTATTTGTTAAACATGGGGGAAGACAAGTGGCAAGGGGATTGGGAAAGGGGGGGGGGGGGTTAAATATTTTTTTTCAAGAATAAATAACTGGAAACATGTATTAGGGACTTTAAGCTGTTTGAATGGGAGAAACACAAATGGCAAGGAGCCAGGGGGTACCCCCTACATACACACACACAAAAAAAATGCCCCCATGGGGCAACTTCCTCTTATTTTTTTACTTTTTCAGAATAAATAACTGGATTTTCACCAAACTTGATAGGAATCGTCCATGGGTAATAGCTACCTAATAATGGTAAGGGGGGGGGGGGAGCCCCTAAATGCCCCAGGGGCAAATTCCACTTATTTTGTTACAAATGGTGATCCAGACTTTTTTATAACCATATATATCAGATAGCTAACAATGAAAAACCAATCGCTAGTGCTCAAAATATAAAAGAACAGTGATGCAAACACTATTTCCATATAAAATAACTATAATGGAAAATATAAAAAAGTGGCCACCAAAATTTGAATAAACAAAACACAAATTGTCACATCATTAAATGATGCATAATAGTTTTGATTGTGAAAAGGCTAGATAGAATAGAAATCCGTAAAAAAGAAAATAAGTGTCAACGTGAAGATAAAATTGATGCGCTAATTACTTAACTGAGAAACATAATGTATGCTACATTAAGTGGTGCAAATAAATGCTGTTTTTTTTTTTTTACTAGATTCATGGTGATATTCTTTTCACACAATGCAATGTCATGTTACTCTTCAGGAGCTGCTGAGTCCATCATCTGCATAAACTCTTGATCCATCGCCTTACCATGGACCACACCACGTGGTAGGTTCCATGGTAAGTCGATGGACCAAGAGTTCTGACAGACATTTCTAGCCATTATGGATATAGCCACCAGTCCTGAGGCCTCAAAAACTAAAAAGCTAAAAACATTATTTTGGACGCCTACTTGAAAAATGGCGTCTCAAGGACATATGCTTAAATGGCTCTATAATCTGATTTTGTCTAGTTCATAATCATTAACCTATGTACCAAATTTCATGCATGTAGGTAAAAGTAGAACAGAATAAAGTTAAATACTTGGCTTTGGCAGCCATTTTGGACGCCATCTTTGATCCTTCTTGTCTCCTCCTCAAATGTGTACGTTAGATTATCCTTGGTTACTGTACAGTTTGGATACATTCGAGAAAACATTCCGTTTGTCTTGAATGTTGGGCCGCAAGGCGCATTTCTGAGGTGGTGGGGAGGGGCTGTGCTTTAGCTAGTTAATGTCAGATGAGGTCCAATTGGCAACAAATCTTTCCCATTGCCTGAGAATAATCTGTCGAGTTTTGATGAAATCCAACATTCATTTTTGAGATATGTATCCCATTTTTACAACCTTATGTTCTCTTTTCCGCGGTGATTTCTTTCAAGTTTGCTTAAAATCCAGTAATTTACCTTTCAGTAAAAGAAAAAAAATAAGTGGAATTTGCCCCCTGGGGGATTTTTTTTTTTTTTTTTTTTTTTTTTTTTTGGGGGGGGGGGGGTACCCGCCTTTCCCCAGCCCCTTGCCACTTGTGCATCCCAAGTTTAACAACTAATGTTCCCTATCAACTAAGGATGAATTCTATCAAGTTTGGTTAAAATCCAGTTATTTATTCTTGAGAAAATGTCCCAAAATAAGAGAAAAATGCCCCCGGGGGCGTTTGGACGGCTATCCACCGGCTCCCTCGCCACTTATGACCACACATTTTAACAAGATAAGGTCCCTATTACTTTAGGATGATTCCTATCAAGTTTTTGTTTTTCAAGTCGGGCCGTGCGTTTTCGAAAAGAAGTAGAAATAGCATAATTAGGGCCCCTGGGGCACTTTGGGGGCTGCCCCCAGGCGCCCCTGAAAATATTTTGAGATGCCTCTATATCTAATATTGTTCCAAATATGATTTTGAACACGTGTGCCAAATTTGGCGCTTCTAGACAAAAGTGCATAATTCACATCATAGTTGTTGCTTAACCACTCCACTATAGGCTACTTTTCTTTATTTTTTTAGGTGCAAGGAAAGATACGCATCACTTGGCCACGCCCATAAATAGACGAAATGTTCAATGTTGATCATGACTAACCTGACGAAAATGTAAGTTGCTTACTTCCGAGTTCCGCACTCCGTAACAAGTTCACCATGGCCTCCCCGTCGAAGACGCAAAATACGCTGAAAAAGGATAAGAAAGAAGAGTCATTTCTCGAAAAGGTTACAACATTAGGCAGAAAGAAGAAAGCTAAGGAAGGTGAGAATAATTTGAGATCGATATTTGGAGGTATTTATCGTGTTTTTGTCCTTTTCCATTCATTAATTGCGCGATCATGATTGATTGAGTGCTCAGTAGGAACTCCACACAGAACAGCGTAGTCGTGCAGAGAAGCTACGCCGCTAGCGAAGGCACAGCTGGGACTAGCGGCTGTACACACACTCCAAGCTCCACAGGCACAGTCAATCGGGAGACAATTGGACATTGCAGTTGTGACCATGCTCATGGCATGGCGTTATAAATGCACTTTCTTACCTCAGTGTTTATGACATATCATAGTTTGTTATTCAGATTTGTCTAGTATTGATAACCGATTGGTTGTATACGGTCATGTGTTATTTGCCCGCTGTCGGAGTGTCGGCTTGTCACTGACATGGCCAACATGACCATAATAATGCAGATACTATGACTGTTTCCCTTTGGAAACATTTTGCATGCAAGTGAACACGCTGTGTTTACCCTCCTTGCTGTGTGCACTGTACCTGGTATACTCTACCGGTGTGTATTTGATAGGTTGCATGTGTGTTGTAACCACACAGCCACATGCAGTGGGCCTACCAACGCGAGATGGAATGACTTTACTTCTGACACACTTTACTAGTATGATGCGGGTGCCTCAAACCGGCCCCCTTGTTTTCTTTTGAATATTTTCATTCCAAGATGGCCAAATAAAATTTAAAAATTTCACACACAAATCAGGGAAGTAGTGCTCTTTGAAAAAATAATTTTGGATTGAAGATTAATGATAAACATTCGGAGAAATTGCACTTCGAATATCGCTCGATAAAACATCGCACATTCACATCACAGAACCTTGAAACCGGCCCCTTCCGATAATGTGCGATATCTCCGTCAATCCGATGAGTACAGTGCCGACATTTCACCAGTATTGCATCTCGATCATGCTCGTTCCAGCGCAGTGAAAAATTCACGGGAAAGTTTTGGCGATCGACAAGAAAAACACAGAAGTACGAACACAAGTTGAAAAACAGAGATGCTTCGAACGGAAATGTGGAATTGTCAAATATGTGCACATTTTGTCTAATTTTGCTTCCAAAAATCCTGCATATTGTTTGCTAGTGCATAAATACACAATAAATCGCGCATCCAACCTTCGATAACGGGCATTGAGCAGAAATACGCAGGGGCCGGTTTCAAGGGTAGGGGCCGGTTTGTGGACCACTCACTATACATGATCTGTTAGACTTATCTCAATAATATATCAGATGTTGGCTTTGTTTACTTGTGAACATCTCAAAATGTTTAAACCTCAGGGTTTTGCGCTGCTGTTTCTTCAGGAACAAATGAGTCCCTTGCCTTTGGCTCATGACTAATTATGTTCCCTCATCGCAGTGCAAATCGCCTGGGTATGAACATTCTGTGATGTTTCCTCCAGCGGCAACCAACATCATTCAGCCTGACTGTAACCTTAATTACACTGACCCAACCCTTTGTATGAATTGCACTGTCAAATTTGTCAAGCTGGCCATGAATTGTCCAGGCCATAGAAATCTGTAAAGAATGTGATTTTTCTTTAGCTGTCTTTCTGTAAGATAATGCAGCTCACCTCCATTCTCAGCACTCTTTATCTTCTATATGCTGGACTTACTACAGTCCTTTATAAGTTCATGTGTCTGTTGCATCTCTTTTTCCTCCATAGATGACATCAATGATGTTGGACGCCATGCCCTGGATTCTCCTGGCAGCCCTGTGGAGTTCAACCCAGAGACTTTCATCATGGGTAGGTAGCAGGGAAAGCATATATATCTATTTTGCATGGGATACGTTTGGACACTTGGGATACAAGTGTGAAAACACTGAAATATGCTTTGCATTGCTGTAAACGTGATATGTTTTCACAAATTACGACTGCGGTGACCATGTCTCAAGCACTTCATTTTGCAGGCCCATCGCAGGCCCAACAAACAGGTTTACAAAAGGATGCAACACAAGTCGGAAAAATCATAGCAGCAGAATTGACAGGAGATGCACTGCACATAGACAGCTGGCTAGTAATGATCGCAGAGTTTAAAATGACAGCACATATAGGCTGCCCATGATTTGTAAAGCATTATTGCTCACAGAGGGGGATCGTACGCATGCAATGCAGGGGAGAACACTCAATGAGCTACATGTATCAGCAAAATTTGTGAGTTCTTTTTTTGCAGCGCAAGAATCATTTGTGAAACATGCGGAAATCTAAGTTCTGCAAAATATACCACATTTACAGTACCCTAAAATGAAGAAATAAACATTGTACATGTATATTTTATTGTTCACAGGGACCTTTTTTATCCATTGCTGGGCTTAAATTGCCCTGAGCCTTTGGGTAATCTCTTCACTGGTAGGTAACTGTCTTCTCTGTGCCTTCTCAGCTCACAATTCTTTCTCTATGCTCTGACAACATACATACATTAATGTTTAAATAGATATATAATGAAACAACAAGACAAACACATACAAAATAATACAATGATACAAGACACATAATATAAGTGTAGAAGAAGACCTGTCAAAGGCTTCTCCCCAAAATGTTGCATTTTTGGATATATTGAAAAAAATCAACACACAAAGGTATAATTATCTAGTATGAATAGCACTCTCCATTCAGAGATTTCTTTTATGCAAACCTCTTTTTGAAATGGTCTATTTGTTTCCAAATTTTATTAATGCTTTATTGATAACATCTTAATTCATGTATCCATTACGTACATCCATACCAATTTCAATCAGTAGATGTATTTTTATAGGGTTGCATTTTGAGAAAGTTATGACAAATAGCTTTCCTCCTGTGTACAACTGCACGGTGATATTGAGAGGAACCTGACATTTTCTTATTAAATACCAAACCAATCAAAGCTCATATTTTTTTTACATAATATTTTGTTTATGATTTAACTTTTGACAATCAAAACAGTTATTGCATAAAGGCTACTGTACATACTGTATTTCCACATGCATTCAAACAGTATGCTTATACAGGATACAGCGTATATTGTAGTATACTTGGAGGATTTCATATTCGAATATCAAACCAATCAAATATAGTTCATCTCAGTACCAACAATCAAATATCTCAAAGTGGCTAGTGTATATTGTACATATGTACACAGCATATGCTGTAGTATAATACATGTATGTAAGTCCCTTTCTGTGCACAACTGCACAGTGATATTGAGAGGAACCTGAGCTCCACACACACAGTACCACCGCTGATGCACACCATGTCAACAGGATGCTGCTTGGGTTACACAGAGCTCCAGTAGGAAACTTCCTGCCCCTGTGCACAGCAATACATCTAAGAAGAATGGTGCATGCTGAGTATGTGAGAAACATGTCTTGCGGGGATCGTGGTGTGGTATTCTAAAAACAAAAAGTTAGACTTTTTCCTGACGAGCCACAACTGTGATTGTTTTTGTCTTCAGCCAGGTTTTGTAATACTAAGTTGCTTACTCATGTATCTAAAACAGTTTTTGACTCAAGTTTATTTCAGAATACTACCGCAGCGAGCTACCGCATACACACACACACACACACACACACATACACAAACACAAACACTCATATTGTAAGTCTCTGTGCATGTTTGACACCCTATTTATGTATGATGGTTTGTACAAGTGCTGTATACCTACTGTAGCAATGCTTCATTACTAGGCTGGGTGGAGAAATGTTTGTACAAGACTTACATGGATGCTTCAGCTCCAAGGCTTGCCTAACGCAACAATAACTGACTCTTTGTAAATTGCATGTTTGATGTCCTGACCAAAAATTCTAATTAGTTTGCTAAGCGGAATGAGAAGAAAAAAAATTATGATCTGATTATGATCTGATATGATGTTGATTGAAGAAGTGACTTGGGCCATGGCAAATGCAGATTCTACAGCTACAGTATCATATCTTACCTGTATTTGTAATTACCATGGCAACCATACAGTTAGGCCTGAGATCAACATTACAGCTGATTGCAATCTATTGCAGTCAGACTACAATCAATGTATGGAGCTGATTGCATTTAATTGCAATCACTGTGCATTTGATCTCAGGCTCCACTGTATGAACCCTTTCAATGCTCAGTGCTAATTGGTTGTTTCCATGGTAACAGTATCTATTGTCAGTCACAGTAGATGTAAATTTACTGACCTTTTAATATTGCTTCCTTTTTCTTGCTGACGATTCTTACAGAGGAGGGTGAGGAGAGGTCGATGATTGAGCCTGACTCAAGGGACTCGCCAAAGGTCAAGGAACTTATCGATGTAAGTCATTAGGAATTGGGTTGGGGTCATTCACCTCCAATTTACTTTGACCAAAGGGAACAAATCACAAAAGACACATCGAGACTTGATATCTAGAGCTATCAGTAATCACTCTCGTAACGCACTTGTCTTAGAAACAACTTTTTGCAGCAAGAGCTCACACATGGTGATCATTCCTCTTGAAAGAAGCACTGTTGAGAGTCTTTCATGAAGATCAATCTAAAGTTTAACGCTATTTCCCTCCTTTTGCCAGATCAGAAATTTAGTACTTCATATTGTATTTCTAATGAAAAAGTATGCTGAAGGGAGTTTCCTACAGTGTTGCGTGTTGTAAATGATTTAAGGATTAACAGGATATTCTGAATGGATAATGCAAAGCATGAACATTTGGCAAAGAAAAACAATCCATACAGTTGAACCAGGGTGGGAAAATACATGGGGGGCTTGGGGCGATTTTGCCCCCGGAATGCTTAAATGAGCCCTGGAAAATGTTAAAAGAGCCCCCAAAATTCCCATAGACACAATGTAAAATTGTAGCCAAACGGCCAATGTGCTAAAGAAATAGCCCCCGAAAATTTTGAATTAATTCTGATTTGTATCTTTGCAATATTATATAGAAGGGTGATAAATATTTTAAAGTCATGAAAAGTATCTGGAAAATTGAGCCATGAAATACTTTTAAAAAAATTGTTATTAATCAGTCTAAATCAGATAGCAAGTCTATGGCTTTCGACTGGTTGTTTTCTGTTGTATATTGTTTGTTATATGGCATTTGATTGGTTGCTGTCCCTGTATATGACATGTGGTATGGATTGTGATTGGTTGTCCCTTCATCCTTATGTTGCACATTGTATGTTATATGGCATTTGATTGGTTGCTGTCCGTGCATATGATATGTCCCACGGATTGTGATTAGTTTTCCTTTCATCCGAACCCTGCAGGTTCTGATCAGATGGATCAATGAGGAGCTGAAGGAGAAAAGGATCATTGTGAGGGATCTAGAGGAAGATCTCTACGATGGTCAGATCCTAGGAAACCTGGTTGGTAAGTGTCTAGAATTAAAAGGATCATTGTAGAGGACTTGGAGGAAGGCTTCTGCGATGGTTAGATCCTAAAACGTGGTTTGTCAGTGTCTAGGATGAAGCATTTTAAGGGACCAGGATGAAGACCTCTATGATGGTCAGATCTTAGGAAACCTGGAGGGTGTTTCACCAAGCTGTTCGTAAGTTACGAACGACTTTACGAACGACTGGTGATCCCTTCTTGTGCTAAATGCGATCCCACACTTTGTTCATTGAGAATGTGATTTAGCACAAGAAGAGATCACCAGTCTTTCGTAAAGCCGTTCGTAACTTACGAACAGCTTGGTGAAACACCCCCCATATTGATAAATGTCTAGGATGAAAAGGACAATTGTTAGGGATCTAGAGGAAGATCTCTACGATGGTCAGATCCTAGGAAACCTGGTTGGTAAGTGTCTAGGATTAAAAGGATCATTGTAGAGGACTTGGAGGAGGAAGGCCTCTGCGATGGTCAGATCCGAAAACGTGCTTGGTAATTGTCTAGGATGAAGCGGATCATTGTATGACCTCTATGATTGTGAGATCCTTGGGAACGTTCTTCAGCGGTGAAGAGGAAGGAAAGAATAAGGAAGAAAAAGAAAAATGCAAAATACATTTTCACAATGGATAGTTCATTTCACATGAGACTGTATTTTGCTTACCGGTAATTACCGGTAGAATTTAAGGCTTTCTGAAACCTAGTCCCGTTAAGAGACTAATATTTCCTATGGAACTGTAATAACAAAAAGGGTGTGGCTTAATTGTGCCCTATTAGGAATTTGAAGTTTATTCATAGCCTGTTGTCTATTGTCCATACAGCAGATTACACACGACTTTGTTGCTTAGTATCTGAGTGAAGAAAAGCCAGCCTGCAAATATGCAGGCTCAGTAAAGAATGAATTAATTAACATAAATCACAGCTTATATTCTCATTTTGAGTGTCAAGAGCCTCTGAATCACTGTGTGCCCATGTAACATGATTCATGTCATGTTGCCTTGCAGAGAAGCTGGCTGGTATAAAGTTTGAGGTGAGGGAGGTGATGCAGTCTGAGGTCTTCCAGAAACAGAAGCTCAAGTCCATCCTGGATTACATCAACAAACTCCTCAATCTGCCCCGCTGGAACAAGGACAAGTGGAGTGTTGATGGTAAGACTGGTGTAAACGGTGGTGTAAGCACAGTAGGGGTATAGAGGGTGAAACTAGTGTGTAACATTGGTGTGGTACGAGTGTAGATGGTAAGGCCAGTGTAAACAGTGGTGTAAGCACTGTAGAGGTATAGAGGGTGAGATTGGTATAACGTTGATGTGGTATGTGTGTTAATGGTTAGTCTGGTGTAACAGTGGACTGGTATGAGTGAAGATGGTAGGTCATGCAGAGCTGCCAACCGTTACGAAAAAATTGTATTTGTTACGAAAATCGGAAGAGAATACGAAAGTACGAAAGCGCACCAGAAAAGTACGATTTCACCGCAAAATAAAAGAACTCACACAAAAGGACAAAGGTTGCCTCTTCACGAGTGATAATGTGGTATGAAATAACCATTATAAACCATGTAGGAGACCACTTGTATAATTATATATTTGTAAAGTAAAATGTTATGGTTAGCATTAATAAACTACCCCTAAGCATCGTAGAATAATTTAGCCAATCACGTAGCTCTTTCTGTAACACCTGATTGCCGACTGCATTCACAACACTCATTCCAATGGCAATGTATATTCAGCACACACTAGTTGGTCCCTCACAACATAGATACTTGTACCCTAATGAACAAATGAACCAGGCCAGCCTTTCCAGGCTAAAAACGTGGAGAAATTCACCTCAAATTACTGCAAGATATGAAGAAACTGAAACCTGGAATATATGTGTATATCACTAGAATATCATTTATAGTGCATTAAAATCATAGTCAGGTTGTTTTAATAACATTTTCATCACATTTGGAAAAAGAAAAAACCCCGAAAATTTATGATTTTTGAACCCCTACCGCTAGCCGAGTTCCCCCAGAACTCTGGGGAGGCAAGCTCCCAAGCTATGCTTGTGTTCAAATTCCACACACCTGTCCCTCACAACACAGATATTAGCACCCTTTTGAAATAATGAACTAGGCCAGGCTAAAGATGAAGAGCTGAAAAAAATGGCGAAATCTGCCTCAAATCACTGCAAGATAGGAAGAAACTGAGACCCGGAATGTAAGTGTTGGACACTAGAATATCGTTTATGGTGCATTTTAATGATATTCAGGTTGTTTTAAGAACATTTTCATATCATTTGGAAAAAAAAAAAGATCGAAAATTTACGATTTTGTAACCCCTACCACTAGCTAAGTTTTCCCCCTAAACTCTGGGGAAGGAAAGGTGGTGCACTGTCCTAGCAGTAGTGCTACACACTGCTAGCTAGCTGCCGATCAGCTGTCAGTGGCAGTTGGCCAGTGAGTAGAACTAAACGGATAATACAGTGTATTTGTTTAGTCACAGGCTTAGACTTACTACCTTCATCATTAAAAATACGAATTTTGATGGCAAAATACGAATTTTGGAGGTGCAGAATATGAATTTTGACTTTCAAAGGTTGGCAGCCCTGGGTCATGTATAATACTGACAAGTGGAGTGCAGATGGTAAGTCTAGTGTAACAGTAGTGTAAGCACATTGTGAGAGGAGTGTAACATTGCGCAAACATAGTACCATGTGAGTGGTACTATCACTGTATCTCCAGCGTACATAAGGTTATCATAAATAAGGTTGTTCTGACAAAGAATGAGTGTGGAAGGTGAGATTGATGTAAACACAATGAGTAAATCCAGGGAAATGAGGGTCATCATGGTTATCATCACTACTTCCATTTGCCTGCTCTTTTTACTTCTTTTGTTTTGATGCCGGTCCTTGCAACGATCAAGTCCCATCACCGGGGGTCCATCGTGCACCATCTGGTGTCCGTGACTTTCCACTTACAGTAGGGGTAGTAAAATCAGGGTAAAGATAGTATCTGTAAATACATCAGTTTGGTGGTCACCAAATGATATCCTTATCTTCTCTACCATCCCTTTTCCCTCCTCCTCCTCTTCTTCCTCCTTCTGCTCATGCTCATTTTCATCTTCTTCCTCCTCCTTCCTCCTGCAGCGATCCACTCCCGTAACCTGGTGTCCATCCTGCACCTGCTGGTGGCCCTGGCCTTCCACTTCAAGGCTCCCATTATGATCCCAGAGTACGTCATCATCAATGTCGTGGTGGTGCAGGTCAGTACAACCACTAACATGCAAACAAGGTCAGGAATCTGTTTCTCTATTTACTCAGGATGAAGGTAGTAATCACACTTTTCTATTAACTCCGATATATGTTAGAATGTAATACTATATATAATATTTCCATGGAAATATCATATGTAAATATAAAATATTTTCTCATGAAAATATATGTAAATATCAAATAAAACATGAGCTTTATCGTGTTATTCTTTATATAAACAACCTTTTCAAATAAACTTGTTTAAAAGAAATGTCTTCTTTTCATTCTAAACTTGGTTTTGATATTAGCTATACTATATACATCTTAAAAACCTTTGGAATATGATTTGTTTAGAGTGAATGCTGGCATCTCTGTAATTATTTTTCTCTCCATATCCCTTCCCCTCCACCCCCCCCCCCCTCCCTCCCTCTTTTCCCTTCCATTCACCCCCTGCAGAAGAAAGATGGAATGCTGCAGACATCTCGTGTGGAGGAAGAAGTCACTGCTACCAATGAGTGAGTCACACCCCGGCCTTTCCTTCTAGCGCTGTCTCTAGTTGTATCTGTCTTTGGTTTTGGTGCTGTCCCAAGCTCTGTGTCCCTGTCTCTGGTTCTGTCCATATCACTATTTGCATGTAATGTAATGCCATTGCCTTTGTCCATGAAGAACACCTGTTCTTCATAAACATGTTTGAAGTCCCTTCCCCATGATCCACTTAAAATGACGTGTAAGGGAGGGTTGATCATTTGCCTTCTAATCTAGTCAGGATTATATCAATCAAATCACCAATTATAATCACTTTCTGTGCCACATGTCTTTCTTTTCCAGAGATGCACACAAATCCCATAAAGCATAACTTTGTCTGGCACATAAGTAGTTCAAACAATGGTTAACTCACTGAGTGAAAAAATTATGTCCAAATAAGTTAAAAGATATTATGTAGTACTTTGATAAAAGGTTTAAACATACTTGTAGGGGGGGGGGGGGTTGTATTATTTTGTGAATTTATTACTAGCAAGTGTTTTTATGATGAGGTGCATTGGTGTGTATATTCCACTGATTGCAAAAGCAAGCATTGCCACAGTGGTGTGTGAACCCTGGTCTAGAAGTCTCATGAATCAGCTAGCATCACATGAGTTCATACTGGGTCCACTTATGTCAATGTATTCTTCAACCTCTTGTTAGTCCCTGCCACATTTCTGCACCAGTGATACAAACATAACTGTATGAAATGACATATCCTCTGGCATGAAAGAAATTAATCTAAAATTGTTCTCTTCACTCTTTGCGTGCTATACTACAGCTCAAAGGATTGGCATGGGTAAAGGGAAAGGGATGAAAGGGAAGGAGCCGCAGTTTTAACCCACGGTATATTTTGTCCAGCATGAAACATAATGCTTTAGCCTAAAAAGCATCGTGTTTCATGCTGAACTGGACAAAATATACCACGGTTCAAAACTGCGGCTCCTTCCCTTTCTTCCCTTTCCCATTACCTGTTTCAATACCGTTGAGCTGTAGTGTAGGTGTGTGCATACATTTTCCATGGAGCGGCAGTTTAGCTGCCACATAAAAGGTTTAACATTGAAATTGTCTCCATTGCATTATATCTTTCCTATTCAAATATGAAATATCTCATGGCTTGAAATGCATGCATAAAAATCTTGTGTATGCTTCAGTGTAAACAGTGAAAACATACACTCGAGCTCAAAGGAATTGGCATAGGGAAAGGGAAAGGGAAAGGGAAGAAAGGGATGGAGACGCAGTTTTAAACCAAGGTATATTTTCTCCAGTTCAGCATGAAACATGATGCTTTTTATGCTAAAGAAACGTGTTTGATGCTGAATTCACAAAATATACCACGGTTTAGAACTGCGGCTCCTTCCCTTCCTTCCCTTTCCCTTTCCCTATGCTAATTTGTTTGAGCTGTAGTGTATGAACCAGATAGCTTAGCAAATGAGCTTTGCATGTGAGATGTGCTCACTTTACATAAAGTGCACTCAAGTGGACACCAGCAAAGTTTACCACCAGTATCCCCATTTAAGGCAAGGCTAGAAAACCATTAAACAGTGGAGTCTGCAACCTGACTGCAATCTATTGCAATTTATTGAAGTCAATCACTGTACAAATGTAGCTAAATGCATTTGACTGCAATTGATTGCAATCACGCTTGGAAATTGCTTGCAGGTTCCACTGTACATGTAAATGCAACTTGTAAATGCCATGGCGGTTGAATTCTTCACCCAAGAATAAATCACATTTTTGACATATATCATGATTTGCATGAAAAGGTGCTCACAAATGTTGAAGAGATATATGCAGGGCAGAAATGCATGAAAAGTCTAGAAGTGAGACCATTTCCAAAAACATAAAGCTTGGCCAGTGGGCCTGCCTACAACACAGCAGTGTGCACTCAGTCACAAAGACACATCATGTCAGTGTATATTATGCACATTGGTCATGTCTTCTGGATTTCCTTGTATGCTAGATCCAATTCTATTATTGAATATGAATGAAAACTTCCTGACCATCATGGGTGTTCATGTGACTTTTGTATCATCGGTTCAGAGCCAGATAAAGGCTACCCTACCCTTTAAAGATGGCCCATCCCATTTACAAAACATCTGCAAACTTCATAAAAGTTAGCAGATATTTGGCACGTATCTTTGGGATACCAACTGTGAAATTTTAAGGTCAGGGGTACTATAACTCCCGTAGAAGAAATGAAAATCTAACTAGTTTTCACTGAGATTTGTGGTACGATAAAAATGAAGCTTGATCAATTATCAAAGATTATTTCTTCAAAACCGAATGTTACGCTTTGTCAATTCCAGGAAAAGGTGATATAGTCACTCTCTCTCAAATGATGACAAAGTCAGGGAACTTTCAGAATTAGGTCTGCAAAAAGGATGGGCTACCTTTAAAGGACCGTGTTGGGAAGCACTCTTGAGGAAGGCTCAGAGAATGTGCTAGAAAGCTAGAGTTTGCGGACATACTGATATTGCCAGAGAGGTTAAATGTGGTCTAGGGTATTCTGTGAGTGGTAGTAAACAAGGTGAGGGTCATCACAATGTGCATTGAGGTCTAGTAAGTGCACCAGAGCAGAATGCCCTAGACTGCCTTTTCAATATCTGTGCAGTTGTTTGTATGTGCACGAGCTCAAATTGACTATCGCATTCCTTGAAAAATCATCAAGACCTCTCTGGTGCGATTTATTACAATGTGTACACAAACTGGAGCGATCCTCAAGATGTTCTTCCAAAACGTTATGACACAATTCCATCAACCGCTTGGAGATGTATATGAGCTCATTCTAAGATATAGTCTCTGTTTCATTTATGCTTACTCCATGAAGCCTCAATTGTTCCATTTGCAACCAGGGCAAAAATACCAAAATCATGTGTGTGGCTATTCTTCAAGCTTAGGCCCTACCTTATAATGAATTGCGATCGCTCACAACTCGACTTGCGGTTGCTATCAATCATAATTGTGTTCATTAAAGATTGGGAATCGGACTTACGCCCAATTCAGATCAATCACAGCTCATTATAAGATGGAGTCCTGAAATATACATGTACATTTCAGCTCAAAGGAATTGACAAAGGGAAAGGGAAAGGGAAGAAAGGGAAGGAGCAGCAGTTTTAAACCGTGGTATAGTTTGTCCAGTTCAGCATGAAACCCTATGCTTTAGCCTAAAAAGCATAATGTTTCATACTAAACTGGACAAAATATACAGTAGTTGAAAACTACGGCTCCTTCCCTTTCTTCCCTTTCCCTTTACCTGTGCCAATTCCTTTGAGCTGAAGTGTATACTCTGTACTATATTTTGCATTGTGTGATGAGGAATTATCGCGGGGGCTTTCTTTGCAATCGTGAGATTAACCCTCCTGAGCCTCTATGTAATGTTTTCACTGCTTGGCAGTATTAACTGTCCGTCGTCTGTAAAGTGTACAATGCATAGTCTGTTTGTTGTGGTTTGACTCCGTGTGTAACCCATGTAGCTGACTCTTGCTTGACCACAGGTCCATGGCTTGGTTTGATGTAACGCAGCGCAGGTATTCCCTCCATAGCCCCACACTGTGGGCTTTCTTCATCCACCATCCATTCATTGCAGTTAATACATTCACCCCTGACACAAACAAACTCAATGCCCAAATTCACAAAGGTGGTTTAGATCTTAACCATGGTTTATGCAGATTTCATGGCGTAAGTGTGCTTCTTCTTCTTCTTCTTCTTCTTCTTCTTCTTCTTCTTCTTCTTCTTCTTCTTCTTCTTCTCCTTCTTCGGGTTAATCTGCCTCCTTCAATCCTGAAGATTCTTGCAGATACTGATTTAGCATATACACGCTTGGCATAGGGTACTAAATTACTCTGGCTTCTACGGTTTAAATCATTGTTTAATTCAAATCTTAACCTCTGGTTTATTTGAAGTAATTTAGATTGACTGTGGTCTAAACCAACCATAGTACTTAGCAGAATTCAGCAGCCTTTGTCAAATATGGGCATTCATTTTTGAATCTTTCTAAGTATCCGTGGCTAAGCATTCAATCAAGCAAACTTATATGCCATGAAATCTGCATAAACCAGGGTCTAAATCTAAACCAGCTTTCTGAATTCCAGCCAATATTTTTTTTTAGTGAATGGGCTACCTGGAGTTATTTTTAATTTGAAAGAGAATTGTAGGCATACATGCAGTAGTTAGGAAAGCGTGCTCCATCCTGTAAATAAATGAAAAATATGGACTTGGAACCAGAGAGATTCGCACCTGCATCTACTGCTAATAGACAGCGACTTCAACACCAGACCATTTTTGGTGATATTTTTACATTGCGAGAACAATTTGTTGCAATACTTGACACAATTTTTTTTAGAAAGTAGATGAATTGAAATGAATAGTTGCCATGACAAAGGTGGATGGTGTGGAACAAATGGGGATTCATTGCTGCTAAACATGCCTAAACTTGATGAATGTATTTTGTTTAATTGCTATTGCCATTAATTACTATTAAAGGTAAGGGGTAGCAGTGATAAAGATTACAGAGGGAGGTGTTTTACCAAGATGTGCGTAAGTTATGGACAACCTTAAGCACATCTAGTGACCTGTTCTTGGGTGCCAAATCAGATTCTCAATCATTCTGATTCCCATCAGCTGAAGCTGCAATCTGATCTTTGTAGATTTAAACTCTTGTTGTTAACAAGCATCTGAATTCAAAGTTGGTAATTTG
>OZ022597.1:6000283-6150283 GCA_963669155.1 Arbacia lixula
AAAGTTGGTAATTTGTCAAATTTGATGAAGATTGTAGGAAATTCACTCCCACTATGTTAATCTCATTAAGCACAAGAACAGGTCATCAGTCATGTGTAAAGTCAGGCGTAACTTACGCACATCTTGGTGAAACATCCCCCTGGGGACCGGTAATCAATAGAGTGCCATTCTGCTGTGTCACTTTCTTGTTTGAATTTAGGCTATTGGGAAGAAATTATCTCAAAATGATAAAATCTGGAGATAGCTGAACGGTTCTGCCATAATTCCACTCCTACCTCTTACCTGTAAGCATGTTGTCCATAATGAGAAATCACTGCATGATTTTTAATGATAAAGTTTAGGGATAATAATACCATGCAATTCTCCCTATCACATATAGCTCTCCGAATCTAATCACCTCTGGCACTCTACTTTTTTTGCCTTTAATTTTTGGGATGTAAATTTCCAGTTCTGCTTTTTGCACATTGAACTCTGAAGTCATGCTATATATCTTGTCAAAATATAGGTATAATCTCGTGAATGATGAAGTTATTTTTCAATCTATAACTTTTCATTTGATAAATGGAATTCTTCTGGGAAGAGGCCCAATGGTGGGTCGATGATGCCAAACAATCAGTATCGATATTGTGAAGTGGTATCGCTAGATATCAGCTATATGCGATGGGGAGACTTAGTCAAGCCTATTACTTATGAATCGGGTTTGTGTAACAGTTCATGTTAAGATTATTTTCTCCATATTCACAGGCAGTCTCAACAAACTTTAGGTTACTATTTAAATATCCAAGTCACTTTCATTGTGATATACATGTATGTTTTCCCATGTAACTGTGGAAACTTCCAGAACATTCTTCTGTTAGAGATTGTGTGTTTTTTCTCAACATAATGAAAAATACAAATTAGGGATTGAATAGGGTTGAATGTTTTTTGTTCAGAGACAATAAATGGTTAATTGTTTGTGTGATTGGTACTCTCCATAGTAATAAGCTTGAATGAAAATTACTATTACTACAGAGAGTGCCAATAAAATAAACATTATAAGAAGGATGTCAGCTGTGCTTAAGTCTTGGTTGATAGTTTATCAGTCAGAATTGTTCATATCATCCTCCATCTTTCAACTCCAATCATCCTGAAGGTTGTCTCCATTTCATTCAGACTCTTTCTGCTTTCACCCTACATTTATTTTGCTCATGCATTGATCATTGAATGCCATAGATAATTATTATTTGATGTCCTACAATGTATCTCCTCTCCAGGACAACTACATGTGTGTCCCTTATGGTCTCCCAGGTTTTCCTCAGCTGATACTACTTCATGATGATAGACTAGTTTGTAGTTACAATGTGCACTTGAGCAGATTAATGCTGGTACCAATGACTGCAGGTCACTTGCACTAATCGCAGATTAAAATAGAAATTGATCAGTTCAGTTAACTTTAGCACATTGGCCCACTTCAGCCAAAGGCTGTTTTCCAGGGGAGCCTTGTCATGAGATAGTCAAACATGATTATGAATACTTATTATTCTGCAGTCTGCACACATCACAAAGGCTTCTCAGCTCTGAGAACGTAGTTACAGAACAGTTTACCATATTTTTTTCTATTGTTACGGACACGCTGGAAAGTATCTTAACATCCATCATTCAACGCAACTTCAGGAATAAATCCCAGTCTGCAGTCTAGTAGTATTTATTCAATGAATTGTCTGATCATGGTGTAACTACAAACTGGTCTATACATCTATTTGCCTGACATTATGGCACACACATTTCGAGACAAGAAGACCGTATTTAGAATGACAAAATGCATGTTTGGATATATAACCAAGGATTTATTTTGCTTATTTATGATTTATTAATGCACATGCATTAACCCAATTTGCATATTGATGAAATGTATGCACATTAATGGAAAAGTTGAGTATTGCAGATGTTAATAGAGGAAGCATGCTTTCATAGTTAGAATTGAGGATTTTTGTTATTTTTGTTTTAGTTTTGTGCATTTACTGCATTGAGAAAAAAAATTAGAAAAGTATACAAAAGTATGTACTTTCAATCTGCAGGAAGGACCTACTGATGGAAACCTTGATGATATGATATCACATAATTTCTATTATTCTTTGAGTAATGTACATATTTTGTAATTTTATTGTATGTTACATTATTTCCCCATTCTATCCAGACTGTACAAAATTTGAATTACACAATAGTTCCATTTTCATTGGGCTTAAAAAATAGTGAGTTTTATAACATCGCAAAGTTAGGGGACAATAGGCCTATTGATAGGACAATAGGACCATTCGGCTTTTGGTACGGTTGCTAGGCAACTTTCACCCAACTTCGCAATTTTTCTAACATCAACATTTTTTAAGCTCAGTGAGAATGATACTCATGTAAGCAAAAAAGTAGCGCTACTCAAATCAGAAGCAATAGAGCCTTATATGTGAAGAATATGTTGAACCCAATTTCTGGGTAATTTATCTGTTATCTCAATAATCTCACTTGTGGTTAGCAGATCAGCTGTCATCTTCTTGAAATCTTACTAGCATAGTAAGTTATTAAAAATACGCACATAACTGAATTTATGTTAGCAACTAACTAGACTTAGTAAGGTTTATGAATATAGCCCCAGATATCCAAAATGTAACATTTCTTTTGTATAACCATACTATACCATATATATTGAATATTTTTCACCATATGGTAATCTGTGCCTTTAAGTACATCACCATGATGAAGATTTCTAATGCCTTTTCTCTGCACCTTTTCTCCCTGTTAATGTGTTCCCTTGTGAATCCTACTGACGGACTTGAATCACCAAACTTGTCGCTGTAGGGCAATTGGAGGACGTTTCGGTAAGTACATGTGGATGAATTGGTTAACCAATGTATTCTGTAAAGTTATTGTGTTATTCACCCATCGTATGTTTCATGTATTATTCTTCACCAGGAGCACACAAGCAATGAAAAGAACCAAAATGTTGTTGCCCTTCTTTAATCCTATCAAGACTATCCGTATGTTGTTCTATCTTTTCTTTGTGACTCTGCTAAAGAACATGTCCTTCATATCACCATTATATCTCTCTTCTCATCGCTCCCCTTTTAATAGTTTTGTATGGACCATGTGTAACACAGTCCATCATCATAAAGGTAGTTACCAGAGAGTCAATATTAGGAAATAATTTTGATGTAGTCTTACTCAAGTTTACAACATGTTTTCTTTATTAGATTTTATGCATTTGCCATGCATTGCCCGGAGACATCGTATCTCAACTTTTTATGTTTTTATATATCTCAAAAAATGGCACAAATATATTAAAAAGAATTGGGATGAGCTGCTTGAGGGCTCCATTATTTACAGGATTACCATAAATTTCGTATAGGAAATTTCCCTGAGTCTCACATGAGGGGATTTCCCTGAAGTCTCATTTAGGGGATTTCCCCCATACATGTATCTGACTCGCCATTGGTTGCTTCTCCCCACAGAGCGTGATGCCTTTGACACTCTGTTTGACCACGCACCAGACAAACTCAACGTAGTCAAGAAGGTAAAATTTTATAATCGAGTGGTGGCATACTGAAGAAAGCTGAAGTCAAAACTGTCTTAAGAATCAGTTTGTATTCTGACTTAAGTCAATACCTGTGCACATAGGTCAATCACAATTATGGATTGTAAGGGACTCAAGCCAAAATTTAAGTCAAAACTTGAGTCAGTTTTCAGTGAAGATTTTATAATCCAATGGTGGTATACGGAAGGAAGCTGAAATAAAAAACTGTCTTAGCTAAGTCAGTTGGTATTCTGACTTAAGTCACTAACTGTGCACATATATGTACATCAATCACAATTATGAATCGTAGGGGACAATAAGCCGTAACTTAAGTCAAACCTGAAGTCAGTTTTCAAAATATCACCTTATAGAAACACTCCCAACCTATTACTGTATTACTGTATTACTATTGTTATCACATAGATTGTTGTTATCTAGTAATATGATAGATAATAAAATAATGTGTAATCAGTATCATATTTATTTCTATTGTTTCAATGTTTGTCATTGAAAAATGTTGTGAGGTGTCTTTTCCAGGTCCATCGTATTAACGGGATGTTCTGTTAGATTGTCAGACCATCATGGGTAATGTTTTCTTTCTTTTTCTTTTTGTCCTTTTGTGTTGACGTGTGTTGTGTCTGTCCCTCTCTGTCCCTCACACCCCTCCCCCATTCCCCCTCCCCACCCCCTCACTTTTCCCTCTCTCTCTCTCTCTCTCCACTCTCTCTCCCCCCTCTCTCTCCCCCCTGTGTGTGTGTCATAGTCGCTGATAGCGTTTGCCAACAAGCATCTCAACAAGCTCAATCTAGAGGTGCTGGATCTAGACACCCAGGTGAGAAACAAGTTCAAAGTGTCCTCTAATGTACTGTATGAGCTGTTATCTTCGGGAATTTTGTGATTCACTGTAGCATTGTGAAGGTACCAAACATGTGTCGATATAGCCAAGTAACACAGAACAATGGAGCAGTGAGCGTATGTTTACTCCTAGTCTTGTTGTGTGTGTATCTGAGTGCTGTGAGAAGTGGGCACAAGGTGTACTTGGACATTTTATGAATGTTGCCAGGATGTACATCACAAAGAAGATAACTCACACAAAAATGTTTGTGACGCCATCATCCGTGATAATATTAATTTGAAAATATTGCTTTATACAGTAATTACTGATCCATTACTTCTTTGCATTTCATTTCAGTTCTCGAACATATTATAATCAAATCTATTTCATGTGGTAAAAAATGACATTTTGGATGAGATTTGAATAAACAAATATTTCTTTTTGCCATACCATATGCACAAACAAAACATGTCCCATATTCATTTGTGTCATCTTGACTTTTGACCTCTCACCTAGTTCTGTGACTGGGTGTTTGTCACAGGACATTTGTCCTGTATTCATTTGTGACCTCTTGACCTTTGACCTCTCACCCCCTTTCATGACTGGATGTTTGTGATGGAACATTTGACCTGTATTCATTCATGATGTCTTGACTTTTGACTTACCCCTTTCACCAAGTACCACGAGTAGATGTTTGTAATAGGGCGTATGACCTGTATTAATTTGTAACCTCTTGACCTTTGACTTGTATTAATGTGTGATCTCTTGTCCTTTGACCTGTGTTAATATGTGACCTCTTGACCTTTGACCTCTGCCCTAGTTCCATGATGGGGTGTTCTTCATCCTGCTGATGGGCCTGCTGGAGGGCTACTATGTGCCCCTCTACTGCTACCACATGACCCCCACTACCTTTGAGGAGAAGGTAAGCATCTCTTGGGACAGGCACAATCTCAGCTTCAAACCTACTTCCTGATAGCATGGGTAGCCCAAATGCTTCAGAGATTCAAGTCTATGGAAAACACCAAGCATTTCACAAACTGCACCGCTATTTATTTGTATTTATTCATTCAACTTCTTTATTATTATTCTTTATAGTTCAAAGTGTTTTACATCATGGTCTTGACAACATAAAACTATATATACAAATTATGAATCAATGATATATGAATAGAAAGAACGAACTTAAAACTTTAAGATTGTACAAAGTAAAACTTAGTCAAATTAATCGCAGACTGGCAGAATGGTGTATATCAGGTATATTGAAATTTAATTTTGTTGTTGTAGGAATTGATGACAAGTTTTGAAAGGTTGTAAAGAGTATTGGAATGAGCTATCACTAACACTTAAAAGTGTATGTTGACAAAAGGGACCTGTCGGGTAGAAAGCACTCTAAAGCCTTTGCCAACATTTCTGGTGATTCTGATCTCTGACAGGTGCACAATGTGAACCTGGCTCTAGACCTGATGGATGATGCTGGTCTGCCCAAGGCCAAGGCCAGAGCAGAAGGTCAGTCCTCCCCCCCCCCCTTCCCCGGCACCCCTTTAGGCTTCCTGGTCCCCCTGGCCCCCCCTAGTGGGTGTTTCACCAAGAATGACTTCACGCAAAACAGGTGACCCTTTTTTGTGCTATATGAGATACCCCAATTTTAGTGAGAGTTAATTTCAATTTTAATTCATAAACATCAGATATGAACTTTAGCTGATGGGAATCAAAATCATTGAGAATCTGATTAAGCACAGGAAAGGGTCACCAGTCGTGCGTAAAATCATTCTTAGCTTAAGAACAGCTTTCTGAAACGCCCTGCTGGGCTGATTTGTCACCCTTCTTGGCCCCTCATTGAAAGGACCAATGTGAACATATTTTCATGTCAGAAACTTTCACAGAATTTTAAGTCTATTCATGATTATAAGAGCTAAAACAAATGAGCAGGAAGATGAATGAATAAGTGTGATGATGATGATGATGATGATGATGATGATGATGATAATAATGATGATGATGATGATGGAGATAGTCATGATGGTGGTGATGGTGATGATAATGATAATACTCATGACCATAACAATGATAAAGTGGTATATTTGGTTTACTTAAGAATGGATCAGGAGAACATACGTCAACTCTTTGTGAATGGACTCTGGTTTCCATGAAACACAAAATATCGCCCTGGTAATCAAAGTCAAGGCATGCTGGAGGGAAGATAACCATGGTTCCTTGGAGCACTACTGCATTTGATTGATAATAAATTTATAACAATGTTAAATCCTATGCATCAACAGTTTCTGGATGTTAGTACGAGATAACTTCTGATGAGCTAAGATAACCAGCTGGAGTCAGTTCTCAAGGGTGGTATTCTGAAATGTTCACTTAGGAGAAATCTTATCCTAAGTCGAAGATTTCTCCTACATGTAAGTGGTATTCCAAAATCTCTTCTGTCCATAAATGAAACACTTTCCTCCATTGGCTAATAAATGCACACTGGGCGTGGTCAAACCCTCCCTAATTTGCATCAAGAGAGGCCTAAGAGGACATTCTGGAATACCAATTTCGGGCTCTCTTAGGCACCTCCTAAGTTGGGCACTTAGGAGAAAACTTAAGAGGAATTTTGGAATACCACCATTTTTCTCCAAGAAGTGTGCCTTGGGAAGGCTGTACTTCCACCAGGGAGCTCATAGAGCTGTAAGAACAGGAACAGGAGAAACATTGTGAACTTGCATCAAGTTCTCAGCCGAATTATTTCTTTCTCAACATTTTCACTTTTTTCTTAGCCTCTTTCACTGCATAATTTTTTTGTCAATCTAAAGTGCTATAACGTACCAAACTGTCTGTTTATTTCTGCTCTTCCCTCCTTCATTTTTCTCTCTCTCTTCCGTCTCTTTCAGTATCTTTATATTTTTTCCCTTTCCTCTATCTTTTCTCTTGCTCCCATCTCTTTCAGTATCTTTATATCCTTTTCTCTCTCCCCCCCTCTCTCTCTCTCTTCTCTCTCTCTCTTCTCTCTCTCCCTCTCTCTCTTTATCTCTCTCATCTTTATGTTCGTGTCTTTCTCTTCTGTCATTCATCTCTCTCTCTCTCTCTCTCTCTCTCTCTCTCTCGCTCTCTCCACCTAAGCCACTCTAACCCACAGACTTATGTTCTCTCTCCCACAGACGTTTCTCAGCTTCATCTCAAGTCCATCCTACGTCTCATCTATAACCTCTTTCTGAGATACAAGCAAAACGACCTCCTTATCTAAGACCCTCTCTCTCTCCTCCTGGTATTCACTTACACTCTCTGCATCCTAGAAGTGACTTTACATCTTTGTATCACTAACTCTGAGTTCATTCTTCCATTTTATTTCTTAACACTATCACTTGATGGATGTGTGCTATTCTAACAATTGCAATTCTCCATGTACAGGTACTAATAATTGTATTTCTCTTAGCTGTCTGCATTCTAAACAAGTGACATATGTACGTGTCTGAATTGCTGCCCCCCCCCCCCCCCACACACACAAACACCTAAACTCCACCCTTCTCCTGAAACCATTACTCTAGCCCGTACTTTACACACTTAGAAACTTTTTGAATCCCTTCCCCACTCTGTCAATCCCTTCCCCTATCCCCACCATCATGATCTCCTTCTCCAGTTCTTTCCGTCCATATCCCACCCCACCCCACCGTTTCCTTTGTTGCACTGTATGTCTTCCATTATAGTAAAGCAGATTACAAGTATGTTGCTATGTTGTGGATGATTGGAAAGATGTGTTTTATGTTTACACAGAGAGACGGGTAGACGGACGGACGGACATACAGTCAGTCAGACATACAGACAGACAGATATAGAGTCACTTAGTCAGACGGACAGACAGACAGACACACAGACATAAAATCAATCAGTCAGACACATACACACACATACAGCCATCGAACAGACAAGATACAATTGCTGCTTAGTATGTGAGGCATGCCCACAGTTCCAGAGTGCCTTGCCTTGTTTCACTTTAGTGTGGTTCCATGCATAGTCATTCTATGTTGTTGAATGATACCAGACCATCAGATTAGTTTACTTACATAGTCATATTGTATACACACATTTTCTTGCCAGCATAGTAAGCTTTTGTCCACCTACCTCATACCAATTGTGTGTTGTGAGAACTGTGAGTGTCTCAGCATGGTAGTTATACATGTCCGTCAGTGTGCAGTTCAACTGCATTTTAGTTTATCACTGTTATGGTACAGTTTTTCATTTTGTATAGCTCTAAATGTTGATGTAGAATGCTCATGTGTCATTAGATTGAAATGTTTAGAAGTCAATTTGAAAGCACTATTAGAGATGGTGTATCCCTTTTGCTGGGTTTCAAATATTAAGAGTTTGACTATCATAGTATAATCACAAGGAAATACTGTACATGAATAATATCTTAATCAAAGAAAAAAATACACAGGGGCTTTGGGCGATTTCGCCCCCGAAATGCTTAAAAGAGCACTGAAAAATGTTTAAAAGAGCCCCCCGAATTCCCATAGACGCAATTTAAAATTGTAGCCAAATTGGCCTATGTGCTCAAAAAGTAACCTCCCGCAAATTTTGAATTAATTTTTTCCCTGGTCTTAATATATAAGGTTCCACAGAATATGGGATCTCAAATGTAATGATAAAAGATTATATATTGACCTTTACCTTTCAAGAGTATTTGATTTTGGGTTGTGTAAAATATAGTATAGTTTGTGCAAACCCTTGTACTGATATTATTTTGAACTTCAAATTCTCAATAACACAATCGCATAAACTGCTTTTAAGGGGACTAGAAAAATAGAATATTACATGTACTTGAATAACTCCAACTTCACTTCACTTCACTGCATTTCAAAAGGAAGTAAGCATTGAATTAATGTTATTTTCTTTCACTAGGGTTGTCAATATATAGTCCAGGTAGTGTAGATCTTTGTGCTAAAAACAATTACCATAAATCATATTAAGGATTTTAAGAAGGTCATTTCTAGTCAGCGTTTTGATTTGATATAATTTTATAAGAAAATGGAGGTTTCTTGAATAATTCCAATTTAATTTTGCATTTCCAAATGAGGCAAGCAAGGAAGGCAAGCTACGAAGTCCACAAGCAGTGTGTTTTCATTCTGTGTCGTAATGTTATGTCACTGTTTAGTTTCGCATTTCACAAACTGGATTTATATGCTGTACTTGCGGTATGTTGAAATGTTTTACATATCATATTATCTGCAAAAGGGATTTGCTTCTTTTAAAATTTCACTATCTAAAAACCGTAGCAAAATGTACATTGTCGCCACAGATTGATGATCGCATTAGTGTAAATAGCATCTATAGTCTTGTGTGCTACTCCAAGAACTGTTCCGATGTTGAGATGTGGTATAGCTCGTAATGTATGCATGGGCTTTATAGAGTACGGAAGTGTGACTTCATATGAGCATGTTGTCAAGACAACTGGTTTCAACTATGTTTAATAAACAGCTGTGATCATAGCAAGATCTCTCAATGAGAATGCCCGACACTAGCCCATTATCCCATAGCTTGTAATGTATGCATGGGCTTTATAGAGGAAGAAGTGTGATGTCATATGAGCATGTTGTCAAGACGACTGGTTTCAAGTATGTTTAGCAAACAGCTGTGATCATAGCAGGATCTCTCAATGAGAATGCCTGACACTAGCCCGCTAGACAATGTCATACCAGTGACACACTCACTTGAGTGATACTGTTTAGAACCAGAAACTTGCAAAACAATGGATATGACAACACCACTTTGATACTCTATGGAGAGCAGGTTACATAAAGGAGCTGTGTAGATCAAGATAGAATGCAGTGTACAGTGTAGATTGTGTTTTTCACATGTGTTTTGTGTGGGGATATGTCTCAGGCAGAGCTTAATCTAGAATGGATTTTCAGGATTTTGTACTGAAAATTCACCGTTTTGCTGTCAGTTTTATATGTCAAAATACTTTATTTTTGCAACAAGGCAAACATGTATTTCATCTACAGTTATGTCTCTAAGTGTCATATCCTGTGGTATAAGCAATCATAGAATGCCACAACTCTCTGTCCTGGGCTCTATTTCATACAAAGGGGAAATATTGATTTTCTGATCGGAATGCTGATTTTGAAAACCTCCTGGAATCTCTCCCCTTCTCCTCTTTTAAAAAAATGAAATGAAGGTGAGGGAGTTGGTACAGTAGCTCTGCCTAGGGAAATCAAAGTGCATGGTATGATAGAATGGGTTATACAGTAGGGCCTGAGATCAACGTCACAGCTGATTGCAATCAAATGCAATCAGCTCCATACATTTACTGCATTCTGACTGCAAAAGATTGCAATCAGCTGTGACGTTGATCTCAGGCCCAACTGTAATGATTGTTTCATTTTCTACTCTTGTGAGTCTGGTAAGCAGCTCGCATTCTTTAACACCAGTAGGAGAAAATCCTCTGATTCCACTGCCAATAGCCTGAGACAGCCACCACATTTGTCTATGGGCATTTGCAATCTAGTGATGTAGTTCTCTTCTTGACAAAGACATGTCATGGTATTTGGATCGGAGCTTGTGTTTAAATATTTTTTTTGATTGTAAATGAATGTAGTGGAAGTGTTTAAAGGGCCATGGTCCAGCCTTACGCCTGTGTTCTACACCTGTAAGCTGGCCTGAAAATGACGCCAATAGCAGGCCTTTCATGCTACTCCTGTTTCCACTGCGCTATCAAACAGTGGCCTCAGACCCAATTCAGGGGTATCCCTGAGGAAACGGGTTCTGCATACAAATATGCTTGAGCTTCATCTTTAGCTTGATTCGCAATTACTTGTTCTTGAGGTGATTGCTGCTTTTTGTCTCGCCTGAACAAAGTTCGGTAGAGACCTAGTGATCACTTTTCCTGTTAGTCTGTTGATCTGTTGGTCAGTTAATCTGTTAGTCTGTTGGTCTGTTGGTCTGTTACAGAAATGTTAAAGTTTTTCTTTAACTTGCTCTCATTTCTTTATTTCTGCGTCAATTGTGATCAAACTTGGAACAAACGATCCTTGGGTAATACTACATGTGTCGTCATGAGGATGATGGGGTCAAAGGTCATCTAGGGGTCAAAAGGTCAAATGACATGAGGCCATTTGCATTATTTTTCTCAAAATTTCCATTTGACTTCCTCTTATTTCTTTATTTCTGCCCCAATTGTGATCACACTTTGTGTAAATGATCCTTGAACCACCTTGTTATGCATTAAAAAGCCCATTGTCCGTGTATGTCATTTTATTTTATGCATTGGATTAATTTCTTGTTTTTCCCCTCGTTATTTTTCAGATGTTGTCAACCTGGACCTGAAATCAACGCTGCGCGTTTTGTACAACATCTTCACCAAGTACAAGAACGTCACGTAGCCCTGTGTGCATCCCGCTGGGACTTTGAGTGGTGTGTGGGATCAAGCCTCGCTCTGAGCCCTGCTCCTCCACCCCACCCATCCCCAACCCCACCCCACTCCACCCGCCCCTAGCAGTCACTGGAGGACCCCGACACGCCTAGTGTCAGACCCAGGCAAGGTGAACGGCTCGTACTGCAGTGCTTAGATAATGTTGAGGGAGATCCGTGACTCAACTCTTCACTGCCAGATGACTGCTATACCTCCCTCTTTCGGCCAGTAAGAGACATGATAATGTTCGTTGTTACTTCCAACTACTCACAACATTCATGCTTGATGCACTGTCATGAATGTAACTTTCATCAAACTAAAGGCCTGCTCAAGATGTGCCTGCTATAGCAACAACTCATGTAAATAACCTTTGTAGTACGTTTTGAATAATACAGATTTGATGGAAAAAATTTGTTCACATTTACAGAAAGAGAAGTTTACGAAAACAGATTGCCAAAATATGCTCCTCCCTTCTCCTTCCTTTCCTTCTTCCTCTAAAACTTTTTTCCTACTAGCATGTTGTAAAGCGTAGTTTAAGCCGATTAGCATATGTAAGGCAGTTCTATTACTGAACATAGAGGGCAGCATATATGACACCGCTCAACAGAGTGATGACTAATTATGTATTACGGTAGTTTTCCTAGTAGAGTTGTAAATCAGTCTTCTTCGTACTGTGTACGTGTATGACGAAGTAACAGATGACATATTATGTAATATCATGTAATAGAAAACCAGAGCAACATGTAGTGTACATGGCTCATGGTACCCCATTGCAGGATTTCTATTTTTATTTTCAAATAAGAAGCAAATTTTAAAAGGTTGAATGTAGAGCGTACATGTATTAATTAAGAATAGAAAATATTTTTATTACAAATGTTGATTTGTATAATATGCTTCTTCATATTTTGAGCTATCTTCTACAATGGTGCTATAAGTGATAGCGAAAGACCTTTTTTATACAAAATAAGATGTGTCGGTTAAGGTTTGATGTGACAGCATGTTCATATGACCTTTTAAAGGTTAACGGTAGCCTGTCCCATTTGCAGACCTAATTCGGAAAGTTCCCTGACTCTGTCATCATTTGAGAGAGAGTGGCTATATAACCTTTCCCTGGAATCGACAAAGCGTAATATTCGGTTTTGAGGAAATAATCTTCGATAATTGATCAAGCTTTCTTTTTTTGTATCACGAAAATAGTTAAATCTCAGTGAAAACGAGTTAGATTTTCATTTATTTTACGGGAGTTATAGTGCCTCTGACCTTAAAATTTCATAGTTGGTGTCCCAAAGATACGTGTTAATATGTGCACACTTTCTTGAAGTTTGCAGATGTTTGTAAAAGGGACGGGCCATCTTCAGGGATAGTATCGGTAGTAATAATATTGGTTGTAATAATGGTTATGGGACCCATAACCATGGCAGCAGCATTCTGCCATTATCAGAGTTAATGGTCTTTCGCGTTCGACAAGTTTATCAGTTTTAAACATTTCCCTCATGTGATGCTGACATCAATTGTGAATAGGAACTGCGATCTTGGCTGAATGGGTCTTCCTTTCTTGTGAGTCCTGATATCTTCACCACTATTACTCACTTCTTTTGGACGTGGATGAAATCGTTATGATACTTAAATTTGATAAAATTAGAAACATCAGAAAGACATATAGTCCCCCCCCCCCAAAAAAAAAATGAAATCAGACATACATTTATATGGAAGTACACTACAGCTCAAAAGAATTGGCACGGGTAAAGGGAAAGGGAAGGAAGGGTAGGAGATGCAGTTTTAAGCCACGGTATATTTTGTCCAGCTCAGCATGAAACACAATGCTTTAGCCTAAAAAGCATCATGGTTCATGCGGAACTGGACAAAATATACCGCGGTTCAAAACTGCGGCTCCTTCCCTCTCTTCCCTTTCCCGTTATCCGTGCCAATTCCTTTGAGCTGTAGTGTAGTTAACGTTTGACAATCATAATAAGCAAAGAATTCCAGTCATTACTCATCATGGGCAAATCCCTTTATCTACAAGGACATTTTGACTTTTCTTGTGTACCATGCATAAAGGAGACAATGCCCAGAGCAGGACAGTGACTCTGGCACTGGTCAAGTAGATTCTCTGGACTCTTAGTGACACCGCTCTCTTTAGTCATGATGAAAATTGGGCGGGGGGGGGGGGGGGGGATTATTTATGGGGGGTACTTCTCAAACCTGGTGTCATGTACCAGGCTCTGAACTATCTGAAAAAGTTTTCACAGGGATTCTTCTTACTCTTACTTTTCCAGTAGATCAGGCTTTCTGGAGTTACTTTTGAACGATAATCACTGTGGAATCTTGTAAAAAAAAAAAAAAATTAATAAAGGGGGGGGGGGGGTGATGCTTTGAATGGGTACTCTCATGACCAATATGTGGGCCAGGTTGCATAAAACTTACCACTAATGGTAACTCTGCCATCAATGGTAACTACCATGGTATCATTGCTTGCAATCCAATCAAATTCAAGCTTTCCGTAGAAGTTGCCATTGATAGGAAAGTTTCCATCAAGTTTTATGCAACAGGGCTCTGGTAGGAGACGACTTTTGCTCGGATTTCCATGAAAACAGCGTAACAAACAGTCAGTGTTGAGACCGTTTAACTATGTTTAACAAAATGGGTCACAAAGTCCTCCCCGCAGAGATATAAACCATGCCTTCTACATACCTGGTCATGTGATGTGTAGTAGATATGTGCAGAGATATAAACCATGCCTTCTACATACCTGGTCATGTGATGTGTAGTAGATATGTGGGTGATGAGCAACCCTACAGTGGTTAGCTGGATTTGAGGCACGGTGTTTTGTCAAGCCACAGGATTAAGCATGGAGACCTCCATGTACCCTACTTACACCATGTGAACCATTCAACTCTCTTATTACTATTGGCATGCTGTAAGCCAATGGGGTTGTCAAGGCCTGGCAATGAAAGGGTTAAAATGAATGGTGGTGGTTGGGGGGGGGGGGGGGGGAGGGGGGTGCTATGGAGTATGTTTAGTAGGGGAACTGTTATGTACAATATGTAAGCTTGCTTGCAGGGGTGAAAGAACCATTTAAAAACTAATGGGAGCAGATTAGGGGGAGGGGGTAATGCTAAAAATGGCACTCTTGTTGACATTGTCAGGTCTTTGAAAAGGAGACAACTTTGCAAGGAGTGCCCCAAAACAGCACATCTCTTAACATAGGGATTTTTATGGGAGGGATATTCCCCTCAATATGGCTGCATCGTAACACACGAAGGGCACTTTTCGTGGTCTTCAACTAACTGATTTCCCTAGCCCCCCACCCCTCTAGATTCCCCCTCAGCTCTGTTGGGGTGCACTTTACAATGTGAAAGGCACTTTGCTTGGTCTTTGAGTCCTCCATTCTCACCTCTCACTGTTCTGCAGCTTGAAAGAGCCGCCACTCGAGATAGGGCAGTGACAGTCTCACAGTGGCCTCGCCCCTTGCCCCCCCCCCACCCCCCCCTCCCCCATGCAGCGGGGGGCCTGAGTAGGAGGCAAGGAGTTGTGAGTCGGCCAATGTTTGGCACACTCTGCATTCTATTGTTTCCTGTATGAGCCAGCGCCTGGCAGACTGACAGAATGACAGGCCGAGAGATTGAGAGTGAGAGAGACTGAGAGAGAGACAGAGACAGAGACAGAGAGGACAGGCAGGCAGTTTCTTGTATTGTATTAATTAAAAACTCTGAATGAATGATACAACTTCATGGTATTTCTCTAGCCATGTCTATCCTCCATTTCTTCTTTGGTCACAACTCTGACCCCATCCTTTAAGGTACAGTCTGAGGACCTTTGACCCGGACCGCATCTTTTAGATGGTGACGCTAAATGTTGGTTGCAGATGTCAAGTAATCATATCGAAAAACATCTCTACAGGTCTAAATCCATACACACTAAATTTTCAATGGGTGGAACGCACTCTGAGTCTATTAGTTGTTGCTACCCAGACAAACCTCAGACAAGCTTTGGGGCTACCATTCATAACGTCTTGTTTGAAATACCCGGTATGTGAATAAAAATTTGCGTACATAATAAATACAGTCTATTTAGCTTTGGGGATTACAGACCTGAGTGAATACTTCTGGAAGTTTGAGTTAGCAATATCGAACAGCCTGGAACCACGCTACTATGTAATTTGTAATGGCATTCCTTCATAATACTCTGTATCAAACTTGTTGGAGTTATATCAACTAGATGGCTTATCAAAGATTGAAATATAATAAACATTGGGAAACGTTCTTTTAAGATTATACATTATACACTTTTATACATGTATTAGCAGATTTTGCAGATGACATTTATTATCTGTAATAGATTTTGCTCACCAGTACCGTAGTATGTGTCTATGTCATACAATAGTATTATGCAAGAGCATAACTACAGCGTGTAGTTTATTTGAGTATCACCTTGCAGGGTCATTCACACTTTGCATATCATGCATATTCATCATTATGGCCATTGTAGATGTTGTGCCATTCAAACTAAAGTCAATGAAAGATAGTAGTTTTGCCTTTAGCGTTATTCCCCTACAGCTATTTCATGTAATGTAATGTAATGTAATGTAATGTAATGGAATGATTTTGTTTCTATCATTGTAAATGTGTATACCTTTGTTTATTTATTGACTGAGCTTTTATTTGCATGAAGAATTTGTCCCCTGTAGATAGAATCCATTTTATTACAAAGTAAAACAATGTTTCTAAACACATTGTGTTTGTTGTCAGCCGTGTTTTCTGCTTCTACTGATAGATGGAGCTGTTTGATGCCCAGTTTGTTTTCCTCCTCCCGGTTTTTTTTTTCAAACCTACCCTGGCTTCCCAGCTGTTGGGCATTGTAAGCCAAACTAGAGAGAAAAGATGGGCAGAAAAAAGGGGAGAAGGCAAGTTTTATGAGATAGCTAGAGGGACAAGCTGGAGAAGATGAAGAGAGATCATGAGTTATGAATAAGAGGAAAAGGAGAGATGGAAAGAAAAAGGAGGCATAATAATGAAGAAATATAAAGATATAGCATGTGTTTTGTAGATGTGTGCTTTCTGTACAATATGTGTGTGTGTGTGTGTGTGTGTGTGTGTGTGTGTGTGTGTGTGTATGTGTGTATGTTTGTGTATAAGGATTAAGGGAGAGGGTTAAAAGGATAAATATTCTGGAATGGTGTACAAGGAAAGGGAGTAATGTTATTTTTCTACAAGAAACGTATAGTAATATTGAGGTTGAAGAAGGTGGAAATTAGAATGGTATGGGCCAATGATTATCAGTCATGGTACAAATCACAGTAAGGGAGTTTTAGAACGTCAGTTATCAAATGCGTATTCAAAAAGGATAGTTGAGGATATTGAGGAGAAAAAGTTGATCTTAAAGAGGCTATATGATTATTCTCGACAAGGAATTAGGGTTCTAGCGTTCGAGAGCTGAATGGTTTGAGGAGGGGGAAATAACGTACAATATTTTTAACAGTTACTGAAATCAAATTTTAAAAAATTATGTATTTTCAAAACTTAATTTCGTGTCATCTCGCACAGTTGGCCCTCCGTGGGTATTTGCCGAAGTTGACAAGTTTTCTTTTGATATTTTGGGGTGGAAAAGATCGCATAAAAAGAAAAATAATGTTTCAGGATTATGAATTTGGGGGAATTAGAATGGTGAATTTTGAATTGTTCGTTAAGGCCCAAAGAATAATGTGGTTGAAACGTCTTTTATACGGAGAAAAGAATTCTGGGTGGAAATTTCTCTTTGATCATTTATGCGAATTTATTTATTTTTCTATGTAATTATGAAACGTATAAATTGGCGTGCAAACTTCCGCCATTTTATATGGAAATGTTGCAGGCTTGGCAGGATATAGATCAGTGTAGGTATTATGAGAATGAAAATGTTAACCCAATATTTATTTAATGATAAGAATATATGTCTTAAAGGAAAAATATTTTTGATAGTTGTTCGAAAAAGGAATATTTCAAATAAGCCACATACTACACAGGGGACAATTGAGGTCGGTTGAATATTCCAACAATCTTGGTATTAAAAGTCATAGTTTGCTTACTATTACTGATATAGGCCTATGTAAGATAACACCAAGATGTTGCAAGGAGGATATGGAGTCAATTCAATTTTTACAAATTGATACTGCAACATTCAATATTGTTTTGAATATTTTGGGTCAAAAATATATTTTATTCTAATATTACATCAGAAAATATTTACGATCATTTTGTTAGAGACTTACAAAATTCTTATAGGTTGCAATTAAAGGATGGTATAACTTATTTTGATTTAACAGATAAAGAAATGAGAGATTGTTTTTTTAAGTTCAAGGAATACGTCTTTAATTAAGAAACAGAGAATTCCAATTTAAGTTATTGTATGGTGTTACAAAAGAGCAGCCATTCAAATTTGGTTTTGTAACGGATGAATCATGTTTTCTGTTATCGGGCTACTGAGACCTATTCACACGTATTATTGAACTGCAAAAATATCAAACAGTTATGGAAACATGTAATCCAATGCTTTGATTTAGTAGAAATAAGGAATATGGAGTGGAGAGATATATTTTTGGGAGTGTCGGGTTACTCAAAGAGAAAGAAAATGTGTAATACTTTGATCATTATTGTGAAATTTGTTATTTATAAAGCTACAACAGAAGGAGTGGTGCCATTAATTAAGAAACTTCACATAATCATTTTGAATTATAGGAAGGAAGAAAGAAAAACAGCAACTGAAAGGGGCATGTTAGGGAGCCATCTACAAAAATGGGAACTTGCAAAGTTGGATTAAAGAGTATTATAGCGTTTTGGTGTTCTTGTTTCTTCTTTTTATTTTTCAACCATTTGATTATCTCTACATTTCCCCCTACAATTCCTCTTCCATTTTCTTTTGTAATGTACTACAGAAAAGTTTGCTCTAAAAATATACTTTATCTCCTTTGGAATGTGAGTAAGTTTCCAATGAATGGTGCATGAATTTGTGTGTGTGTGTGTGTGTGTGTGTGTGTGTGTGTGTGTGTGTGTGTGTGTGTGTCCGGGGGGGGGGGGGGGGCGGTGAAGAGCGTGGGGTGGGTTTGTTTAATGGGGTTTAAGTTGATTTAATTCATTGCATAATTATGTGTAAATGTTAACTTTTTGGTTGTTTTTTGGTGGTCTCGGAGCCCCTAGGTCTACAGCGCTGAAGGACAGCGCGCTCCTGGTCAGGAGACAGGTGTGAGTGAATCACTCTCTCATTCAGGAGATTCGGAATGCTCACTAATTAATGGAGGACATAAAACAAAACCTTGAATTATAAATGCGAGTATCTGTGGAACAGCACTGTAGAGCTCAACACTACGCAGTCTCCGCTGTCCGCAGTCTAGCTTTTAAAATTGAGGTCCAAAAGTGCAAATGACATTAAATAGTTATTTCAAGGATTGTAACAAGAATGTTAAAATGTCCCAAATTCTGTTTCTATGGAAATGACATCCTTTGGCTTGAAGACATGGTGTCCTATTTGCAAAAGTCATGTAATTCGGCTGACGAATCGGCAGTATAGGCCTACCCTAGACATAACGTGTATGGAATCTCACAGTCATAGCTTCACGAATATGTTGAGGAAAAGCAAAAAAATGTGTGTGAAAAACTATCCTTGTTTATGTTTGAAACGCACAGACCCGATCTATACATTCATAATCGTATCGCTCCTGACAGCGCGCGCTACGGGCATTGCTCCCATTGAACGCACACAATGTGGAGCGGACCGATGTGGACCAAATGTTGCGCATAACGGTCTCCGATCTCTACGCTGTAGGTCATTTGGAACGACCCGCCCAAAACCTCCTCAAAATCTAGCGATCGCTTTAATTTCGCTTTAACCCTTAAAGTGCCACATATGTAGTAGTTTACATAATTTAAACACAGACGTCCCGTAAAACAGGTTTTGGCGTGGCAAACAAAGGATTAAGTCAGTGTTCAGTTCTTTCATTGGAAGGGAAGTCCCGAGTCAAGCATCTTCTTACATTTTCCATGGGAGCAAACTACGTGCTATTTTTTTTAACCTACAAAAGGGACAACATGTTTTTAATCTCAGCTTGATTCGAGTTGTGACTCTCTTTAAAATAATCTTAAGCAGTCTTTTCTTTTTAACATTTGGTAGCACCAAACATCAGCAGAGAATAATTTATTATTGGGACATGCTTTATACGTCAATGAAGTGGAAGCGACAGATACATTAAGTGTGAGCTCTCTGCTTTATGTTTATACCCTATCATATCTTTCTCTGACGACCTATAGCTTCTCTATAAATTACAATAATCTGTTTAAATGCTGATGCAAAAATGCCTGATAATACTAATGAAGAGATGATTTTGATGATGATCAAGCCACAAGGGACATGTGTTTTCAACTATTGTCCCTTTGATGGTAACTGTCATAGCAACAACTGGAATGCTGAAAGCCCATTGGCTGCTACCATGGTAGTTACCATTCATGGCAAGTTACAACAATTGAAAAAAATATATATGCAAAGCAAATACCAATGTCATTGGGATAACGAGCCGAGCGTAGATGCGTGGTCGGATTGATCTATTCCCAGCATGCACTGCGCCCGGCCTCGGGATTAACAATGACATTTCCGTGCCACTGGGTACTTAATAATATATACATCATAATCTCATAAATCTTTCCTGATTTGGCGCTCGTCAAAGTTGCTATTCTTGGGGAAATCTTTACTTACGTTTGACAAGTTCGCGGTCACAGGTATCGTAACCCATGACCAAGATCCAAAATAACATCACCTAGATTTAGAACACTAAATGGGAAGACTTAAAGGGATAGTTAACCCTAAAGTTAAATTAGTATTGATATAAGCAGGAACATGAAAGGAACATGTTGTGAAGGTTCGATGAAAATCCGTCTAAGGGTGAGAAAGCTACGATCGCTTGAAGTTTTGATTTTGTGACGTCGCGTGCGAGATGCTCTCCCATATGCTATGTGCTAATTTTCTTTTTGAATACAATGTATTGATATTCTCAAAAGAATATATTTCATGTTATCTGTGTATTTGATACATTATTAGAAACACATTTTTACACACATACCTTTATGATTTGTTTTTATTCCCTCATCAAAAACAGAAAAGAGAAATTTATGGGATCACATAGCACACAATATAATAAAAGAACACCTCGCACGTGACGTTACAAAACTAAAATTCTAAAAGATCATACCTTTCTTATCATTATGTTGACGAATTTTCGTCAAACCTTCAGTACTGTGTTTTTTGCGTGTTTCTGATTTTATTCAAACCAACTGAACTTCAGGGTGAACTATTCCTTTAAGTTGCTCACGATTTCTTCAGGAATCGACAGCCTTCAACTTGCTCGAGTAACGGCTTTTATTTAATCGGACGGGATAAAATAATCATAACAATCTTTGTCGCAAAATCTTCCATCCGGGGGTTCTGGGGCAAATCACACCAAACAAAGGAATTCGTGCCCTTATTGTATAAAATTCAGTCTAGCTCAATCGCATGTATGTGTGCCCTCAGCCATACAGAGCATCTGTATTTTTTTTTTAAGTAGATGGCCATGTTGCATACATAGCTCAAATATTATTTTTACTAACAACAATTGCCATTTGGAGACATGCCGTAGAGCTGCAGATCAATGCAACCTGTTGAATTACTTTAAAGTTATCAACATATTGTTTCATTTATTTTCACAATTATGTAATGTATTTGATTGCTCCCTTGACGGGTCATCAAATAATTATCTTGATTGTTTGATTTCATATGATTATGACCTTCATCATAATTACTTTCCCCCTGCAAATCATTAATGTTTTGGTAAAATGTATATCTCTTGTCTACGTATAGCGCCATTGGTGTTTACAGGACTCCAAGCATTCTTCTTTTTATTGTCTGCTGCCCTCTTGCGATATTAGTGAGCCTTGATGGATCGTTCAGCATACACAAAAAAGTGCAACAGTTTCCACGCATTACCTTTAAAAAACACATACAAACATAAAAAGATATATACACTGACTAAAATATTGATCATGATGTTGATAATAGTAATAATCATGTTAAAACACGTTTGTGATAATCAATAATATAGAATTCATGCTTGTGCATGTTATCAGCAACAAACAAAACAAATTTAAACGGTTTAAGAATAACTCTACTGGCACGACTTCCTCAAGCATCTCATCCTCGATAGTCACTTGTCAAATCTGGTTTGGTTAAAAGGATCAGAGAGTCACTGGAGACACTTGTCTTGTCTTACCCCCCCCCCCCACACACACACACACATATTCATTATAATACTATCATTCTGCTACCTCTCCTTTCCTCAACCCCACCCACCTGTCTCTCTATCTCTCTCTCTCTGTCTGTCTGTCTTCCTCTCTGTCTCTCTCTGTCTTCCTACATTACCTTCGCTTTCATTTTGCCCCACCCCCTTCTATCTCCCCGTCGTTACCATAACGCCATCTCTCTTTGATAATCAGTTTCTCCTTCTGTTTTTATTCTGATTCTTAAGTTCTTGCTAATCCCTCCCTCTTTCATTTTTTCCCTCTTTCTATGTCCACCCTTCTTTCGTCTCTCTCTCTCTCTCTCTCTCTCTCTCTCTCTCTCTCTCTCTCTCTCTCTCTTTCTCTCTCTCTCTCTTTCTAACTTCTATCCCGACATCTCTCTTTCTATATCTATCTTTCTTTCATCCCACTTTCTCACTTTCAACTCTCATTGACCATCTTTCTCTTTCTATCTCTTCATCTTTTTAATCTCTCTCTTTATTTCCATCCGTGTATTTCTTTCATCTCTCTTTCTTTAATCTCTCTCTCTCTCTCCCCCATCTCTATCTTTTTTTCATCTCCCCTCTCGATCTCTTCCATTTCTCTTTTCATCTCTAACTTTCTTTAATCTCTCTCTCTCTCTCTCTCTCTCTCTCTCTCTCTCTCTCTCTCTCTCTCTCTCTCTCTCTCTCTCCCTCCCCATCTCTCTCTCTTTCCTCCATCTCCCTCCCCTACTCTCTCCCTCACCCCCCTCACCCAATCATGTTGTTCCCCGCTGCCGAGGCAGCTGGGGCCGTGCGCCGTGAGTGAGCCATGAGTGAGCCGTGAGTGGGCCGTGGTCGTGCTGTGACTGTGCTGTTGTTTCGTGAATCACCAGCTCATTCAGGAAGTGCCGGAATGTGAATTAATTAAGGTGACCTGGCTGTGACAAGGCCTGGATCCCGCTACAACAATTGTCGATCCACCTCACTGTCACTGGCTAGTCTACACGCCACCAGACCCGACATACTCTCTTCCGTTGAACTCGTTGATCTATTTTACTATAACGCTGTGCAACCATGGTGAAACAACACTCACACGTTATATTAAAACAAAGTTTGTCGAACAACTTCACTGTCATTGACTAGTCTACGTCACCAGACCCGACAAACTTTCTTCAGTTGATCCGGTTCATCCATTTTCCTGCAATGAACTACAGTGTAAAACATTGTGAAACAACACAAAATATTACACGTTGCATCACAATCTTGGTCTAACCACCTCACTGTCATTGACTAGTCTACGTCATCAGACCCAACAAACCGTCTTCCGTAGAACCAATGTATCTACTACTCATCACTTTAAAGGAAAAAGGACATTTGATGAAGTTTGAAATATCCCTTCTTCTACAAGATGAAAGTTGACTCTGGGATTTGTGTTCATTATTACTGGTGAAAACGCCTACACACAAACACACACACATACACATACACACACACACACACACACACACACACACACACACACATACACACACACATACACACACAGACACAAATACACACACTCATACACACATACACACACATACACACATACACACACATACACACATATACACACATATACACACATACACACATACACACACACATACACACACATGCACACACGCATACACACGCACACACAAAAAAATTATGATGGCGATTTCTACTGAGAGCGGACTTAAAGTGGAATATTTTTTCAGGATTACAACATTTTGGAAGATTTTACGGAGTATGAAATTCAATTCATTTCGGTAGAACCAGAGACAAGAAAAAGACAAGATTGTACGTTAGGGGTTACATGGTTATGATACACTGTATTACAAACAAAATAATGTGCTTTATTGTGAGCAAGATTATGACACGTGTATAAAATGCAATACATGTATACATAAATAGGAAAATGGCTGCCACTATATCACCTTTCATCTATACAGTCCTTGCTGTTTGAGTTTAAGGCATTGTCAACATATTGGACCAGAAAACCTGACAAAAAAATTAATGTAATTTGATTTTTTTTCTTTAAAAATACATCATCTCACGAAAATAATACGTATTTGTGAGATGATATTGGTAAAGATATTATGTATATTATGTTTCATAATCTAAAATCAATATCAACCGTCACCGTTTCTTTTGTCATAAACGGATCTATACATCGCGAAGCTCTTGTGATTCATTCTATATTCCAAAGAATGTTGTTATTTCGTTGCAAAAGGGATTCCCCGAGACTTCACGTGCAAAGGGACTCCACCCACAGTCACGCACCAATAAGGGTTATTCGACCTTTGGCTGATCTCAACTGACGCATTCAAAACGCGTGGGACGGTTTCAGTAGCCGTCGAGGAAGAGAGAGAGAGAGAGAGAGAGAGAGAGAAACAGAGACAGACAGACGGGGAGATAGGGGATTGGGCGGTAATAATCATGTCGTATTTATATACTCACTGAAAATGTCTTGGAACCCGATCTGTGCCACGCCCTATCAAACACCCTTAACAAAGTCAAAAAAGGAAAATTGGAAATTACGGAGATAGCGAGCAGCAAGCGCGACTTCGACGCACTGAGATCCGGGAACGCAATGCTGTCGCCGGCTGATCGCGGCGAATATAAACAGAGCATCATCTCATGTGCTCCCACTGCGCTCTCAGTAAATGAAATGTTTTATTCACGCCGTTCAAACAATACCTTACCAATGGGAACCCCAAAGCTTGTCCGAGGTTTGTCCGAGTAGCAACAACTAATAGATTCAAAGTGCGTTCCATCCATTGAATCTGAATGACACGATACAGGTGAATGTAATAACGCGTTACTACGCAGTAATTTGGGAGGAAAGTTGTGAATACGTTACGAAAATGGTCTATTGTTGATTTCCGTACAATCTATGGAATTTTGACTTCTCTGGCGTCACTGGAGGTGTGCGTTTTTTTTTTTTTTTTATAATTTTTATCATTCTCTTGTTTTCTCAGTCCGAGAGAATTGATCAAGTATGCTAAGTATTTTTCAGCCTAACCACTTTATAAAATAGTTTGAATGATAAAATGCGCAACACCCTGAGAGGCAGGCTAACTGTTCATTCATGTTAGCATAAAAATTATGGTCATTATCTCACATTCACTATCACATTAGCAATACTGTAAAGGTTTCTATGTTGAGAGGGTTGGCTATTCAAAAATACTATTTCATGTATATCTTCTTGAATTGTTACGGTTTAAATACCGAAAAGGAAAGCTAACGGTCTTGTGTAAATTCATTTTAGAAAATGTCGTACCATAGGTGGTTGCATTCCATCACATGGCCTTACCAAAAGTCGCATTATTTTTTTAAAGAATAGTATTCACGTTAATGCTGTAACTACCGGTACAAAGGAACATTTAAGTTTTGTGTATATGAAAACAAATTACCTTTCTTTTTCATGTTTTCCCTCTACTTCTTCGTCCCAAAAATTGTTACTAAGACTGGTACCATTTTGTAAATATTATTAACTTGTTTATACAATCATATTGTTTTACACAAAAGAGGATGATAACCAAGAGTCGAAGACTTGCCCTTAAACCTGTTATGAGGCAAGGATAAATGGAAAAAATTGCCTGCGACAACAAAAATGGGTAAATATATTATTAACATTAACCATCTATTTTCATTTCTCATTTTAACACAAGTTTATGAGGGCCCTCAACTACTATTGTGTTTAGTGGGTCATTTTGTGACATGATAACAACTTGAAACCTCGATATTTTCTCTATTCGAGTCGTATAACGAATATTTCACAAACATTTTTTCCGTTCTTCGCATTATGATTTAGTCGTTTTCTCAGCCCTTTCGACCATTACACGATTACCATTGTGAAACACATTTATTTGTTCATACACACCGTTGCTTTTGTCTGTTCGAGTCGTATGATATGTATTTCAAAAACATTTTCCGTTCTATGCATAATGATGTAGTTGTTTTTCTCAGCCATTTTCGACCATGTCGTCATTACATCACATTGTGAAACACACACGCACCTTGTCGATGACACATCCTGCGATCGTTTAGTCCTAGCCGTTGACGGCGTAAGACAGGTCATGACGGGTCTGATGAGCGCAGTTGACGGTTCATGCGCGCTGTAGATCAAGAGATCAAACGGTGGAGAGGTCGTGAGAAGGGAGACATGAGGAGGGGAGGGCTACTGTTCCTGTCTGTTATGTTTCATGACTCATGTCAAACCCTCCCTCTATACATAGCCCAAAATACCACCACCTGCACGCTCAAGCCCGAATCCGAACCACGAGGGTCGGGAAGGAGGAGGGGTGGAGAGCGGGTTGGGGTGGGGTGGGATTGGTTGGGATGTTTCAGATAATAATGGAAAAGTTAGGCAAAACATTACAGTAGTGAAAACAAAATAATAAGAGATTTGGGGTGGGGAATGTTTCGGATCATGATGGAAAAGTTTGGCAAAACATGACCATAGTGAAAACAAAATAATAAGAGACTTTATCAAAATATATATTTCCAATTCAAACATATTGAAAGGGGTTGTGGGGGGGGGGGCATCTATCTTAAGAGAGACTTTTCAATTAAATCAGCTAGTTAAAAAGAGGGTTTCCAATAAAACCACTGTTTTTTTTTTTTTTTAACGTATAGGAAGGGGAGGGCAGGAGGGTGTGTGTGTGTGTGGGGGGGGGGGGGGAGGGGGTAGGGGAATGGGTGGGGGGCATGGGGGAGATACTTCAGCTATAATGATGACAACGTTTGGCCAAACATTACATGCAATCAAAATTATGAGAGACTATATCAATACAGTCATTTTTCTAAATTTAAGCTTACTTGAAGGGTGGGGGTTCTGGCTTTCAAAGAGAGGCTTATCAATACAATCAGCTAGTTAAAGAGAGAGTAATCAATAAAATCACTGTTGTTTTAGATTCAAACTTATGAAGGGGAGGACGGGTGTGTGTGTGTGTGTGTGTGTGTGTGTGTGTTGGGGAGGGGGGGGGGGGGGGGCTGTGCACGAGGTCCAGCTAATAATGAGAGACTCAATCGTTGTTCTCGATTTCAGCTGATTAATCGAAGGTGGGATGTAATGACGGTATTATCAGTAATTTTTTTTTACATTCAAACTTATTTGATATAAATTGCTTAAATAATCGTTTCGGCTATAATGATTCCATCTCAACAACATGTATCAATAGGCCTACAATCATTAAAGGGCACATACTGTACTGGGAAGACAAAAAAGCCGTCAAAAAGTAATCGTGAACAATCTTCTTGCCAATGGTCTTAAATTCCAGTATTGTCCATTTAAATAACTTGCTGATAGTTATTTGCCCTCAAATGATCCACATTTGGAGTAATTAATGCTTAATGATTCAATCACAAAATGTTCGGGCCGAACATTTTGAGGTTTTGTGAGTTAATCACTATTTAATCCAAATGTAGATTATTTGAGGGCAAATAACTTTCAGCAAGTTTCTAAAATGGACAATACATGAATTTAAGACCATTAGCAAGAAGATTCCTCACGATTACCTTTTGAAGTTTTTTTGTCTTCTCAGTACAGTATATGCCCTTTAAACAAAAGGAAAGTTTTTTAATGCTTTCAGAATCGTGATGTTAAGAGCGCCTAACTGTGGGGGTAGGGGGTGGTTATAACTGATCTATATGATTATGCAGTCATTTTTGTTTAATTTGCGAACTTATTTGATCTCGACTTCAGTCAATTTGATCTCGTTTCAGTCAAAATTAATGTCCCTGTGGTCAGAAGAGTGAGAATGTTTGGATAAGACAGTGAAGAACATTATATGTTACAAAATTCATTATGATTATCAATATTATAGCGATTTGCATCTTGTAATTACGGGGTTGGGGTGGGATGCTAGGTTCTATTCAAGTTGGTACTTGATTATGACCAACTGAAAATTATGACTGAGATTATGATCAACTGAAAAGATACCGATACCATCGTGACTACCAAACATGCAACAACTCTTTCACGCCCCCCGTCCCCCCACCCCACCTTCAGCAGTCTCTACACAACATCAGTTGCATAGTTCTAATTATTGTGAAAAATTAAATGCAAAATATCGCTAATCTCCAATATACAGCAATACAACCTGGAAGAAATGGTCATATTGAGTTTGTGAGTGAGAGAGAATGAAGAGAGAGAGAGAGAGAGAGAGAGAGAGAGAGAGAGAGAGAGAGAGAGAGGGGTATACGGGTGGGGGGGGGTGTTAAAGAGTGTGAGTGGGTGGGGTGTGGAGAGAGACAGAGAGAGAGAGAGAGAGAGAGAGAGAGAGAGAGAGAGAGAGAGAGAGAGAGAGAGAGAGAGAGAGAGAAGGGGGAGAGAGGAGAAAGAGGCGCCACTGTGTCATATTATGTGTTTCAGGATCTCCGTGTTTACGAAGAGTGATAACAATACTGAATATTGGAAGTTTCATCTGTAAGTTTCAAAGAACCCGTTCGGGGTGGGTGCAATATGAAATCTGCGTTGGGCGTTTTGGAGAAGAGCGTTGGAGCAACTGGTTGAAATTCTCACATTGCGCACGTAATGGAGTATAGCAGAAAGTGCAGGCAGCTTAGTCATCTCACGAAAGGTATACAGGAAATTGTAGAATGTGTATTTGTGAACTACTGCAGACACGATTCAACCAGGGCAGTCGCTGTCTGGTTTATTTTAGTTTATTGTGTCCGGTCCCCTGTCTGGTCACGCAACAACAACAACCCCGTTACCGAGTGGTCGCGTCTAAAAGGATGAGATCATCGATTTCTCGTTGGCTATTGTTTGCATTCGATGTTAGGAGAATTTACTCGTATACAGCAACAAGTGCAGCACCTGTGGTGCGGATTTCAAATATCACCACCGAAGAATTACACATTAAATTGCGTTTTTCAATAAAACATGCATTTGAATTGAAATACAACAATGGTGTGATCAAGGGAAAGGTAAGTTTTAACCAAAGCTCAACCGCAATTGAGCTGTGATATGGAAGTCGTTTCACAGATGCAAGGGCCAGACATCGGGGGATCTCCCCGTGGAGTTCTGCTTATTGTGGAAAGAATATTTGGGCGATAGAGTGGATTTGATATCGATGGTGCCGATACTAATTAGAAAGGAGAAAATAGGTCTGGGGTGCAATCAGAGAGGAGAGAGAGAGAGAGAGAGAGAAGAGAGAGAGAGAGAGAGAGAGAGGAGGGGGGGGGGGGGGGGGGGGGTGGGGTGGGAAGGGTGGAAGAAAAGAAAATAGAGAGAGAAGGAGATGGGAGAATCATGTGTGCGGGGAGGGGTACTACGTGGGGGAGGGAGGGAAGGATAATCGCTGAATATAGTACTGTTAGAGGAAGAGAGAGATAGAGAGAGAGAGAGAGCGCGAGAGAGAGGGAGAGTGAGAGAGAGAGAGAGAGAGAGAGAGAAGACGGGGACTCGTGTAGCGCAAAAGAGCTTGAGAGAGAGGGGAATATGAATTGAATATGAATATTTGAAAGACAGATACATAATGAGAGAGAGAGAGAGAGAGAGGGGGGGGGGGGGGGAGAAGAGGTGTTGTAGAGCAAAAGAGCTTGAGAAAATAATGAGAGAGAGAGGGTAGCGTGTGTATATTGTATACATGTGTGTGTGTGTGTGTGTGGGGGGGGGGGGGGGGGGGACTATCAACATTTTTCAGTTCCCCGTGGGATAACATTCAAAATGTTCCCTTTGTAATTTAGTAGTGGGGGGGGGGGGGGCAGATAAAAAAATAAGAGAGAGAGAGAAAGAGATTTTTTTTTCTTCAAGGTAATTTCCTCAGCCCGTTGGTCTGTATCTAAAGTTTATTATCTTCCTCTGAACTGATGATTTTGTTTTATGTAGATTGTTAATTTAAGCATTCAGCCCCTTTTCCGTTTAAGAGGAAGTTTTCAATGAAACCTTATATTTAAGTGTTGAAAATAAAAACAAAATAAGCGATCGTTGGAACGACAACTAAACTAACCGATTCAAGATCATGTTGCAAAGAGAGAAGTTTTACCGCGCAGGTGCATCTGATCAGAAACTAAATTCTCCTTCCTTTATCTGGTCCGCGTGGCCCCACCCCCTGCAGCGCTGGTCTCTCTATCTCTCGCTGGCTGCAGCGCGCTCATACCATTCTTCATTCCTCACATACTTTCGGAACGTCTGCTGGAACGCCAAAAATCTTCACTGAAACGCATCTTTTCAGCTAGAATTCCACCCGTCACTGCTTAGGACCCGAACCTTGGATACAGCCACCTACACCAGTCAGGTCAGTTTAATTAATTTGATCATTTCTTTCAACTTTAAGAAAGGTTTTGAGGACGTGCTCTTCCAAAAATTCCTGCATCTTTTACATTTTTGTCATTTTTGCGACAGTCGGGACTTCCGGACGAGTCTCGAAGTTCAATTTGTTTTGGTCGACTTCTAAACCAATTCCATCTTACCTTTGGCGAAAATCATCCTTACCAGGAGGGAATATGGTATCTTTTAGCTTATATTTTTGGATTTATGCGAGATGTTCTTACACGACCGCGGCGTTTCGAACGCAATATTGGTGCGATGCTCCGCCATTTCGTAGGTAAAGTATACGCGCTGCATGCCTGAGTCGCTGCCACTGGTCTGATGTGTGCAGCTGTACTGTGGATGCGAGCCGGGGTTTTGCATTGTGTGGTGTACCGTACCGACATAGTTTGCGAGCCTCTGCAGTCTGCTCGGAGGACAATAGAAAACATGTCAGCTATTTGGTAGGCTTTTGGGCAGCGGGCAGGCGGCTGGGCTGTGGTATGTACATTGAGGTGCACACTCGCCTTAGACCAGCCCGGTCGGCGGGGAGCTGGAGAAACCGTTTTCCCTTATTTGGTGCGTTGTGCATCTCACCAGCTCCCCTCCTCATCGGCCGTTGTTTCATCTAACGTGCAGCCCTGTAGCGGCGGACGGGAGAAGGTGGCAAGTCCTGTATTAATGCAGGCGGGAAATAAAGGCTGATTCAAGCTTCAATTCCCTTCTTTATACTTACTTCCTTGCGAAGACCGATCTATATATGAAATGAGTCTCCGTTTGTTGTTGAATCATTGAAATATACAAATTAAGATTTAATTTGAAGAGAATTGAAAACAAATGAGAGGCAGGGATGATTACAAAACAAAAATCCATCATTTATCAAGTTTGAATCTACGTCATACTTGGTCGAAGTCTGAAATTACTGAATTTTAAGTGGAGAATGAACTTGTGGCATGCCAATAACATTGGTGAAGAAAATCTGCACTATCATGATTATGTAATAACATTTGGTTTACTGTTAATGTCTACTCGTTTGTCCTTAGTGATACTCCTGGCAGGTTGTCAACTTATCTTGATTTAGCAAGTACTTTTGAACATTCTCTGCAAGCACGGAGGTAGAGAGGTTTCTATTCTAGTTCTACCTCCCTGTTGTAAGGTAGATGATTATGCATAAAATGCATAAAATGCTCTCCACACGCACACGGTCAACGGTTAACACCCTTTAGTTATTAGTTATCTTTGACCTATGTCAGCTGATGTCAAACTTGCAGTTGTTTACAAATAGTTTGTCTTCTAGTCCCGGGCCATTGATAAGGTCAGGCTTTCACTGTTGACAATGTCAGCAAGTTTGTTCAACCCGTAAATTAGATATGAAGGTACATTCGCCTCAATTTAATTCCTCACGAGTCGGTGAAAAGAGGATAAGATTTTTTTTTAGAAAACAACGCAAACTTGCCCAGCTAACGGGGCGAACAATAGAGAGTTTATCTAATCTACAGTAGCGAGACCCGATGAAAAGGGAAAATCCAATGCGTAACTAAAGAATCACGACCGTGTTTGAGGAAGTAATTAAAAAAACAGCATTCCTGTGAACCAATTATGAAGTGTAAATTAGGCTGATTAACGTAAGATCCCCTGGACGTGCCGGTAATATCTTTCGTGCAACTCTCTGGCTTCCGTGAAGATCAAATGAAAGCGGTTTGACGCTTGCTTAGTTGCAGTGTAGCTGTACTGGAGCCGCTCATCAGCAAGGCACATGGCGCATCGCCCTAACGGCCGGGCTGGTGGTTAGCTAGCTCGACTGACATACTGCCACCGGTGTTTGCAGCAAGCAGCCGCTGCGATTGTACAGTATGTAAATAACCTCCCTGCTTAGCATTGTGTGGCGCATAGGTGTAGACCCATTGTAGACCGCGTAGTGCTAATCCAGCACAGATTCTACCGCCTTTTGTTTGGCTCTGCTTTTCGGAGCTGTGGGGAAGGTTTCTATTTGTAATGTCTCTTTCGGTCTCATTGTTCTCATGTTGATTTTGGTGTCAGGCGTCATGAATTTGCAGTTTTGTTGCTGTTGTATTTTTGAGGTGAACTGTGGGAAAGTCCACCAATGCCATTCTGACTACTATTTTTTTTTAGTTTCTCATTGCGGTAGTTCAAGTGATACATCATTAAGTTCAGTGAATTAACTTCACTATCAATAGCAAGGCAACTGACGTATTTCTTTTGTGTTGATCATGAAAGCTCCCCTCAATTTGAAGAAAAAGAACAGTGTTACAACTTACACATGTACAACAAAATATGAAGAATACAAATAATATTGAAACAAATTGTAAGCTACTCTTCACACCTGATGTAATGTCATGAAACAGACACATTCAATCATGCAATACCTCATAGATGGATTTGTTTTCCGAAGGGGCTCCTTTTGTATTGTATTGTATTTACTGGTTTCTAATTCCTGTGAATTATTTTTTTATGCATACTTTTGGCTGATTTAAGGTGATAAAATACAAGGTTATCATTCCAGTACACTTCAAACTATTCACTTTGCAATTTCCATTTACTGTACTTATAGTTATACAGAGATGGACATTAAGTTGTCTATGCAAAGGCTTTTAAGGCTGTTTAGTAAAACTCGAATTTTGTAACAGATGATTTTCATTTTATCTACATGTAGCTATTGAATATGATAACTTCCCTCCTGATGTCCTTCAACAAGTTATGCCCTGGACGAGCTGTGGGGTTTCCCATGCCTGGGTTACCAATATAATAAGTAGCTCAATTTGTTCATGTTTATTTTGCATACCGGTACATGTACATCTCAAAAACGGTATATTGGTTTGACTTTTCTTGACTTTAACAAGCCTACTGTGTTGAACTTTGAAGCTTCTGCTTATATCTAATGAACTTGTTTTGGGATTTCATTTTCATACTATCATGTTTCCATGAAATTGAACTAAATACACTACTGTACAGTGTATACACATTATGTGAATTTTGGATTGGTATGAGGGAAATTAGCAATTTGTCAACATTTTATTTATTGCCACGGAGATTGACATCATAACTTATCACCATGCAAAATACATCACTGTATTCTGAGGATTGGACACAATGGCTACAAATCTCAAAGGAGTTTTAGATTTACATGTACACTACAGCTCAAAGGAATTGGCATAGGGAAAGGGGAGAGGGAAGAAAGGGAAGGACTAGCAGTTTTAAACTGCGGTATATTTTGTCCAGCATTTTGCATAGAGTGCTGAATACATACTAGTAGCTACTCTAATGGTTTAGGACACAGTTTAAGTAAATTAATCTACATAAATCCAGCACCCTACACAAAATGCCGGCATTCATTATTGGTCCTCCCCAAACTAAGTACACGAAACCAAGCGCACTTATTTGCTTATGTGTACGCCACAAACTTTACTTACCGGTGAACGGTGATCTTAATCTATAACTGCTTTGTGAATTTGGGCCAAAAATTTCAAAGTGAAAGTGAGATATCAAAAAACTTGTTACACATATCTCAACAATATTATATTTCAAATACCAAAATGTATCAATATGCCCCTCTCTTTCATTCTGTTTGATGTGCTTCAAAATCTCTAGCTTGTTTTTTGTTTAAGTATTGGTTTCCATTGAGAGTACCCGTATGCAGGAGTCTGATGTCGGCCTAGCCCATCTGGGTCGGGAGATAGCGGGGTACTCTCCTCAAAATCAGGGAAATAGAATCTGGCTGAAATCAGTGTCTGCTCCCTGTGTATCCATTATGAGGGTGTAAGTGGCGGGAGAGTGGGGTAAACTGATCTCCGTTCAGCCAATCTCTGCCGCCTGACCAGCACATCTCGCCAGGCAGGGCTGGCATTCCCTGGAGGAGGTGTAATGTTCAAGGATTTGCTGGCTAATTGTGGAAGTGGATTGAATCTCACAACTTGTAAAAAAAGTGCATAAAGATATGATTGACTCGAGACAATGATCGACTCCAAATGAAGTTCAGACATAATGTACTGGTATACAGTGGTTTGCCTGGAGCCTTGTAGTACCGTATATGGATGTATGTGCAATCTCCTACATGTATGTGTTCACCATTCAATTAGACAATACTATATTTGCAGCAGACACATTGTTGAGCATTTCCAAATAGAATATTTATGTTATTTATGCAAACTTAATGGACATTTTTTCAAACAACATGATACGTTATTATTGATTTGATAACACTGACGTACTTGGAATCACTATGGTATGAGTTTGTCCTCATAATAATTTCGGCTAATGATTAAAATAACTCGCTGTTGTGATTCTTCAATGATTTTGTGACCGCATCAGATGATTTACTGTACATTGTATATGGTGCCCCAAAAAGTTAGTTTACGTTAATTAATAGTGCATGTACACTACAGCTCAAAGGAATTGGCATAGGGAAAGGGAAAGAGAAGAAATGGAAGGAGCTGCAGTTTTAAACCACAGTATATTTTGTCCAGTTCAGCATGAAACATAATGCTTTAGCCTAAAAAGCATCATGTTTCATGCTGAACTGGACAAAATATACAGTGGTTTAAAACTGCGGCTCTTTCCCTTTCCCTTTCCCTATGCCAATTCCTTTAAGCTGAAGTGTAGGTCTATGTTGATAAAATCTCTAGAAGTTTTAATTCTCGGTTCCGCTCATCCGGGTGCTTTTGGACCCCCCGCATAGCCTGGATGAAAACAGGTCCTTAGCTACGCGAAGCAACGTATGCATTTTGTACACGTCGCCGTGTTGTGGAGACAAAGTGACTGGGCTTTTTTCGTATTTCTGTCGCGGAAAATAATTGAAATTGCGAAAAAGTTAATGTGCTGTAGGTTATCACAATCGTATGATGAAAGGGAAGTCCTTGTCATTTTCCATTTTCCCAGACCGCGAAAACAATGATACAGGTGGGAAAAATTGGTGAACGCAATCAGGTGAAAAGATGGGAGCCATCGGCAAAATATATACTCGGAAAACTTCTTATCAGGTACAATTTTGATATCATTTACTACGAAGTTGTCATTTTTTCCATCGCATGAATTAATATTTGGGCCCAAAATTAAAGGAAACGATGCCGCTTTGCGTAAGTTAGGATTCACAGTTCACATCAGTCCCATGTACTGAATTTTATGTCGGTTACTGTTTTGTGTGTGAAATTTCGGGAGCTGAGCAGGAACATGACAAACAAGTCAAATCATGAATTGTGAAGCCCGAACATCTGATTTTGATTCTAAATACAATAAGATTAAAACATACATTTTCCAAAACTGTTCAAATTAACACTGTACAACGTGAACACAGTATATCAGCGAACGCTATGCGTGGGACCGTAATGAATCTACAGTAGGGCACTCTCGAGTGCAACTCCTTTGTTTTCACCCACGAAACAGTCTCCACGGTGTATCTTGGGCAAATGACGTCACGCCAGAACCGAGAATTGGTACTTTGCTCTTTCTAGTGCTGTACAAAGTATGTACATGTAGTGATGGATCTACAATTACACTAGATCACAAGAACTGTGTGTGTCAAAGAAATAATGACTAACCATCCAATAAAGTTCATGATCCACAGTAACTCAATACATAATACAGTACATGGTTCTTACCGGAAAAAATAATTTTTGTGCAATGGAAGCTCAAAGCAAGTGTTTGTATGGAAGCGATCTTTGGTCAGGCCATTTTCGTTGTGTGCAGATGGGATGCACGTTGTTCAAACAATATGTTACTACTGGTAATGGTTACCCCAAAGCTTGTCAGAGGTTTGTCAACTAGCAACAAGTAATAGATTCAGACTTTCAGCGTGCATTCCGGCCATTGAAACTGAATCACTAGATACAGTTGGATGAAATAACATACAATTATCACTCCGCAGTAAGGGGGGAGAGTTATGAATAGATTACTAAAATGGTGTTTTGAGCTTGCATGAAGCTGGACTTGGTTTCTACACAATGAATACTAAAGAGATGTGACTGGCACAAACAAGTCAAGTTGTATTCAGTGACAGATACATGTATTCTGTTGTCCTGTGTGCAACCTGTATGAGTCACCCCTAACCACCAGTCTCAAAAGCGCAGGTCCCAGTCAGATGGACTTTGCTCTCTTCCTTGTTGACTTGAATTCTGTAAGTATGTAGCCTGGCTTTCAGCTTATTCGACATTATATTCCAAACTGAAAAATATGGTCTAGTATGCACAAGACTAGTCGCCGTTTCATTCTCATCTTTTCTCAGTCCATCCCAGGCCAGACAAGAACGGGGTATGAATAGTCTACTGCCACCAGACTTTTTGTTGAATAGTTTGGATTATAAAGGCCGAACAGCCTTGAATATGGGCTACAAAGTGTGCAAAGTGCAGCCGGGAATGGGAGAAGAGCAAATTTTGTCCACTCCACAGTGAGTATAGACCTGTGCGTACCCTTTGGTCCCACTGTCGTACGTTGTATGGCCGTTCTCTTTTGACATTGGTACTAATTATCATTGGGTTAATTATTTTAGTCTCACTTTCTTGCTGTAATGTCAATATATATACATATTTTTTTTTACTTTTGAGGGTAATGTGATGTCTATGTTACAAAGGTAAATTTAAAAGAACAATCATAATAAATTTAAAAGAATATGTACATTGTTTGTGATTGTTGCAGACCATTGGCTCTATCGATTGCACATGATGATGGAAAGGTTCAATTACATACATGTATGGTACAAGTTTAGGAATTTTATTCCAATGTTACATGTACATGGACATCACATGTTTTGTAGACCCAACCCCATAGAAGAACTAAGTGTTTTTTTTGTTTTTGTATGATACACTACAGCTCAGAGGAATTGGCATACATGTAGGGAAAGGGAAGAAAGGGAAGGAGTCAAAGTTATTTTGTCCAGATCAGCATGAAACATGATGCTTTTTAGGCTAATGCATCATGTTTCATTGTGAACTGGGTTTAAAACTGCGGCTCCTTCCCTTTCTTCTCTTTCCCTTTCCCTATGCCAATTCCTTTGAGCTGTAGTGTATGCTGTGTCCTGGTAGTCTACTCTGAAGGCATAGACTTAAATTAGTCCACGAAATGCGTGGAGGTAAGACCAATAGGCTAGAGTCTGACTTTGCAATGAATACTACCAAATCTCAATGCTGCTGTGCACTGTGGTTGTCCAGTCGTGTTTAAGCCCTTGAATATTTCCTTGAAGGGAGAGAAAGTGAAATACATTGTCCTCCTTGAAAGAGGAACTTAAAAACAGGCGAGGGTATCTTTTGTGCACTAAACCTGTAAATCCACTATCAACTGCTAATACAGTGTCATTTATAGTTCATGATGCTTCAGGAAGAAAAGGCTTTTGGATTACATGTACACTACAGCTCAAAGGAATTGGCATTGGTAAAGGGAAAGGGAAGAAAGGGAAGGAGCTGCAGTTTTAAACCACGGCATATTTTGTCCATTTCAGCATGAAACATGATGCTTTAAATAGCCTCAAAAGCATCATGTTGTCCTGAACTGGACAAAATATACCACCGTTCAAAACTGTGGCTCCTTCCCTTTCCCTTTACCCGTGCCAATTCCTTTGAGCTGTAGTGTAACTGGTGTGATGCACAATGAGTATTGTGTTCTGAATTATTGCAATGACCTAATACACACACATTTTGAAGTCCCAAATATGTCCAAACATGAATATCTCATTAAATATTCAAATAATTATTACAAGAATAATGATAAAACAATTGACATCCTTTGATTATGATTTCTAAATGTCAGCTTGATTCAAGTTTAACTTTTTTCTTGTACTGTTCTGATTTGGTTTGAATAAACTAAACCTAAAACTAAAAGTTTCTGTAACACCTATATGTCAAAGATGAAGTTCTGGAGCTTGAATGAAGTGGTATTATCCTTGCCACCTTGTAGTGGCCTGCCCATGCTGGGACAAGAGGGGGCAGTATGCTACTCTCTCTCATGACTCTACAGAAGTTTCCAAACTTTTCCTACAGTGTGTGCGTATTACATGTACATGTAGGGAACTACTGCTCTAGTAGGACTAGCAGTCCGTAATCAAATTTGTAAGTGAATTACGAGGGCCACTTGTTCTCAATTGATTGTTTCCCGTGTGCTGACATCCTCCCCTAAACAAGTTGACTTGGCAGGGCTTGGTTGAGTAACAACATGCTTAGCACCACAACTCTGTAGTATAATGTACAGAACTGCTTTTAAATCTAGTTAAGTCCTTTCTGTGAGCACTGGTTAAAATTCTTTATAATGTTATTTACATGTAGTATTCTTGTGGAAAACTGTAATGAGGGTGGATGAAGAGTCAAACAGTAAATTTAGACCCAAGCAGATTACCGTGTGTATCATTCATATTGTTGATAGGAATCAAAATGTGCAAACAAGTCAATCTGGATGAAAGCAAACCAAATTTTGAAAAGAAAGAAATTAGTTCAAGATGAAAACTAAAAAGTTGGAGTAAACTTTGACAACTTAAATGAAAAGTTGTGAAATTAAATGGCACTGTTATTATTTACAAGTCCCATAGTCATTACCGCTAACTACCCCTTATCTTCTAACCATGTAAATGAGAGTAATATCGCATCTGCATGTACTCGTCAACGTACGTGTATGTCATGTATTACAAATGCAAGCAGTAGGGGATCGACAGGTGTTGATTTGTGACTAAGTTTGAAGCGTAGTTCTGACTGCTCTGTCATTGTAAGGGTACAGGGATATTTTTGAGCCTGATGTCAAAAAATGGACACACTGAACTTTGTTGAGCATTCTACCCTTGAGGAGATATGATTGTTCATAGAGAATCCTTTGTCACTCATTGGGGCTCAAGGGATGTGCTCCATAACAAGACAGTTGCTGTCACTATCAGGGCTATGCTGCATTAAACTTACCAGAAATGGTAACTCAGTCATCAATGGTAACTACCATGGTAACAGTGCTCAAAAGCCAATCAAATTCAAGGTTTTCATAGAAGTTGCCATTGGAAGCAAAGTTACTATTAATGGTAAGTTTTATGCAACAGGGCCCAGGAGTTCTGCTTGTACATGGTACAGTACATGTACACCAGTACAAGTAAGTGCAGCGAATCACAGGTGAATATCAACTATATGAACGTGATCAGTAGTAGCCCAAAGACTTTGTATTGAACATTGACAAGGTTCACCTACATGTACACTACAGCTCAAAGGAATTTGCATGGGTAAAGGAAAGGGAAGGAGCCGCAGTTCTGAACCGCGGTATATTTTGTCCAGTTCAGCAGGAAACAAGATACATGTAGTTACAGGTGTACATAGTGTACATTGTTGTCATTACAATAGCAAGTTAGGAATGTAAGATGCCCTGTTTTTAGATTGGGCCTCAATTTTGCTGTCAAATTATTTCTCATTAGAAACTACAACATTTCTGAATGTTTTCCAGGACAGATTCTTTTTGCAAGAGAACCTGTGCAATGTGTCTGGCCTGACAGGTGCATAGGGTTGGTTTCCTGCGAGACTCCTCAAGTTGTCTGGAAGTTAAAGGGAAGGTGAGGATGAGACACTGCGCCGGGCGGTGGAAGATGGCAAATAATTGCTGGGAATATTGGCATTGCTTGTATTGTCTGAGCTGTGTAATCTGATAGCCTGCCAGACCCAGATGGGGTTCTGGTGCAAGGAGACAGATAAGATCAGACACAGACTCCATACTTCACACTTGCTCAAGATATGTACTGTACAAACATGGACAATGCAGGTTAAAAAAAAAATATACACAGGGACTCTGGGCGATTTTGCCCCCGAAATGGTTAAAAGAACCACCAAAATTCCCATAGACACAATGAAAAATTGTAGCCAAATTGGCCAAAGTGCTGAAAAAGTAGCCCCGAAAATTTAGATTTATTTTTTTCCCTGTACAATACCAAACACTATCTGAACATAATGTCATTTTACCCTTATCGTGCCATTGATGCTTTTTCACTATTTCTTTATTATTTATTTATTCATCTTCTTTTTACACTAGTAGGGTACACTGTGTGAACATGGTCTATTGTCGTGCAGACACAATTTCAAAGGGTCCCAATTAGATGTTATGTACACGTAACAAAAGACCATGTTCACAAGTAGTAGCCCCAGCAGTACATACTGTACCGGTATATTGTTCTCCCTGGGAGCCCTGTGTACAACTTATACATGTAGGTGTTAACCTATCAACCTGAAATTTATACATCATAAAGTCAGAGGATGTCATTGTTTTTTAGAGACAGGTTTTACTTTAGTGACATTTTGTAGATTACATTTCATGTAGTAATCCTGTGAATATTTAATGAGACAATGAGACTTATGGACAAATTTGAATTTGAAAATTTAATGTGTCAGATAATTGATTCAGATCACAACAAAGGCCATTGTGCATCACACACGCCAACCAGCAACTTCTTTTCTGCCAGAAGCATCACGCATGACACTAGTGCCATTCTCATTAGGCTTTAAAAAATTGAGAAGTTAGAAAAATCGCGAAGTTAGGGCCCGGGATTTTTTAAGCCCAATGAGAATGGCACTACTGTGATGGAAGTTGCTAGTGGATTATGATACACAATGGGCATGGTTGTGTTCTGAATTAATTATCTCTTAATATACTCACATTTTGAGGTCCAAATTTGTTCAAAAGTGAAAATCTCATTAAATATGGCAAGGATTATTACAAGAAAAGTAATCAATGAAATGTCGCAAAATCTTTCTCTAAAAATGTGATATTCTTTGACTTGATGATGTGTCAATTTCAGCTTGATCTGAGTTGAAACTAATTTTTAATCATTAAAAAAAAAAAGTATCAATTTCTTTTTTAACACCTACAGTACATGTAGTAATTAGTTTATTGGACACAGCTGACACATGGGTCATTAGAGAAATCACCCCCTTTCACACAGGGCTAAACATTCATATTACCGGTAAACAACTACATGTATATGGGCCAAATCACAATAATGGGCTAGAAACAGAGAAAAAATAAAAGCACATAGTTTCCAGCCATTACATTAAAATCTTACAGAAGACTATGTATGGCTTACCATCCCATATGCAAAAAGATAGCGATTGCTTGTCTTTCATCAGAAGTGGGAGTATTATCAAACCCTCACGATGAATGAACGTACGTAACAGGGACGGACAAATGGGCTTATATTTTTTTTTTAAATCTATGCTACAACCCATTAATTTACAATAAAACAACTGCTTGTAACAAATGTTCATAAATAAATGAAAAAAATACAAGATACATGCCATGTGTTTGAAATTTATTTCAAAAACCTTGATGTATGAACACAGTTGTTGAAAATTCAATTATTATTTTTTTGTATTTAAAGTCAATTCATGACAAAACATTTCCATAACTTTGCAATTCATGAAGACATATCATCCATTTAACATTACTATAAACTTGGTCCACAAAAGAAAATGGTTTTAAAAAAAAATAAAGATTATTACAGAATGCTACATTAAGCAAGGTAAGTGAACGTACGTAACAAAGACAGACATTTTCCTAAAAATTGTTATGATGTGCTCATTATTTTGATATGCTTATATTTGGATGACTTAAAGTAAATCCATACATAATATGCTATTTTCAGTGTAATTTTAGTGGTATGCACTATAAATGCATGTGTGGTGTAACTCACTTGTCTGCACTCTGTAATAACAAAACTTCTATCCCGTTTAGGAAAATGTCTGCATGAAAATTTCTACAGCATTTATAAGCATGTAATGACAAGCAATATACCAAGTGAAGCGCTAAGCGACCGAGGGGGGGGGGGGGGGGGGGAGGGGGGGTGCCCCCCTCCCACAGTAGGAAGCTTTTGCAATTTTGAACTTGAAGTTGTGCAATCTGATGCATACTTAAATGTGGTAAAATAACACACACAAGCGTGCACACACACATACACACACACACATACTACGCCTTGAATGGACAGACATACATCGACAAGATCTACACACCGTGGCATACAAATACAGAATGGACTGACACACAGTATTGCATATTGAACCACACTACATATTTATTTATCTCTGTGAATTTTTGCTGTTACGCCTCTTCAGGAGAAAAAAAAACAATGTCAACTGTGTACACGCAGGTATAGTCTTTGTTGTCTTGATAGGGGTTTGTGGTTATGAATGAAAACGGCCTCTGTGGCCATTTGTGAATAGATTAATAGAACACATAAACAACAAACAAATAATGATTAAACTTTGAACAAAATGTCTAATCATTATAAAGCATAATGAATACACTATACGTACCACAGTATTTTTTTTCTCAAAGAAACAGGCACAGTATCCAAAGATGGATATTGGCAGGCAGTTCATTAACATACAGATACAAAAAAAACATAAACAGTATCACTAATCACTATGATCCATGGAGTAACAATACTGCTTTGTAAGTTTGTGAAGAAATCAGAACCATAGCGGCATTGCATCGTTTCAAATTAGGGCATTATTTATTTCTAAGTTGTAAGATTTCTTTTTACCATCTGAAATTCTGAATTGGCTTTCACCGTGTGAATTACAATAATGATGAGGATCATTATTTTCATCATAATTATTATCATGTACATATTATCATGTCATGTACATGTACAGTTTATTGTACATGCCACCCCCACCTTGTGAGGTGGAGGGAATGCATTCCCCTCACCCCCCCCCCCCCCCCCTGTCTACGCCCCTGGCCCTAAAGTTGCATGGTGATCTGGGGACCTTCATGTAAGTACAGTGTATTTTTAATATGTGAAGAACATTTGCATGAATGCCCTATTACCGTGAGAAATTTACAGTGGATTCTCATTGTAAAGACCCTTGTAACAAGATGATTTTTACAGACCAAATTTCAAGACTGATGAAAAAGTAAAGCATGCAAATTTCTATGGTCCAAATGAGCTTCTTATGAGATTCACTGCAATATAATTGATAATCAGTTATCTGCCATACATGTTCTTTGCCTCTCTTTGTCCTAAAATGCCTGCCATACTCTCTGTAATGGTGTTTATATTTGCTTTTCATTCAATCTCCTTGCTTAAAATGGTATAAGTAGTATGCACTGTTATTACTGAAGTCTTAACATATTTAGAACATATTTAGAAATTTGCTACATTGTAATAAATGCTGTAGAGAATCTACATACAGTGGACCATTCTGTGTTTTTGATGAGAGTGAGAGAGAGTAAGAGAAATAGAAAAAAAAAGAAGGAGAGAGAAAAGGACAGAGAGATGGAAACAGAGAGTTAGAGATTGAGCAAGAGGTTAGTAGAGTAAGACAAGGAGAGAGAGAGAGAGAGAGTGGGGGGAGAAAGAGCCTAAGTGGAGCTCGTTGGTAACACTGGTATACAAAATGCACCATTTAGGCCAAATCTTGCATTTACTAACCAATTCTCACACAGAAATCATTGCAAAGCAACAAGGACAACTCTTCAGAATGTGCATCCAGAATGAAATAACTCGCTTTGAAATACTTTTGTGCACATCAACTGTCTAGTCGAAATGTGTGAATTTCAAAATTCAAATAATTCTAAATATGTAACTTGTGCATGCATTGTATACAACAATTTTAACTGTGCCACCTAACCCAAAATAGTTGCTAGAAATTCATGAGCAACAAGAAATGGCATCAACTATTATCACACACTTTTGCACATTACCTGAAGGAAATATACTTATTTCCTTCACTTGTGAATTTTAAATATTTCAATCTATTGCAGAACAGCTTATGTAACAGCTTAAACTATCACCTTCCAGAAGATGAATTACTAGATGAGATAAATACAAGATACAATTCAATAACTCCACTGACCCCCTCATCTTGATGTATGAGAGTTCAATAAATACATATTTCATAGTTTCATGTTTCATATTTCATGTATTACATACCTGTAGTTCATCAAAAACATGAACAATACCATAGAGAATATAAACATAGGCATGCATCATGTATGCAACATTAAAGCCTGTCTGTTGTGGTTTTATTGACGATGCATTTCCCGCTGTATATGGGCAGGACCATTACCTATAAAAAAAAACCTGATGTGCCTCGTGAACCAGGCAGGTTTAAAGTAGAGTATTCTTTCGAAATGAGTGTAGTCCTTAAAAGGCATATACTGTACTGGGAAGGCAAAAAAGCCTTCAAAATGTAATTGTTAGCAATCTTCTTGCCAATGGTCTTAAATGAGTGTATTGTCTATTTTAGAAGCTTGCTGAAAGTTATTTGCCCTCAAATAATCTACATTTGGAGTAATGAGTGATTAAATCACAAATCCTCAAAATGGTCGGGCCGAACATTTTGAGGATTTAGTCATTAATCATTAATTACTACATATGTGAATCATTTTAGGGCAAATAACTTTCAGCAAGCTTCTAAAATAGACAATACATGAATTTAAAACCATTGGCAAGAAGATTGCTAACAATTACATTTTGAAGGCTTTTTTGCCTTCCCAGTACAGTATATGCCCTTTAAAAGGAACCTGTAAACCAGAAGGAGTGAAGAGCTGATGAGTAGAGAAGTAGACTCAACGTTTTGGGCAGATTGACTGTCTATCTTCAGGAGTGAGTGTTCGCTAGTTGTGAGGCGGTACTTATGAAGTGCCTACGGATGAGGGAGGAACCGCGGGCCGGTGGTCTCGGCGAGTGGTGGCGCTCTGTGTGTGGGTTGGCAGGAATCGGTGGTCAGTTGGTATGCAGACATAGGCGGAGAAGCAGGAGCAGGTGTCTCTGGTTTGTGTGTGCCGGTGGTGGAGGAGGATTTTTATTTTTATCTCTTGGTGGATCCCTGAAAATAAAATAAAAAATGAGGAAAATTAATTTGAGTTCAGTGATTACACTTGAAGATATAGTAATAAAAAATATACTTTACTTTTTTTTAACACTGGATTAAAGTTCTTGTGGGCTTTTTGTATCTACGGGCTCGGATAGTTCAGGTTCAGAATTTATCAAGGTCACTTCAAAAATTGAACACAGACCCGAGATGAATAAATAATAATTTCGGCACAGATTATGTAGATTTTTCAGAATTTGTCTGCTTAAATCAAAAAGTTGGCCAGAAATTGTCCACCCCAGTTAATTCTACACCCTCAATTAAAAGTTTACGGCAAATTCGTATTGTAGGCCCCACCATACCAACCGTAATCCAAAACTCGTCGCGGTACCCTAAGACAAATTCTTTACCTTAAGCACCTAGGCTAGCTCTGTCACCAGAAAAAAAGACAACAGTGCTTTCAGACATACCGCCCAAGAGGTAATATCAACAAATTTGCCTTTGTCCAATGATCTGTCTCTGAATGGAATAACTCTCAAACCAAATAGTTGATGTAGTTTCACTTGTCAGCTTCGAAATTCTCTTGCGAGACCGTTAAAAAAATACTCCTCACTACTCCTCATAACGTGCATCCAAGTTTAACTTCATCTTCGAGATAGGCTGCAGAGCCCTTTAAGTCTGAAGAAACTCTACCTTAAAGATTGTCCGTCCCTTTTGCAAGCTTAAAATTTGAAATCGTGTATCACGATCGTAAATTGAAGAAAGTGTGATTCAAGACCATTTCTAAGAATATAGCATGTTGAAGCTTTCTGTATATGTAAAAAATTTCAGCCGTTAAATTTCAAACCGACTTTTTTCGAACTACGAAAAAAGTATTAGTCTTTGTTACAGTATCTATGTTGTTATTATGCGTGTGTGAAATCCTAATTTTATGAGTAACTACGAAACGTTGGAGATGATTCCTTCCATAGAACATTTTTTTTTTCATAATGCGTTTTATAATTTAATAAACAGATTAATCAATAGAGCAGATATTTCAACACAAACTGCTAAGAGCCTGAGGTAAAGACTATTCATCAGACGTTGTTTACGTGCATTATTTGAATTTTACACTACGTATCAGTTTCAAATTGTGAATATAGAGCTTGCTAACACTTCTCTTTATGTTTTGCCAATGTTTCGATGGTTTTGTGGTGATCTGAAAAAGGGACTGGCTGTCTTTAAGACTGAAAAAAACTCTTAAATGTCTTTTAACCTCCGTTTTCCAGAGATCAGTGAGTTTCAAGTGAGTTAAATCGCAGTAGGCATAATGGAAGAATAATGGTGGTCAAAATCAAGGGCAACTTTGACTGTGCGCCGCTTCTACCAGCTACTTTTATTTTTAGCACATTTCCCACACAATTTACGATATATGGGACTACACAGTTGATCAACTGTATGGTCCCATGTATCTTAAATTGCGTGGGAAAATGTGATCTACGAAAAACGGAGTCAAATCACAAAACCACTTGACCTATCTTGACATTTCCGACTTTAAACTAAAATTCAAAACATTGAAATAACATTAACTTACTTACTGAGCCCACAAACTTGATCGTTGTTGTTATTCGTTGCTGATTGACGTAAAACCCATACCGCTAAGGTACGTAACAAGGACGGACACACGATCACCTCCAAATTGCACGTGCGTAACAAGGACGGACACGGAGCTTCAGCGCGGTAGTCTGTCCTTGTGCGTACGATCACCTTCGTCCGCGGGAAATTGAACGTACGTAACGATGTGGACAGACAAGCTTCCACACTCAATTACACTTTTATTTAAGGAAGTGCGATAACATCATGTTTCCGTATGGACACGAGTCAAATAGTCGGTTGCACGATCATAGCAAGTGCAAACCAAACGAAGTGCGCTATCCACTATGATTTGGTTTTAAGGGATGTTACGTACGTTCGCAAAATGGACAGACAAAGTAAATCCTTACTTGAACATTCCATAAATATTTTTTAATGATCGGGCGAAGGTGAACATGCAATTGTTTAATTGACATTCATATCAATAAACATATTTAAGGACAGAACTTTGGTATGTGCATGGTATTTACAGAAAGAACACATGTTGAACGTACGTAACAAAGAGGACAGACATCCCGCTGGCGGATGGGCCTACTAATGAACTTGTTGTTTGATTTATAAACTTGGTAGTTGTGTATTTAATTGTTGTCATGTCCACAGTTTTATATTCCCCCTTTCTTGTGCAATTTATTCATACATCACTGGCTCTTTATTTTTTTTCTGCGAGGCACATGAAATTCTCGTCCTTTTTACAGAAAAAATATGATTGCGTTTTAATGGCCTTCCCAAGATTCCAAGCGGGCAAAAAAATGGCGCATCTTCAAGTTGGAGCATAAATTTGTCTCAGTTATAACTACATGTGTAAACAAATAAAATCACAAGATAAACAACACAAGTACACATTCAAATATTTTTGTATACACTTGTTAACTTCGATGTCTCGTAAATCCCATTATTGTGATGTGGCCCATATGTAAGATACAACTGTACAAATCTATACAATGTTTCTGTACATGAACACATGTAATTTTCGTCATTACATTGGGACCTCTGAACAGAGGTTCGGTGTATACGGATACATGCACTCTGTATAGAGAAAGCTACAATCTGTGTGTACAGGTGTATGCATATTGTTTTTGAGATGAAATCTGGGTTTAACGACTGTCTGCCTTTGACACTGACTAAGAATCAACCTTACAGAATTTCAGTGAGCGTACTGCACATTGATTAATGATATCAGTCATGAAAAAGAGTGAATCTGGGCCACATCTCATAAAGAGTTGCAATTGATTTGAATAGATTGCAAGACCAATCTCCTATCTGTAGAAGTGAACAGATTAACGATGTATATTTATTGCATGCTACATATGTAAGTTGTGATCAATCACAAATCTTTATGAAACAGGGCCCTAGTGTGGATATTGTGACTCTGTATACAATGTACATGTACATTGTAGCTTCGGGGTGTGTGAACGTTCTTGTTTTCCATGGTACATGTATAGTGGTAGATATGAACATGGTATCTGTGTGCTGTTGGTAAATCGTTTTCTTTTGTGTGAGAGAACAAGAGTGAGAGGGGGTTCGGGGCGGGATGTAAACATGAACACATTGTGTATCAGACAAGCTTTGTTGATTCATGTGCATGGCTCCAAGAATGTGGATATGAAAGTGATTAATTTATTTTCCCTTCATGCTTTGTACAGTTATAAAGTGGTGTTGGAACAGGTGTGAATATACATTGTTTGTACCGCGTAACAATCTGAAAAAAGCAGGAAAGTGTACCTGTGAAGTCTCTGAATTTTACCAGACATGTGTAACATACAAGTTTAATTAATCATCAGAGTGGATCTGTACAGGGTGTAATGTACATGTACATGTACATTACTTACAGTTTTTGTATGTTCACTGCACAGGTGCGGGAGCTTTGTGCTAAAGTCACAAATGTTTGGCAATTATTGAAGGAAACTTGTTTTGCCATATGTCTCTTCCTGTGGGGGGCCATTAGTACCACCTCTACGTTTTAGGTAAAAGTTGTAGATTCTTCATGCAAAGTTGAGTTTGAATGTCCTTACAGTGGTTCTTATTGATCCAATTAGAGCCTTAACAGGACGTGATGGGCTGTTGTAGTGAGAACGCAGCTTGGTTGATTGTAGAGATTGTACTCCCAATTGGGACGTTGTGCGGAACCCGTTCTTGTTGTCTAGACTGGTCTGGTGGGTGTTAGTGGCAGGAGTTGGAACGAGGTAGAGTCAAACTGGATACAGAAGGAACATTCCTGAGGTGAGAGAACCCTCCAGACTCTTGCTGCAGTTCCTTCCACATCAGATGGAAACCCGAAGGAGCTGGACTGCAAAGGAGAGAGAGAGGGAGGGAGGGAGAGAGAGAGAGAGGGGGGGGGGGGGAGGGTTGAGGGGGAGAGATAGAGAGAGAGATAAAGAGAGAGAGAGGGGGGGGGGCGGTAGAAAAAAGGGGAGTAAGGGGAAGGGAACATTAACATCTTTTCAGGTATAACGGTGTGTTTTTGATGCTCGCAAAAAAAATTGCTGACCAATGCTGCCCTACTTTGTCAAAAGGATGGAAGGGAATTACAAATAAACTCAAGATGGAACAATCACGCTTGTTTGAATTTATACTGTGTTAAATGTACACTACAGCTCAAAGGAATTGGCATAGGGAAAGGGAAGGAGTTGCAGTTTTAAACCGCGGTATACATGTACATGTATTTTGTCCATTTCAGCATGAAACCCGATGCTTTACACTAAAAAGCATCATGTTTCATGCTGAACGGGACAACATATGTATAGCGGTTTAAAACTGCGGCTCCTTCTCTTTCTTCCCTCTCCCTTTCCCTAGATGTATGCCAATTCTTTTGAGCTGAAGTGTAGGTCTATGTTGATAAAATCTCTTAGAAGTTTTAATTACCGGGTATATGTAATACACATACATGTACAGCACTCTTAATGTTGCTCACCATGTACATGTAGCTTGATTAGCAGAGAATCTAAATTTAGAAAATCTAAAAGTTGAAAAAAAGGTAGGATTACATGATTCATCAAAGGGGTGTTCCCTGGAGTGAGTAGTGATGACCAAATAACAGTTGAGGTAATGTAGCCCTTAATTGGTCAAACAAATACAATTGTGTAAATACCATGGAAAGTGGAAGGAAATAGTGTAAAAGGGCTTTCCACACAATATTAGAATTGGCAACTTATTTTAGCGGTAAGCGGAATTCCATCTATACACTGTATTTTGTTCGCTAGGTTATGAGTTGATGTTTAGGTGGACAGGTTACCAGAACTAGCAGTTCCTGTAGGCTACAGATGCTAGACAACATGTAACTGTACAATAGCGCAAATGTCAACACTTTTCGTACTGCAGTGATGTGCCATGGACAGATGCACTTAAGGATACAGGAGAATATGATATGAAGGAAGAAGAAATGGAGTGTTTCAAACTTCAAACGTACATTATCCACAAAAAGTCTTTTACTCTTTCTGAAAATGTTTGCTGAAACTACTATAGAGATTTCATACTGTACTTTGCATGGTATCTTTTAAGCGTAAACTGCCGATCCTTACCGAGTGTGGTGACTTTCATACTATTTTAAAGGGACACGCTATCTTGAGGATGTACATAAATGTATACATCCTACAATGTAGATTGTACGCTAAGCAGCTGCCGTCCTTCTTGCCTTCTCTACAGATTGCACATTGCACAGAAATCCCCATGGCTAAAGAGACAAGAACAGAATTGGGGGGGGAAAAAAATCCACTTGCACTTTTTGAGATCTATCTTGCAAATTGATTTGGGACAATAATCACGGCTTGGCACCACTTCTCAAAGCCGGCACAGTGGAGGCTCTGCATAGGATCTGGATAAGCCTCGATGAAACACAAATGAAGCACCAGTGAGGCGTTTAGAAGTAGGGAGAAAGTGAGAGGGACATACGTCTTGCTTGCTGCTGATGGGAATGGCAGGCAGGCAGGCAGGCAGGCAGGCAGGGGGTGGGGTGGGGGGAGGATGCGAGGGGAAGGGGGGTGGGGCAGCATTGCAGTGTTGTCCACTCCCTACATGTACATGTATAATGTACAATAAGTCATCCAAATATCCTTTTCTCTCCCCTTTAAAATAAGTCTTTACATCAGGGAGAAGTACTGCACCAGTTGAAGGTATAGACTACTGAACAACTGAATCTGTAAAACACAAAAAGAAAACTGATGTTACATAAAAAAAAGAGCCCCTGTGGAAATTGTTGATTTCTCATGGCAGCATACAGTACCAGGCTTTCCCTGTATTGCTGGACACAGTCAGATTGAATTGCTTACGAAACATTGTGCAAGTTCAAATTGTGCGTAATCAAAGAACATGTAGAGCTGCTTTCAGAGAAAGATTTCGTGCATTTTAGTCCTACATGTATACTTTCAGTGTAGAAAATAAAGAAGGTCTCCTGCATCCAATGCACATGTAGGAAGCTGTGCTTAAAAGCAGCTCCACACGTACAGTAATATATGTAATTTGAACTCGCAAGCAATTCAATCAGAAACAGTACAACGGTTTAATAATTAGAAAACATTTGTCACTGCTGTGTTGCACCTGAAATTACACATTTTACAGGCTCCAATGTGTACATGGTTGACAAATTAAATATGAATGCAAATGCCCTGATGTCCATTATGCTCATAAATACATGTTTGAGCTGCAAACTGGCTAATTGCACTCCATAAATGATCGAAAATGACATGCCAAAATGTGGACTTGTTTGCCTGTGCTTGGATTTGTTGTGGAGACGTGCCTTGCAACGCTGACAGGCCGACCGGGGCTGAGCAGTAGAGCCATTAACAGCAGCGCTGTCTTTGTCCCAATCAGAGATTTGATGACACACAAATGCAAGCTGAACAATCCATTACTGATACTGAAGCACCGAGCTGAGATGAGATGGGGATGCTCCCTGTACTGACGGTCGTATCATGACACTGCTGTTTAGCATCATCCTGTACTGTAGTTCACTGGTAATACAGTAGCAATGGGAAGGGGTGGGTATGTGTGTGTGTGTGGGGGGGGGGGGGGGGGGGAATCAGTGAATATATACATTTTCATTTGAGGGGCTATTTTTCAAGCCCGTTTTCATGAACCTTAACACCCTGGACTACATGTAGGTTTTGCATTACTCTATGAGGAGGATTTTCACTGGGGTGTATTTTAAATTAATTGTGGGGTCCAACATGTAAATCTCCCTGAGCTGTGTAATTTTTTTTTATGCTGAACAGTACAAATTCTTGTCAACTTATTGTGTGCCACTGTTACATTTTGGCATGAGTAATACACACATACACTACAGCTCAAAGGAATTGGCACAGGTAAAGGGAAAGGGAAGAAAGGGAAGGAGCTGCAGTTTTGAACCGCGGTATATTTTGTCCAGTTCAGCATGAAACGCGATGCTTTTCAGGCTAAGCATCTTGTTTCATGCTGAACTGGACAAAATATATCACGGTTTAAAACTGCGGCTCCTACCCTTTCCCTTTTTAGATGCGAATTCCTTTGAGCTGTAGTGTATGTACACTGTTCACTGTATGCCAGCTCGAGCAGCAGTTTGAATGGCTCAGAAAGGGTTAACAACAGTGAATGAGTAGAACCTGCAGACAGAAATATCGACTTGCATCATGTACACTTACATAGTATGCAAGAAACCATAAGGCAACAGTTATTTTCTTGAGCGTTTACTTTAACAATACTTTATTTCTGAATTGTAACCTTACTGACAGTACTGGATGTAAAGGTATCAACATTATAAACTACAGATTCACACACATCACAGCACTGGTGTTAAAATTAATCCTAAATGGTCATCGAACCACCCTTGCTACAATGTAAATACATGTATGTAGGTATATGTACAGTGTTTAAAGATTGTCCGTCCCTTTTGCAAGCTTAAAGATTGTCCGTCCCTTTTGCAAGCTCAAAATTTGAAATCGTCTATCACGATCGTAAATTGAAGAAAGTGTGATTCAAGACCATTTCTAAGAATATAGCATGTTGAAGCTTTCTGTGTATGTAAAAAATTTCAGCCGTTAAATTTCAAACCGACTTTTTTCGTACTACGAAAAAAGTGTTAGTCTTTGTTACAGTATCTATGTGGTTATTGTGCGTGTGTGAAATCCTAATTTTATGAGTAACTACCAAACTTTGGAGATGATTCCTTCCATAGAACAATTTGTTTTCATAATGCGTTTTATAATTTAATAAACAGATTAATCAATAAAGCAGATATTTCAACACAAAGTGCTAAGAGCCTGAGGTAAAGACTATTAATCAGACGTTGTTTACGTGCATTATTTGAATTTTACACTACGTATCAGTTTCAAATTGTGAATATAATGCGTGCTAACACTTCTCTATATGTTTTGCCAATGTTTCGATGGTTTTATGGTGATCTGAAAAAGGGACTGGCTGTCTTTAAAATGTGAAATCGTCTATCACGATCGCAAATTGAAGAAAGTGTGTGATTCAAGACCATTTCTAAGAATATAGCATGTTGAAGCTTTCTGTGTATGTAGAAATTTCAGCCGTTAAATTTCAAACCGACTTTTTTCGTACTACGAAAAAAGTATTAGTCTTTGTTACAGTATCTATGTGCTTATTATGCATGTGTGAAATCCTAATTTTATGAGTAATTACCAAACTTAGGAATTGATTCCTTCGATAGAACAATTTTTTTTATAATGCGTTTTATAATTTAATAGACAGATTAATCAATAAAGCAGATATTTCAACACAAATTGCTAAGAGCCTGAGGTAAAGACTATTAATCAGACGTTGTTTACGTGCATTATTTGAATTTTACACTACGTATCAGTTTCAAATTATGAATATACAGCTTGCTAACACTTCTCTATATGTTTTGCCAATGTTATGATGGTTTTGTGGTGATCTGAAAAAGGGACGGGCTGTCTTAAAAGTTAATTGATAATGTAGAATAGTTGGAGGAAGAGTGAGAGTGTGCGTGCATGTGTGTTTGTGTGTGTGATTGTGTGAATGTGTGAGCGTGTTTGTAAATGCGTGTGTATACAACTGTATGGCGAAAAGAGACACCTCTACTGTAAAGATGTACACATGTAGATAACAAAGTCTTGCACATGTACTGTAAATGTAGCGTGTGAACGCGTGAACTGGTTGTGAAGTAAACATACAAGACAGGAGGAGTCGCTTTCTGTGATCTGTTAAAAATCCATTTTTGTCTTTGGTGAAAAGTGCATTTAGCTTGAAATCCTCCTGGTTTCTCGAGTAAGGGTGTGAAAGTAGCACCTGGGCTCCTGGCTGAACCCCAGTGCACTTTGTGCCGGGGTTGGTGGTGTGAACGGCTCATTGAGAGCTCAGAGGACAATGCTCTCTGGTGCTTGCCATCAGTGTGAGTGACCATGAGGAGGGGAGGATGAGGCATTGTGTGTGCACAGGTTGAAGGCCTTGTTTAGTCCCATCCAGGTTATATCATGTAATGTGTACACATGTAGTAAATTAAGTGTGAATGGATGGAATGACGTAATAGCCTACAGTGGACCGAGTCACAGAGAACATGTAGGGTCTGATGAATGAATGACAAAGTACAATGTAGGTCATAGAGATGAGCTCATAACACTGACTACTTTTGCAGTACATGTACATGTATATGAAAACTATTAACCGTTCATGTTACATGTAACATGTACACATGTACTGTACACACAGGGTGGTCACCAGAGAATCTTTTAAGCATGGCTCAAAATGGAAGAATGTTACATTTTATCAGGTGCAAAGTGCTATCTATAGAATGCATGGCTCAAAGAAAGCAAAAACAATAAGGATAATGAGAGTACCTGTATGAGACTAACACTGATTTTACGTGTGGCTCACAATCACTTTCTGAACCTGACACACAGAGTTTGCGCCACACATTTTCTACACGTACATGTACATGTACAGTACCAATACATATTAGCACATTACAAATACAAGTATCAAGAGATATTAATTCAGGGAGAGCCGTGATCAACATTGTCTGGAATAGATGAGGCACCTGCCAAGCAAGGAAGTAATTCAGAAATAATACATGTATCATATATTATGAAAGTATAATTTCTGTAATGAGACACCTACATGTACATTGTGCCAACTTGCACAATTGAAATGATCTACCAGTAATCTTTACACTGTTAAAACGTGGATAAAAAGTAAATCAGAACTGTTTGTTCCTTGTCTCATAAGGCTGCACTATTGCATCAGGTGACGAACACTGTACCTCACATCCATGTGAAGTACAGTCACACGTTCGTGTTCATACTATACATGCATTCGTAGTAGGAGATGCAGGTTCAGACATGAAATGAAAGCTTTCACAGGGTTCTTATTTTTGCATTTTGGGCAGTACAAAATGACCCTGAGCCCCCATGACCATTCTTGATAATTTGCAGAGTGTGAACTGTGCTGTTTTTTTTTCCGTTTGGGATGCCCTCCTTCCATTGTCTCTGTGCAGACTCCCTGCAGGGGTCTGTTTACACATGGGCTGTGGTGTCGAAACCAGAATTGTTAAAACAATGGATGGGGACTTTCTTTTGTGTTCATGGCCATGAAACTCAAATAGATAGTGTCATACACCTACCGTACACTGTACAGTGTATATGTACATTCTACATGATCATGTTTATTTTCACTTTGGGTTTGTAATACAAGTTGTTCTATAGTTCAAAGATTTCAACAACATTGAAACTAGTACCGGTAAGTGTGTTGTTTTGCATGCTACATGTACCTTATGTTTTGAGTTAATGTACACTCCAGCTCAAATGAATTGGCATAGGGAAAGGGAAAGGGAAGAAAGGGAAGGAGCCGCAGGTTTAAACCCTGGTATATTTTGTCCAGTTCAGCATGAAACACGATGTTTTAGCATAAAAAGCATCGTGTTTCATTCTGAACTGGACAAAAACTGTGGCTCCTTCCCTTTCCCTTTCCCCATGCCAATTCCTTTGAGCTGTAGTGTATCTTTGATCCACAGAAATTTGACAAGGTTATTTTGTTATTGTTTTCATACTTTCATGTTAATGAGAGTGCAAACAAAGGATAAAGGATACATGTACATGTAGGCATCAGCAAATTTTCATTGTGCAGTTTAGTAATGAAGGAACACTGATGAGAGAAAAGACAGAAAGGGTTATTCAAAATACATGGTACAGTACATTTTTTGATGAAAGAGTCAATGACATTTAATTCAACTTACAAAGATAAATACACATCAATTTAAGTCAACATGCATAATTTGCATCAATCTGACTTTTAAATCTGATCTTGGAATTTTATTACCATGTTGTGAGCAGTACATGTACATGTATGTTGGTATTAATCTTTGCTCTGCTTCCCCTCCTCAGGTTTGTGACGTCTGAGTCTTGCCGTTGGGCCCCCCCACACCAGCCCCCCACTCACCCCAGCCAGGATGTCAGACAGCTGGCCCCCCTCCCAGGTGCCCCCTGCCCCCCAGACCCCCACCCCGGGGGTGCCCCAGGGTGGACAGACCACGCCAGGTTCTCCCGACGACGACCTGGGCAACGATGCCGAAGGCGTGTGGAGCCCGGACATCGAGCAGAGCTTCCAGGAGGCCTTGGCGATCTACCCACCCTGTGGTCGCAGGAAGATCATCCTGTCCGATGAGGGCAAGATGTACGGTAAGTCACCTTTCTCCTTCTCAGGTCACCATCTCATCTTCACATGCATAAAGATGTATGTGACTAACAAACAATGAACCAGTTGTTAAATCAACCGATCTCAGCCCAGCCCAGCCCCTCCCATCGATTGTCAGACTGTCTCAAAATCTGTTTCTGCTAGATAAGTCTGCTAGATTCAAATAGGAAAGCTACTCCTTCATACTCCTTGATTCAGAGGGACAGATTGACTGACAGAAAGTAGTACAAGTTTCACTTTTTCTTCCTTACCAATGAAAAAATAAAACTGGGGATCAGGGTGATTTACAATGTAAATGGACAAAAGAGTCCCTGCAAAGGAAAGTTAAGCAAACATACATGTACATGTAGTCTTTATTAGGCATACTCCACAACATTAGGCTTGAAAGTAGCCCACATTATGTTGTTTTTACTTCTTTCTCTGAATGGCTCCATTTCCAGCTACGTACTGTACCTGTACATACAGTACGTGTAGCCCTGTGTTGTTGAGACTAGCCTCAATATGTTAGTACAGGCTTCCCCTCACAAGTTGGCGTTCAGTCCCATCTTACAGAATACAAACTCATGAAGTGAGGCAGTGTCATAATTGAGTCTGCAAACAGACTAACATCATTTTGCAGTCCATTATCTGAATGCAACTTTTCATGATTACTTGATAGTCCGTACACTTTGCGGATTATTTTGCAAGTTTAAGACTACATACTGTTGTATGTATTATGCTACATCTGTACTTCGTAGTTTGTTTTCTGTGCTCTCGTATGTAGTTTGCTTGTCCTGTCCCACTGCCTAAGTTTCAGCAGTAAACCTGCCTGCTTGTTTTGCCTCTCCCTGGGTGCGTGGTGAAAGGTCGTGACCCTTTAGGAGGCCAGATGGCTTGGGGGGTCAGAGGTCAAGATCAAGTTTATTCCTGGGTCTCAGCCTACTGTGCCTTCCAGCATCCCAGCTGGTGGGATGCGCTGTGTTAGTCTGTTGCACAGACCCTGATAGGACACTGCTACACAGCTTAATCAAGGGTCTTGGGAGATGAGACTACGGTGCCTCTCAGCATCCCAGCTAGTGGGATGTGCTCATTTAGTCTGTTGTACAGAACCTGATAGGACACTGCTACATGTACACAACTTCATCAAGGGTCTAGGGAGATGAGACTACTGTGGCTCCCAGCATCCCAGCTAGTGGGATGTGCTCATTTAGTCTGTTGCACAGACCCTGATAGGACACTGCTACATGTACACAACTTCATCAAGGGTCTAGGGAGATGAGACTACTTTGGCTCCCAGCATCCCAGCTAGTGGGATGTGCTCACTTAGTCTGTTGCACAGACCCTGATTGGACACTGCCACACAACTTCATCAAGGGTTTGGGATGAAAGAACGAAGGACACTGATTAATGCAAGTGTAGTCTTGTGTTCCAGTCTTAGATTTGAACAAAATCCAGGAAAATGAAACTGTCTACACTTGACAGCCAAGGACAAAGGCTACATCCAAGGATAACGCTGACAGCTCAGGACGAAATTGCTAGTGGAAACTAGCATGCCATGATCCACAGAAAAGTGTACACGTTCAAGGTTGTATATTGCACATCTGAATCTAAGAAAATAAACCAGCCTTCGCTTACTCATCCCTCGCCTACACATGTAATACGGGAACACGCACCATTTTCAAACTCACGCTACCGTACATACATACTGTCACGGTATAACAGACACGCGCAAAACTGCAGCTGTGTCATCGTTTTACACTGCATATTATCATATGGACAGAACAACATGGTTTTCAGTATACCATTTGTCCAATCTATCCATCTCCATCAGTCTAAATGCAGCTTACTCTAGGAAATGGGAATTCTGCCCCAGTTTGGCTCGAAGAGGCAAGTGACAAAATGGACCTTGCTTGTAAAATGAGCAAAATGTGTTTTTCATTTGCATTGACGTTGATGCAACACCACATCATGTTACATGAACATCGAATGTCTCGCAACAAGTTAAATATTTTTTCTGTTGAATTTGTGTGTTCATTTGAACGTGGTGAAAGCTGGGTATAATTAAAAAACATCAATAACTTGGATTTCAGTGATTTGCCACTTGATTCCTTTTGTCAAACATATCGCAGAATACATACAGGGTGTCCAGAAGCCACATGTCATTCTCATGCATACAAAATATATAGACACGCATGCAATACAGCTACTAGCAGCAGGATGAGCAGCTGCATTTTATGCATGTACAGTGTAGGGAAGAAAAAATACCCGGTATATATGCTACTCACAGTACAATGAATATCACAAGCACTTCAGGCTCATTCAGATACATGGTTTTTAACTTTGAGGATATTTTTAATTAACTTAAATTGAATTATATTAACTTTGACGATATTTTCTTTTGTGAATCTAGGCTTGGTTGACTACATGTACTTCAGGTGCATATTGTAATCGACAACATACGTATTTCTACACATACATTTAAGAGCATGTGATTGGTTGGCCCCCTATACAGAACTAGGGTCATTTATAGGATGAGGAATTTTCATTTTCCCTTTTCAAAAAACAGGTGCTAAATGCCAAATATGAATCTTCCAAAGGGAGTGCACTGCCTGTATTTAGTCTTCACAATATCTACAGCCCCCTTCCCTTTCTTCCCTTTCCCTTTACCCGTGCCAATTCCTTTGAGCTGTAGTGTACATGTTAATGTAGAGGTAGAAATGCTTGAATTTGAAATGCAACTTTAATCATTGACAATAAAATGATGTTGCGCTTGGGGCCTACAGGATATAACACTCAATATAAACCTGTACCTTGACCGCTGCTAAGCACCGTCCGTCTGATCAGTGAGGTGTGCAAACACTCCCGTCTCGGCCCTGAAACCTGCTATGCACAAATATATCAATGCGGTAAATATACATGTAATTTGTCTTGTCTACTCTATGATCCTCAAGTACATGACATATTTCTCTCTGCTTACGCAGTGAAGTAGCCAGAGCCATAGGCAATATTATTTAGATTTGTTAATTTGTCCGTCCATCCATTCCTGGTCTGTTTGTTCACGCTAGTGATATATCTTCACAACGGTCAGCTGGATTAACTTCGGACTTGTATTTCTCTCTCAAGAATTACTTGAACATGTAATTGCTTGTTGCTGTTGTGTATATTTTGAGTATTTTTAATCAGTTTGAAGCATAGGTGTGAAGAAGTCCCTCATGGAAATGAGCCGGTGGTGAATGGCCGGGGGAAGGAAGGGGTCGGTGAGAAGGATCGCAGAGAGGTAAGGTCTTGAGCTCGGTCGCTGCCGTGTCATTTAGCTGGAATGCAGCTGATTATCTCCTGGACCTAGAGGGAGCCGCGCTGAAAGACACGGGGCTAATTGCAAGGTGTAGGCAGCTTCCTTCTTGTCAACCAACCATGTAATTATTGGGAATGAACTCTGCTACTGGTTGGCAACACTCGACCATAGAGGGATCTTCAAGTGGGAGCATGTTACCACAGAAGTACAACTCTGCTACTGGTTGACGAGAAGATGAAGGACCAACTGTCAAACATACAGGGATCTTTAAATGGCAGTATGTTGCCACGAAAGATACCCCCAATCCAGCGTTGTCAGTAGTGGGAGGAAGGGCCAGCTCCCAACCAATGAGGGCTCTTAAATGTCACAGTATGCTAACACAGAAGTACAGCTCTGTAACTGGTTGGTACCTGTAGGAAGATGAAAGACCAACTGTCAACCAAAGAGGGATGTTTAAGTGGTTACAGTTCGATATTCCGAAGGTTCTTAATTCCGAAACACGTAAATTGCCTATACCTCGATGCTAGTAAGTCCGAAAACAAAAAAGGGTTTGTTAATCTGAGCATTTGTCACGTAACGTTCGGAATAATGACTGCTTCCCGTTTTAAGTGGCGGGATGCTTCCACAGAAGTACAGCTCTTGTACTGGTTGGTTAGAAGATAAAGGACCGACACTTGACCATAGAGGGATCTTAAAAAGGCAGTACTGTATGTTACCACAGAAGATTCTCACAATCCAGCTTTGTGGTGGCAGTGGAAGGGGGGGGGGGGGGGGGGGACCAACTCTAAGCCATAGAGATAGAGGGATTTTAAAGTAGCAATTTTCTGATGATGAATTGAGCAACACAGTACTACAAAACTTGCCCATAACTATGAAATAAACATGAATAGTCCATGTATCTTGTAGATGATAACTGAACAGTAGGCCAATCAGTGAAACAAAAAAGACATGGGTGCTGAGGAAAATTCACAGGTTACATGTAGCACCTGCAATGCCAAAAAGAGTACCCATGAACAAGAAAAGAGTCATTGTGAAAATATGATTTTTTGTTGTTGATCTTACATGTATTTCAAAGGCAAATGCAATCTTGAAAAGTAGCCCCTGCAAATTAATTGTCCCCCTTAGTCTGATATTTGAACACATACAGTAGTGATCACTACATAAACACATGTATCCGTGAAAAGCAATTGATCCCCCTGCAAAAGAAAAAGACTCCCCGCCCCCCCCAAATTAACAAAAGAGAGTTGTGAAACCAACATTTTTCTCAATTGGTATCTTGTACAGCTATACATACATGTAACAGCAGGCTGGAAAAGAAGCCCTCCTCAAATGTGATCTCATTTTCCCCTCTGACATGATGTACATGTTCTAGTATTATCCCAGTTACATGCGGAAACCTGTGGGGACCTCCAATGTGCGTATGTAATAGTACCACTGTATACATGTATGTAGCCATGTACTGACTGCACTGCATTGTGGCGTAACAGATACCAGCAAGCACAGCATGTACATAGTGCCCGTGCAAATGAGACTGGCAGAGTGAGTGAGTGAATGAATGACTGACGCTGGCTTGCTTGCTTGCTTGCTGGACACACAGCCTGCTCCCTCTACTCCCTTCATCCATGCACTATACATTATAGGCAGCCTGCCCCACTGCGTAGTGTTGTGGGTTGGCAGATTGGAATGTGTGGTATGCCAGGCATGCAGCCTGGGCAGAGCTGACAGGGAAATTGACGATGCACATCGTTGCCAGGGTGACTAATGAATCACTGCTGGTTTGGAGTCTAGCACCCCCAGTCGCTTTGTGCATCAATGAGGGGTGGGTGTGTTGCGCGATGAGCGAAAAGGCTCTGTGAGAGACTAATGAGGAGGGAAACTGCTCATTGATTATTAATGACATGGTTATAATATGGGACTGTTCCATTACAGTGAAGGGATAGTGGTAAGGACAGTGGAGTGAGGGATATTACAACTGTAGATGGCCGTAAACTGAATGTATAAGTTTGATCTTTAGCTTCAATAAAGATTCACACTTGCATCTCAGGAAAATTGTACAGAAGATGGAGATTGCCTTGATACAAGCTGAGTGGTATTTTCATGTACTCCATGTATGTACATGTATGTACAATTTGTCTTGTGCGGCAGCAGTGCATACATGTACATAAAATGTACATTGTAATTCTGAAAGTGCTATGTAGTCCGGTACAAAGGTGGAATTGACGATATCAGTAAAAAAAAAATGAAACATAATGTGATTATACATGTACATGATTGCAACTCTCAATATTCATACATGTTTTAAAAAAACATATTTGTCAACTCCTGCAGTGTTTACGGTGAGGCATTACTTCACAGGGTTATTTCATTATCTGAATGTACAGGGGCTGTATTTATATTTAAAAAAAAAGCCTGCCCAGGCCACTATGTTTTTTTTATATTGCACAATACATAAATGTAGAAAAAATAACTACATGTCTGTACAATTTGGAAGCTTAGAATGCAAAGAACGAGAAGAAGAGAGAAGAGGGTCTGGCAAATTTATCCTGGTTTCATAGCAAGAGGTCAGGGATGGTTTGTTCTTCTGTCTTTCGAGTAGAGGAGCCCACACAAAGGCACAATAAATACAATATACATGTACTATAGTCAATGTAATTGCACTTCGCACCTGTATTATAATGTAGTTGATAACTTGCACTATAGCAAGCCCAGCACTCAACAAAATGAGGCTTCTCATTTTCAGGCACAAACATGTTTTGTGCATTCTTTTGTAGTTTGAATAAACAAGTATTATGCAAGCAATTGCTATTGACACAATAGAGAACCAAGTGTATCTCTTGTAATGCATGTTGCTCAAACTTATCAGTCCGCTGATTTCTTACATATGAATATTACTTTCATAAGAGGAATTTCCATGAAGGCATTCTTGAGTTCTGCAAAGAATGCACTCGTCACATTTTCTGATTGCAATGCCTTTGTTGAGCAGGTGCTCATGTGGAGGAGGAGATCTTCCCTCGGGCAGCCACTCATAAGGGCCGTTATTACACTACATATGTAGCAGCAATTTTTTTTTTAACATCGCTAGCTAAAAATGAAAGTTGCCACATGGAGGTACATATAACTACTGTACACCTGAACACAAGAAAAAAATGGAAAGTTTAAACGAGAACTTACCTGTTTAAATTTTTTTTCTTTATTTTATAAAGAATGAAGCTGGGATGTTATCATTATGGAATCAGCAGTATACAGGGACACATACCCAAACGAACACGTGTGTGGAATCTCACAGTCATACATGTAGCCTCATAACCCTTATCAGGAAAGTCCCTGTGACAAATATTTTTCTTATTGTTTATGATGCGCGTCATCCGATGTACATTCTTTATGACAAGAATGTTTCTCAAGAGGACAAGAGCTTTTGTCGTTCTTCAAGGAGCAAGAAAACAGTGTGGCAAGATTCCACAATTGTGTAGACGTTACTGAAAATGGGGACAGGTTCTTTGCTGACCTATATTTGTATTATTACACATGTATGATCATGTAATCAGTGAATATGCTGTAATGATGCAATGTGTTTGAATTTGTGTCTGTGTTAGAATAAGGTTGGAACATGGGTTTACAGTGCTATTGTCCCTTTCAGAGTGCAGACAATAGTTGACCCACTTCCGAATGAGTTCAAATCAGGCCAATGCAAGTCATACATATTTCCCCCCTGTCAGGAAAACCCCTCCCCACAACTTACATTGTACATGTAGATCAGTGTGCTGTGCAGTAACCAATAGACCAGTTTTATTATGAAAATTTCAAAACAATGTTTGTTTCTTTTGGTAACCCCAAAGCTTGACTGGTTTGCTGACTAGCAACAAACTGCACAAAGAAAGACACAGGAAGAAATGATAATACAGTGCATATGGATACATATGGATACATGTAACACATTAAAGAGAGAGAGAATCGATATAAAACAGAAAATAATAGATAATTGCCAGCACAAAGGAAAATTAGGTTTAAGATGGAGAATTGATAGGTTTATAGAAGTGACAGATGCATGTACATGTAGATGACCGAAACAAAGGAAAAGAGTGTAAAAAGAGAGAATCGATATGGTGGAAAAATGATACGTGTAGATCTAAAGATGACCGGAATAAAGGAAAAGAGAAGAGAAAGAGAGAATTCCTATGACAAAGAAAGGATACACTGTAGGTTAGCATTGCACTGCCTAAAGCCTGCCTTAGACTACTGCCCCTGATAATGAAGAGCAACATCAAGCATTGAATTGTCCATGTACCGTCAAGACGCCTAATGTTGATCAAGGCCTAATTACCATGGAAGAACTGAGCCAACAGGTTGTCACCTGTCAGATGTGAACGGTGCCCTGCATGCAGCAGGCACAGGCCAGGCAGAGCCCTCAGCCAGCCAGCCAGCCAGCCGTCATTGCCTGCCGATGATTAGGTTAGCAAGGGAGACAGACAACTGTGTTCACACTGGTGTTGTACACATCTGAATTAATACCTGTGTTCCATTGAGCTTACCATGTACTGTGTAAAGTAAAGTCGCTCTGCAAGCTCTTAATTGGTTTTGCATTTTCTCTAAAATGCATAGCAAAATGCACTGCATAAATGGCAAACAATTCCTCATTACTTATAATGAAAGTCGTATTTTTGCATTGGTGTGAATGTGTGATATAGCATGAGAAGCTACAGTGTAGATTTAGCTTTGTGAAGGCAGTCTGTTCATATGGGAGGATTAAGAGAGAGAGAGAGATTAAAGGCAATACATGTTCCATGTCTTTTGGCCAACAAATATTTAGGGGTTAGGGTTAGGATTGAGTGTTTAGGGTAATAAGTTCCCAGTTTGTATGTGATTGGAATGCAACCTTGCTTGCTCTTTATTGTTACTGGTGAAGCTAGTGGTTGTCTTTCAGGAGACTTGGAGGAGAGGGGTTGAGGAATTAGTGTCAGAGCTGTGATGTCCTGTGGCGCTAGTCGCACCCTAGCCAGACGATGACTGCCGCGAGCCGCTTAGCATTGATAGCCAATCAACACACACGGCACAGGCCCCTCTCTCCCCTCTCCCTTCCCACAGCGCAAGGGAGGCACACAGAATGATCAATGTAGACGTGCTAAAACTTCAAAGAAGAATCAAAAGTAGGACAAACTGGTACTTATTTCCCTATCAGGCATGTGATTCGGGGAAATGTTTCTCAAAGCCTTGCCTATTTTGATGAATTGAAGTAAAGAAAATAATTATTTTTGGGAGTTACTTTTCAAGCCTGAAGTCCCCTGAAATATGCTGTACATTATAGCCGAAATAAAAATATCATTTTTTCTTCACAGGGGCTATTTAGTCACTTTGGGAGCTCTTATGGGGGCTAAATCATCCTGGGCCCCCGTGTGATTGTTTTCCCTGGCAGGCCGCAGGCTTATGGAGCACTGCTGTAGCTAGCACATTACTGCCCTAATCTGACAAAAGGAAGCAACTACATGTAACAAAAGAGACTTTTGTTGTAAATGAGCAAAATGAGTCTGTCACTTGTATTGGCATCAGTGCAACACCACATCCTGTTATCTCACAGCAAGATTAATATTTCTTGTCCAGATTTTGGCCGTATGTAGGGAATGCTGGATACAATCTAAGAAACTTGCTTCCTTTTGTCAGAGTATGGCAAGATCACTTGTCATGAGTTTGTCACCTAATCATTACTGAGCTTGGCTAAAAGCAATGGCAAGATCTACCTGTACCTGTATGCTAATTGTGATGTCTTCTTGGCTGAGATGTTTGTGATACGCCGATAACCTAATCGTTGCTGGATACTTGCGTCTGGAGAGGGTTTTGTGGCGGAGGTAGCGAGGAGGAGGCAGTGTTGGGAAATAATCCCCCGCTTCCTGGGGTCCAGACAACCATGCCTCTCCCAGCCAATCTCACAGGACCAGCCCACATGGTTTGCATTTGCATAAGTGAGACAAATGGTGTCAAAATTACCATCTTTATTCCTGCTTTGGTCATTGCTGGTAAAAAGACTCGCCGTCTCGTCTTCCCCTGTTTGTTTCACTTGTCTTCCTTTCTGGGGAGCAGACAGACAGAGAGAGATAATAGATCAATGTAGAGATAGGGAGGCAGAGAGCGAGAGAGGGAGAGAGAAAGAGAGAGAGAGAGAGCGAGAGAGAGAGAGAGAGAGAAAGAGAGAGAAAGAGGGAGAGAGAGGAAGAGAGAGAGTGAGAGAGAAGGTTGAAATGAAGAAAGAGAGGGAGAGAGAGAGAGGAAGAGAGAGAGTGAGAGGACGAGAGAGAGTGAGAGGACGAGAGAGAGAGAGAGAGAGAGAGAGAGAGAGAGCAGAAAAAAAAGAAAAAGGAAGAGAAAAGGAAAGAGAAAGAAAGATAAACAGATCAAAATATATATCGAGGGTTGGGGATATATGTATTTGTAGTGCAGTGCTTAGCTGTGAATATGATACCTGTATCAAAAGCCCCGTTCATACAATATGCCATGTTACTGCAATATTACTAATGTTCGTCGGTTAGCAAGTTTTCAGCGAGCCTTATAAAATGTGGTTCCTACATGTATACACTGAAAAAGTTAAAATCATGGTAATATTGTGATATTTTGGATATGGTGGCTTTTCCCCCTTTTTTGCTGAGCAATACGAGTGTTGCGATAAGCGAATCGCATTCCGGGGCACCGAAAAACGCTGCAACATTAATGGCTATTGTGTTAACGCTGTTTACGATATTCACAATATTACGGTTATTTTCCTAGGCCTACAGTTGGTCCACAAAATAGTAACAAAATAGTTGGAAAAATAGAGGAAGCAAATACTGCATTATTTGAGTGACTCTGATACTCAGCTATCAGTAAAGCATCATCAAAATTGCTGCAAACATTCCGCTTACTTGTGGAGGTGGCCTATTTGAACAGGGTGAGAGAGAGGAGAGAGAAAGAGAAGAATACGGAGCTGTGAATACTTAGGTAGATTGTAGATAAACATTTACTCAACGGTAGAGAGAAAGCGAGAGAGATACATAGATCTTTATTTTGAGGGAGGAGTAGATGCATGTAGTGATAGGTAGATTATTGATGATGATAGTGAGGGGGGAAGGAAAAGAAACAGATAAACAGAAAGAGCAACTCAATTGGGACTGTTTCAAAACAATGGTCTGCAAGATCAGGCTCGTCGCCTGAATTGGCTCGTGTCTTGTATTACACATGTACCCCCTTCTACTCATTGACTGACTGGCAAACGTTGCTGCCTTCAAACCAGCGTTCATCTTTCTCAGCTTTTAGTTTCTACATGTACTACAAAATCCCTCGAGGTCTGCTCTCATTTGCTTTTGAGGCTAAACATTCTACTGAAACCGGGATACAGATTTAATCAACTTTTCTCCTGCATATTTCTGTAATATTGACAAGTTTGCCTGACACCAAGTAGTTCCCTTCTGTAGCCCAGTTTCATTTTTTTTAATGCTATGTAAAGTCTCTTGCTCTGAAGTGAAATGGGATATTTTTTTTTCTTTATTCGTTCTTTTAACTTTAAATGCATGTGTGTTAAAGGTAAGGGATAGGTGGGGTAAAAGAATTTTCACTTCTCCCCAAAGTGCTGGAATGTGCCCAGAGAATTTGTATTAAATGTATATTAAATTTGTGTGTGAGAGCAGTGCAAGCATGTGTGCAATAACATGAGGAATAGTTATGCTACAATGTGCATTGTAATTTTGACATTCAAAAGAGTGTTTGTGAAAAACATTTTTTCCAACTATGTGTAATGCACATTGTGTGCTATTTGCAGATCTCGAGCCTGAGGAGGGTACCCCCTTCCCCCACCCCCACTCCCCATCCCCCCATCCCCCCATCCCCCCATCCCCCCATCCCCCCTTCCCATCCACCCCCTATCCACCGGGTTCCACCCAACCCCCTGTACAGAAGCTGAAGATAGTGTTTTAAAAAAAAAAAAACTTGCGTACTTGATAAATCACTTGCATAGCATTCGCAAGCTTGTGTCGCAACATATTTTGAAAGACATCTGTCCTTGGTGGAGGTACATCTGAAAAGCGGCAAGAACTCAGTGCTGAGGTGCAGTGAATAATGGGGATGATGATTTATGTGGACACAAGTCAAGAATGAATGAGGTTTACCACTAGTTTGCAACCACAGACTTAACTGTGACATTGACAGGAAAAAAATACATGGGGGCTCGGGGCGATTTTGCCCCCAAAATGCTTAAAAGAGTCCCAAATTCCCATCTAGACACAATGTAAAATTGGAGCCAAATCAGCCAATGTGCTTGAAAAGTAGCCCCCCCCCCCCAAATTTTGAATTGCTTTTTCCGTGGGCACTGACTGTATCTATGTCTGTATGAACAGACTAGAGCCTGATTTGCGAGTTGTGTCCCAGTAAGGGATAACCTGTATAAGGCTATGGGAGCTTCATGTACAGTGCAGTCTTTGAGGTCACAGACTCATTGACTTGATAATGAAAAAGATTTGTGCCTGCTAATTTGTCTCGTTCATGTACATATACATGTACGACTGCGTTTCCACTGTCGAAAGTACCAGTTTCCAAAGGCACCCTTTTGTATCTGCAAAATAAACTGGTAGCCTTATTTCACCCATTCAGTCTAAAAGAGGCATAAACTGTAATGCTGAGGCTGGTGATATGCTAGGCATACCTCAGCAATGGTCATTTCATGCATTAGGGATTTGAACCAATTCTGATTATGCAACTGGTATGCACCTGTAATGCAGTCTACTTATTTAAAGTAAAGCCTCTTATATGACATGTACAGGACGTGTATCTGTGCTAGGATGCAGTGCATTCCCACTTTTGAAACATTTGAGAAACAGATGTAGATTAATGGAGAGTGAACAAGGCTAGATCCAACCTATGTTATCCTGTATTGCCTATGAGGTGGATCAGTACATCACACTTTTCATCAGTCACATATTTTGTTCACTAAAACTAACTCAATTACGAACAGGGCTTTCCAATCTACATGTACATGTGTAATAAGGTTTTTATCATTTGCACATCACCAGCATTGGAGCCAAACATAAACAATTTTTGTCTTGAGATAAAGTGGATAAGTTTTGTTTGAACAAGTAAATGTGTATTATGGTTTTGTTAACAACACACATTCAGTAGTTGAAATCTAGAAGATTGCTCAGATATGAACAGGGTCTTCAAGCAAAGGCATAATAATCCTGTACACATCAGGGTATTCAGAAGGTTGTTCAAGTATGTATGTTACTCCAGAAATGTACATGTAGTCACTGCAGTACAGGGAGTGTAGAACTGTGGTGGTATTCTTAAAGAAACTCAAGTCCAAAACTGTCTTAATTATACTGAAAACTGTGCCAATAGGCCAATCATAAGTACATGAAGTCAAAGATTTAACTTTGTGTTTAGAATACCATCCCAGTAGGTTGGTGTGAAGAGGACCTTGCACCAGGCACCAGGGGTTCTCTCCTCCATCTCCACCGTCTCTTTCCCCATTTGTCTGGATCCATTATTGATACGCCCTACTTCTGCCGGTCCTAGGGGGCGATGTGAAGACAGAACCACTGGTCCCACTGCACCGTGGCCGCACCGCGCCTGCCCCGCTGCTGCATGCAGGCCCCGGCAACACAATCGCCCTGCTGCAACCAGGAATGCCCAGAATGCTTTAAACCGACTCCTCTCCCCCTCTCCCCTCCCTGCCATGGGCCCACTGGCATTCCAGCCATAGTTGGGATGGTTTGAGCCTGTGTTCTGCCTCTACAGGGATAGCCTGGCTGTCAGGCTGTCGGACAATTAAAATCCAAGCTAAAACTAGTATACAGTCGGGTCTAGTCCGGACAAGACTAATTCTCAGGTTCTTCTATCTGTTGCGGCGGAGAAGAATAGAGAGATAGATTATGCTACTGTGGCCAGGGGGGTGTTTCACCAAGCTGTTCGTAACCTGCGAACGACTTTACGCATGACTGGTGATCCCTTCTTGTGCTAAATGCGATACCACACTTTGTTCCTGTTTTAACATATTGGGAGTTAATTTCCAACAATCCTATTTGTCTTCAAACACTTGTTAACAACAAGAATTTTCATTTATAAACATCAGATATGAACTTAAGCTGATGATAATCGAAATAATTGAGAATGTGATTTAGTTCATGAGAAGTGGTCACCAGTCGTTCATAAACTCGTTCATAGCTTACAAACAGCTTCATGAAACACCCCCCCTTCAGATCTGTTTTTGTAGAATTTGGATTAGAAATGCCCAACAGCCTGGAAGTTAGGCTAATGCAGGGCTTATGAGAGGAGTGTTCTCACGATATGGGTGAGATCAGTGGCGGTAGAAACAATGGATATTTAATACAGGGAGGGTAGAGGAGAAAGAAGAGACATGTGATGAGAGAATGATGCAGCTAGCTTTGTTGACTCTGAAATCCAACAAAAATGCCTTTATGCAAAAACAATCAAAGTCTCTCTTGCTGTTCATGCCTTTGTTCATATTGAAAGCATCATCTTGCAAAACCTGTCCTTGGATTCTCTCCCTTTATATTTTTGTAAGCTTTCAGGCAAAACCTTAAAAGGGATTTTAAGATTCCCCATGGCAAAGTGATTTGACCAAAAGCAGAGACACTGCATGAAGAAGGAGTTTGTGGGAGGTTTGAGGAATGTTTCATTGAAGGAATTTTGTAAAATGTGAAAATCACCACTAAGGATTACCTCTACACAGCATTATTGTTTGTAGAAATTACACAATGTATGGGCTTCAGGTGTTTTACCCCCCCCCCCCCCCCTCCACCCTGCTTGAACTAAAAAGAAGAAACAAGTACATGTATGAACAGTTTTAAAAGCAGAAACACAAAAGTAAGGTACACTGGGCAGAGAAGAAAATGTGGGGGCTACCTGTACATTATCAAGCCTGAGGACATGAAATTAATAACGTGATCTACAATGTATGTTTGGTATTTTATCTTACAGTGTAGATGAGGGAAAACTATTCTCAACGGGGGCTGTATTGTGATTCATGGGGGGCCCTTTTTGCATTGCGGGGGCTAAGCCCCCATTTATCATTCTCTATGAGGAATCATCATTTTTCATGGGGGCTTTTTTGTTATTCATGGGGGCTCTTTTTTGCATTTTGGGGGACTTATTCACCCTGAGCCCCTGTGTATGTTTTCCACTACACTGGACATGTACATTACCCTGGCCTTCATCCAGCCTACTGTACTTATAAAGACTCACAAAAACCCTGTTCATATTTATATGCCACTAATTTTGCATGAATTTTGCTGATGCATTCCTGATAGCTGCGTAGACGTGTATGAACGGGAGTCATACGGGAGCAAATAAGGCGTTTTTTGCATCCTCCTTTTTTTGACTATTTTGCTCCTACATGTAGTCTGCGGCTCTAGACCTCCGAAAAGTACTGTAATACTGCGGTAAGCAAATCTTATGAACTGCGCCCGCAAAATAGCTGTAAATGTTGCGGCTTTTGCAACCTGCTCTGGCATGTGATTCATCAATCATAGCGTGTTTGCTCTGGCTACTATACATGTACAATGCATACATGTAGGTGTCCACCATATCTAAAATCAGGGCAATTTTGCCCCCGAAATGCTTAAAACAGCCCCACAAATTCCCAATGACACAATGTAAAATTGCAGCCAAATGTACCCAAAAAGTAACCCCGAAAATTTTGAATTAATTTTTTCCCTGTCTAAAATACTGTAATATTACGGCTTTTTTGGTGTATATTGACAGTATAATTTGAGGCTCGCTGGAAACTTCCTTACTGATGTGCATCGGTATACATGTACATCTTCATGTATGAACAGGGCACGAGAGACTCGGAGAGATGCAGAGAGAAGCTGGGGTATACATGTACACGGAGCATGTTGACTCTGTGCCAGTCTCATGAGGAGTCCCACGTATTGAATGCTGCGTGTTTAACAATTCATGAACCCACACCCGTCACACCACAGGAATATCAAATTTGGTTTAATGCATAATTTATCGTGCCTTGTGATCCAGAAACCCAGAAGGAAACTAGTTTTCATGTCGGAAATAGATTCACTAGCTTTCAAAACCTCATTTTGAGCCCTACATTTGTCAGCGATTCCTCTTCTGTAGATTGAAGATGATCACTTATTTTTTTTTGTGTGTGTCTCAAGATTTTATTGCTAGTTCTTTTAAAGTTCTTTACTTTCATCAACAGTTCTTCTTTTTCTTCTCCCCCCCCTTTTGCCTTGCATGCTCTAAACCTGTTCTGATTAGTTGATTTACTTAATCTCAGTACAACAATCATTCATACTTTAATGATGTACATTTATTGTAAAACAGGGCTTATTCATTCCAGTAAAAAGAGGGCATTTCTGTGAAAGTGGCTGAATAAAGTTTGATTTCCATAACAGCAGCAATTTCTATGTACAGTCAAGCATTCCCTTCATGTATAAAGCCCATCTCAAGGGAAACAGATAAAGCTCTCTGAATGTATAGGTACAGTAGTCTTCATGAGTAGGTGCAAGTACATTCAAACTCTTCTGAAGGGATTAAAGTTGAGTGGTTTTTACAGACAGGTGGCCTTTACAGACACAGGAGTGGTATTCCAGAACGATCTTAGATGCTAACTTAGGAGAAAACTTGTCCTACGTCTAAGATGGTAAGAATGATCTTAACATTTCTCCTTACTCCGCTCCTAAGATTTCTCCTATCTTTATGCAAATTTATGCAAATCATAAAGTTAGGAAGATTGGTATTCCAGAATGTGCTTAAGAGAGGATTTAAGAGAAAACTTAGACTTCAAAACAAACATAAGTTGTAAATTTTAAACAATTTCTTTGTTTTTATTGTTTCCCTGCAGGTCGAAATGAGTTGATTGCAAGATATATCAAGCTACGGACAGGGAAGACGAGAACAAGAAAGCAGGTATACCATCGTACTGCCCCCTCCCCCTTCTCAGGGTGCATGGGGTACTGTATATGTAGTACTAGTAATGTAGGTAGCTGGCCTTACGACTCTTCACACATGGGCCAAATGCAGTCACACGGCTAAGAGCCTATCTTCCTATTTCCATGGCAGGTACAACTGTTTGCAAATCACAGAATTAACAATTACAATGTAGTGTGTTCAAAATGAACAAACTTAGATAAAATACCATGGTAAATGGTAGAACATTCTGTAGAAAAATATTCCTCAGAATATCAAATTTCATATTTTACCAACAGAACGTTCTATGTAGCTATGTCAGTTACCTTATTTAGTTGCAAATTAATTATTAGATTACTGTCTCCATCTCCATCATCCATTATGATGAAATTTTCTGCCTGCTGTGAGAAAGCTTGGGCCAAGTGTGAAGCACCGAGCCGCCTACTTACCTGTACACGTGATGTGAACGTTATGTCATGTGACTGCACTGCATGTGGAGCAAGTTTGTCTCTGTTACATGTCCTCATCATCCTCAATGTCTCACTCACCGAAACAGCAACAACAACAATAACAATAAATCACTCTCACTGATAACAAGTAAGTGTAACCGCCCACATACATTCTAATACTTGTTTTTTTTTCAATAATTTTTATTTTTTATTTAATTTAAACACAATTATTACATCAAGCATGGACTTCACTTGAAGAATACAAAGTATTTCATTTAAAATTATATACAATTATAGATAAATTGAAAACAAAATACACACACCCACGCACACACACACACACACACACACACATATACACACCCATCTGCCCAGTCACCCACCCACACCTGTACGCAAAATAACACCGTTTGATCTGAGCAAAAAAATACACAGGGTGATTTAGCCCCCTCGAAACGAAAAAGAGCCCTTGTGACTAATTAGATGTCCTCAATAGGGTACAATGAAGAATGAAATCAAGAAGATGCAAAGGCAAAGGAGAGAAAAAAACAAGAACAATGCATGAATCAACCTACATGTATGTAGCTCAAGGTGTCTATTCCTTGATATCAGGTTTGGAAAGAAGCCCCCACAAACAATATTTGATTTCCCCCTTGTTGATTTGCTGTTGGTAATATTCTTATTCTCAACCACATACATATGTCTTGTAAAAATATGAAGATGTTTGAAATAGTCTTCATACTCCATTGTGAATGGAGAGGTGTGTGTCTTTTATTTCACAAAATCAGAATCATGTATATATGTAAAAGGAACTTCAAAAAGGAATAGGGTAACATGAAGGGAAAGAATATAATTCATGAAATACACACAAAAAACCCAGAAAAGCTGAACGACTAGAAGAAAGGAAGATAGAAAGAAAGAAGATGAAGACAAAGCAGAGAAAAAAAGTGCATGAATCAACTTAGAACGAAAAACCAACTTGCATTAGAGCAATTAATTGGAAGTCCATGTACATTCTTCAGTGACTAAATGGGGGTTTCCCCGTTCTGTCCAGATACACACGTTCCAAAATGCACCTTTCATTGATAGGCAGGGTGCAAGGCTGTTTGTGATATTATACACATCAAACGTGCCATCAGAATCACAAAGTGTCGAGAACCATACATGCAGGGGACTACAATGACATCAGTTGCCAACCTACTTATTAAAAATAGATGAAACGCTTTGAGGGGGTTGCTATGACGATAGCATGTCGCTGTCTTACGATTTTCTATCTTCTCTTATCAGGAATGCCTTCTCCCTCCCGCCCCTCCTTTTTGTATGACAAAGCAGGGCTGCGATCTGCCCGTCATTTCACAGGTTCTCTACCCATTTCGGCTGCATAATTTTGTTATTTTTTTTTCATCTTCAATGTAAGCTCCACCTTTCCTTAGTATTATCACAGCTGCTCACATTTCCAGATCCTGTACGCTGCTCGTAATAATGTGTTGGGGAAAAAAAGAAAGAGCGCAAGCTAAAAGGAAAGGGGGAGTAGGGCAGAGTCCAAAATCTGGCTCGTTAGCATTCCATTTCATTCTACTTTCATTCTATAAAAGTAACAGTGTGAAGTAATTTCCCACATGAAGGGATCATCACAAAAAATATTTTATTGTTAAATCACAAAATTCATATTATAACATGATAATGGGACCTTCGAGGGTTGAAATGTGAAACTTATATTTTGTTACACGTCTTGTTCCATCTACTTGTCTCAATGTCATTGTGAAATTCTATCTAGTATTTAAAAAAATGCTTGATGGCAATATCACAGATTTTTTATTTGCAATTGAGCTTCAGTTTCAGATTCATTTTTGGTAGAATGCTCCTTCATAAAGAAAATTTGTCATAGGGATAGAAAGCAGTGATTCCTCCCTTTCCTTCCCCATTGCTGTACCTGTCCAACCTATATCAAGATGTCATTCTTTCTTACAAATGTACAATGTAATTTTTTTCCCTGTAGTCTACCGCACTAAAATCCTCCCCTCAAATTGAGCTTCTATGTCATTAATTTTTAAAATTGTATTTGTTGAACCAAAGAAGCGTCAGAATCAGTTACACAGTATAATTTCATATAGATTTTCGTGGCGTAACCACTGGCCAGTAAGTGCGTGTAAACGTGGCCTGTTGTTACACACTGCCGTATGTTGACAGAGAAGCAGACCCTAGTGGACACCCTACTATTGATATTGTTGCCATGGTTACACTCTATTCTGGGAGTTAATAGACTACTCTATGAGTTAGTGGGTTGATTGGTGTGTTGTAGTGAGACTAGCACAGGCTGGCGCTCCTCAGAGAAAGTGGAGACATAGAGATAATTACACACAGGCACGGTCATCGCAATATTCATCCCAATCTTTGGAATCTTGGAGATGTGTGGGTCACATGCAGTCATACTGCAGCAAATAGACCCAAAAGTTATTAATACTCGAGTACTAGGTGTTAAAAATACTTTTGGCACTTTTGAAAAATGATTAAAAATCAGTTCCAAATGAAATCAAGTTGAATTTGACCCATCATAAAGTCAAGGGATGTCAACCATTTTTCGAGACAGGTTTTGTGACATTTCATGTATTAGTTTTCTTGTAATAATCCTTGGATTATTTAATGAGATTTTAACTTTTGGACAAATTTGGATCTGAAAATGTGTGTGTATCAGATATTGAATTCATAAGCACAACGATCACACATCCCAACCCACAACTTCTTTTCTGCCAGAAGCATCATGTATCATTAATGAAACTGTGATGGCAGATGCTAGTAGATTAACATGTGTGACACACAATGGTCATTATTGTGTTCTAAATTAATACACAAAAATGTTGAGGTCCAAATTTGTCCATAAGTGAAAATCTCATTAACGGTAACCCGTCCCTTTTGCAGACCAAATTCTGAAAGTTCCCTGACTTTGTCATCATTTGAAAGAGTGTGGCTATATAATCTTTCCCTGCAATTGACAAAGCGTAATAGTCGGTTTTGAGGAAGTGATCTTTGATAATTGATCAAGCTTTCTTTTTTCGTACCACGAAAATCGTCAAATCTCAGTGAAAACTACTTAGTTTTTCATTTATTCTACGGGAGGTACAGTACCTCTGACCTTAAAATTTCACAGTTGGTATCTCAAAGATACATGCTAAATATGTGCAAACTTTCATGAAGTTTGCAGATGTTTGTAAAAGGGATGGGCCATCTTTAAGTATTCCAAGGATTATTACAAGAAAACTAATCAATGAATTGTCCCAAAACCTGTCTCTATTTTTTTTGACATCCCTTGACTTTATGATGTGTCAAGTTCAGCTTGATTTCAGTTGAAACTGATTTTTAATCATTTTTAAAAAGTGTCACAAGTTTTTTTCAACACTTCTGTGATGGAAGAAAGCTGTAGTGTTGGTTTCATTTGTGCCTGGCCTCCTGAGCATAACAACAGTGAAAGGGTTGCAAAGGATTTCATTGACTTGGTGACTGATAACAGAATCGGTACAAAAACAATGAGTTCACGCAAATAAAAGTGACCTTTGAGGAAACAATGTAACTTCAGTTTGAACTTTCATATTTACAGACATATGTTTAAACAGTGCTATTATTACCATTGTGTAGAGCTCAGAACTCTGAGAAACAGCGTGCAGCAGACTGGAAGAATCTGTCCCATTAGTGAAAAAGAAGAGTGTTTTTAAAATGTCTGGTGAATTGGGTGGTGGATGTTTAATTCAGGTTGTAGCCCCCCCCCCCCCCCCCCACCCCCCACCTATCACTATAGGGGCCTCACACATTTAAGTACACTTCATCTAGTTCAAAAATCAAATTGTTGATTATCCAATATACATGTATCTATCCAACTACATGTATTGTTGGAACTATTATTTAAGATGGTTACATTTCCCAATATAATTGAAATGCTCTGTTGAGACTTTCACGATTTTTGGTCCCGCACTGCCCCGCATTGAATGCGTGCCAGTGCGTGAAGAGCGAAAAATTTTTTTCAACATGTTGAAATTTTTTTTTCGCTCTTCACGCACTGGCACGCATTCAATGCGGGGCAGTGCGGGACCAAAAATCGTGAAAGTGTCAACAGAGCAAAAGAATAACAAATAGTGAAAATAGGATTTCATTGATTTGGTACAAAAAAATTGAGCTGGTGAGGATACTTTTTCTGTGTAATTAGAGATTCTCTGCAGGGAAATCTATTAATGATGACTATGAGTTTATCAGAGAAATTGATCTCCCGCCAACAGGTTCCCTTGTCAGCTTTTGAACTAAAGATGGCGCTGTTGCAAAAAGGGAGTTAGAAAATAGAGCCTGTCATATAGATAGTGTGAATTAATAAAGAATGTACACTATACACAAATGGGGAGTTCCACAAAATGAAAATGAGGGGCACATCATCTGGCCTCACATTCAGGATAAATGATACTTTTATTTCAACCCATGCTAGTACATGTAGCAGATGCAGTAGTGCTTGAGAGGCCAGACTAGGGGAAGACAAATAGCATTATTTGTGGGGGATACTTTTCAAGCTTGATGTCCCAGAATACCCTAAACCATGTCATGCATTACACCATATTGATGGAAAATACATTTTCACACAGGGGGTGGGGGGGGGGGGGCTCTTTTTGGCATGTTGGGGCTGAATGCTATCATATGTATACAACATAACTTTCTTGTTTTGCATATGGTACAAGTATACATTTTATTTGTAGCATTGTAGCATCTTCACAAAAGTATGTGAGAAATAATTATACAGAAACATATTTTAGCTTTTTTGTGTATATATATTTTTACATTGTAATACATGTACACATACAGACAATCATTTGAGGTCATCTTTTCATCAGTACTTGCATATGCTGTACATACATTACACTGGACATTTAACACATGGACATACAGAAAGATACACTTCTGTATTGAGCCTGGTGCTAGGGATATTGGTGGTGAAATATATGTTTGTGGTATTGGTTAATAGAGTACCAAAGTGTGACATCATATCAGCATGTTGTCCAGACAACTGTTCTAAACTATGCAGGTTTAGCAAACAGCTGTGATCATAGCAGGAACTCTCAATGAGAGTGCTTGACACTGGCCCCCTAGACAATGTCGTACCAGTCAAACTCTCACATCAGAGATGTTGTTACGAAGCAGAAACCTGCATAACAATGGATATGACGACACTACTCCGGTACTCTGTTGGTGGTATAAACATGTATGTTTTTGTGGCATTGGTTTCTGTGGTTCTGTTCTGTCTGCATGTGGAGATTATTAACTCAAATAGCAATGAATCCTGATAAAAAGTTGCATTTAATAAAAACAGAAAAAATAGATCTTTACAGAGTGGCAGAGGTTTGACAACAATCGGACATATTATAAGGAAGTTATTCTTGCTAAAAAAAAATTCTGTCCTGTCCTGAAATCTTGCTCTGAAAATTATGCGAAATAGACAAGTAATATTCTGGGTATTGTGTTGTTCATGCATGGTAGACAAGATGAAGATAATGTACAGTACATTATGTCTTTGTTATTTGAATCAACTTATTATCAGGTTTCATTGTCCATATTATTCAACTCATGGAAAGTCAAGTTCTGTTTATTATTTGTTGAATGTGACTTTGTACTGGATTAATGAATAAACTTATAGATACAGTAAGAATAAATGTTTATTTCAAGTCGAAGCTTGATCAAAGAGATTTGAAGAATCTTACACAAAACACAATGAATGTTAGATAATTTCCTGTGCTTGTGATTATATTTTTTATTTTGTACACAACTTCTATGGTTATTTTTTTTTCAAATTTAGCATCAAAAAGAAGTACTCGTACACGGACTTCAATTTTTTTTTTTTTTAAATTAAAAAAACAATAGATGGTTGCATGATTTCCATGTTGTAATTTGGGCCAAGTTCATACAAATAAATCCTCGCTTGTCATTTTCTCTCTATTTACTGCTTTTCTGCTTAATATTTTAAAGTTCTCTTGAATTTTTAATGTGTTTATCATGTTTCAACACTCACATGAATTATGTACAAAGTTTGTGTATGAGATAACACAATTTTTGATCAATACTATTTGAAATTGATCCTCCATAAGATGTGTTGTTAAAACCCGACTCTTGGAAACATGTGTGTATTGGTCATGTTGACAGATAAATATAAAAATTCTGGAAATGTCAAATAATGTGGCTCTCTTGAAAAGTGGGTTTGAGTCACTAGTTTGAGAAACAAGGATTTGTTTTGTTACCTGGCCTATTTATGATTTGTTTGAGCTGTTTTTGTTTGCATTTTGACTATTTTGTAGTCTTGTTAGCAGACCTTGCATGTGCTTGGACACCAAGCTTTGTTGTTGGCTGCTTCTGTGTTATCACTTGCACTCAGCACCATTATCACCACAAGCATTCTCACCTGGAACTCTACCTTGTGGTAGCATTCAAGCAGGCCATGAGGATTTGTGTTTGGAGTGTTGCACATTTTGATTTGTTTCTTGATTCACCCTTGATGTACGACAAAGTTATCAGTTCTTGTGACAGTTTTGTTATTATTTTGATTGCTTTCTTGTATTGTTTTGTTAGTTTTGTATCATTTTGATGTTGCATGTTTTTGCCTGATATTTGTTTTATTATTTGTTCATTGTGTATTGGAATGTGGTTGGTTCAGCTGAGATTGTGAACATGTCGTCAATGTGGCAAAGATGCACCAAAAGGGGCGTGACTATTTTTTGAATGAAAAGGCTTTTACTGCCTTTAGCAATGGCAATTTTGGGATGATAATTCCAATCCTAAAATACATCTAACCCTTTTCTAACCCTAGGTCATCATTTGCATATTTCATCATATTGGGATTAAAAGAAAAAATGAAACTCATGACACAATTTGCAAAAGGACCTAAATGCTTCTTGCTCAAAAATACTTTATCCCCCTATTGTGCATCTTTGCAGTGAATGTGTTTAGTAAAGATGTAACTAATTGGTTAGTACCAGTTTATTATCAGGGAGAAGTTTCAAGATCAATTGGATTGATAAATATAAACACAACAAAAAAGAAAGTCCTAAACAAAATAGCATAACTTCTTATCAAAGAGGTTTTGGGCAAAATAATTGTTCCTTAACTTATTGACTTCTGTGTGAAAATCACATTAATCCAATTAGTCATGCATGAGTGGGCAAATTTCAAAGGCAGAAATGTCACCTTTCAAAAGTCACTAGGGTAATAGTTTATGCCATCTTAACAGTACATTTTGGCATTTCTTGTACGATTTTTAAAGTGTATTCACTCAACCATGACACAAAAATCTTATGTTTACATAACAGGTCATGTTACATTTTTGTCAAAATTTGTATTTTTTCACAATTTTTTTTTTTAAAGTTTCAAACTCAAGAGGGATGAGTATTAATAGGGATCACTCAACCAGAACAATGGGTTAAGTGTCGGGATAGGTGTAAGTGCATCGAGAGATGGATGATAAACAGTGAAGGGACAAAAATTATGCAACAGAAATGGAATTCATCAAAAATTTGCATGACAGAATCCCAAAATGACCCTTGCGACTTTTGAAAAGTGACATTTTTGCCTTTAAAATTTGCCCTCTCATGCATGACTGATCGGATTAATGTAATTTTCACACAGAAGTTAGTCAATAAGTTAAGGAACAATCCTGCTGAATTATTTTGCCCAAAACCTCTTCGATAAAAAATTATTACATTTTGCTTAGGGGGGACTTCCTTTTTTTTGTTGTATTAAGAATTTGAATTCATAGAAACTCTTTCTAATTCTACTAAGTCATACCTACTCATAGTCTTATAGGCTATTAACGCATGATACTATGTAGTATTTTCCATTGACTAAACTACATAGGAATGAGTACATACTTTCTTAAGCTCTGATAGAAAAAGATGCTATGGGAGGAAGAAATGGAGAGGGCATTTTAGTTCTAGTAGATAATGTTAGATTACATTGTATATCTGTCGCTGCTATCTATTTCTGCATCTAAGTTTATTCAATTTGTGCAGGGAAAAATTAATTAACATTTTGGGGGACTACTTTTTGCTCAAAGTTTACATTGTGTCTATGGGAAATTTTTGGGCTCTTTTAAGCATTTTTGGGGGCGAAATCGCCCGAGCCCCCATGTATTTTTCCCCCTGAACTTGTACTAATTGTTACTGTACATGTGGGCTTTGAATGTTTGGCTTACTGTGTTTACATTTGTATTGAAACAGAACTTAAGGAGCAAAGAGAAAGTTGCAAACATTCTTAGAGTACCTTCAATGTCACTGCACGTTTCTTCTTAACACTTTTTCTTTTTAGTACTGGTACACTTACATGTAGCTTACGATTGTAGATTCATATTATGCAAGTTTGTTTAAATGAAAAGAACTTTAACAACTCTCTATTAGAATATATTTGCGTGGCCGTTAAATGACACACACGCTTGTGTGATATTTTAGCTGAACAAAGATGCTAGTTAATGTGCATAAAGCTATTTTCACCAACTGAGCGTCCTTTATAATGAGTAGGCTGAGTTTGTACAATGAAGATGTTGATCAATCATGTTTAATATTTCTCTACATATACAGTAATCAGAGGTTAAGGACTGTAAATATATTGAAGAGTTAAAGGGGAAGTTCACCCCGAAGTTCACCCTGAAGTTCAACCCTCACAAAATCACAACTTCAAAATCAAATAACTTTCTTTTCCTTTGACTGATTTTCGTCAAACCATCACTCATATGTTTCTTTCATTTGTCTCTTTTTATTGAAACCAAAATAATTTCAGGGTAAACTTCCCCTTTAAATGCATTGCTGATCTTTCAGCTACACTGCACGTCTACTGGCACTCAAACCTGAATGTATACACTACTGTAGGTATGGAATGTCAGTCTCTCATCTGATGTCTGACGAATGTGTTTAAACAGTGCTGCCATAGAGACCAGGGTTCATATTCATGAAACCTTACTAGCCTAATTACATGTAGTTAGTAGAATACATTCAGCTGCATGCACTTTATTAATTAGCTAGGCATCTAGATTTCATGAATTCACGAAACCTTACTAAGCCTAGTTAGTCGCTGAAGTACATTCAGCTTGCATTTTAGTACTTAGCCTAGTAAGGTTTCATGAATTTGACCCTGTATATTGAGGGTAGGGCACACCTGGGGGCATTTCATGAAAGTTGTCAGCACTGACAAGTTGTCTTTCTCTGACAGTTACCATAGTAGCAGTCAGAGGCTAGTGCCTCTCAGCCAATCAAAGCTGAGGATTTCACTGAAATTGTCAGCACTGACTATTTAGTCAACTAAATTTAGACAACTTTCATGAAATGCCCGACTGTACTACGTTGAAGTCTTCACGCAAAAATAATGGAAGCATTAGCTTGTCTTTTTCTTTTAAAGGATAGTAGGAAATTTTTATAGTAGCGGTAAAGCTTACAGAATCGTTCTCAACTTTTGCCACTACTCATTTGATTTCAGGATCACTTTAAAGTTGACCTGCCTCTTTTACAAACATGTGCAAACTTCATAATAGTTTGCACATATTGAGCACATATCTTTGGGATACCAACTGTGAAATTTAAAGGTCAGAGGTTCTATACTTCGCGTAGAATGAATGCAAATCCAACTAGATTTCACTGAGATTTGACTATTTTCTTGGTACGAAAAAAGAAAGCTTGATCAATTATCAAAGATTATTTCCTCAAAACCAAATGTTACGCTTTGTCGATTCCAAGGAAATGTTATATAGCCACTCTCTCTCAAATGATGACAAAGTCAGGGAACTTTCAGAATTAGGTCTGCAAAAGGGACGTTGTCTAAAACATGAGAGACTGTAGTCCTCGAAATCAGAAGAGACTGAGACCAGTGAATACGGGTCTCTTTATCCTTACCACTTTAAGGTTTGTTCACATAGATAGAGACACAGTTTGCCACCGCTGCCCACTGTCACTAGTTTGTTGATAAGTGTGTTCACACTGCTAAAGAGCAACGCAATTGCTATACACTGGAATATGAGATGAATATGATAGTTGAGTCGAACTATTATTGGAAGCAGTTGTGACAAACTGCATCGGTGCTAATGTACAGTCCCTTAGACTTCAACACTGAGTACTTAGTAGTTTAACACGTACAGTAGATGACATCATAGGTGGAACTTTTGCAAGAGTAAGAATTGATTGGTCTGTAAATGTGCAATACTCCAAATATCCCCTCCTCCTTGCCTCTGCCACAGGTCTCCAGTCATATACAGGTGCTAGCCAGAAGAAAAGCAAGGGAGCTCCAAGCATTATGTAAGGTATGCGACCAAGACTAGCACACTGTGCGTTTTTTGTAGAGTGTAAGGTGTGGAGCTAAGACTTGCACACCGTATTTGTATCTCTCCTCCCACTGTGTGAGCAGGTCTCCAGCCATATCCAGGTGCTTGCTAAGAGAACTGCAAGAGAAATCACCAAGCAGTTTAAGGTAAGTATCGGGGGATGGGGGGGGGGGGGGGGGGGGGTGAGGGACAAGGGGTTGTGTGAGGGAAGAGACAGGAGCAGATGAAGATAGAAAGAAACACCAAGAGAGAATGGTTGAGAGGAGCACAGAGGGAGGGAAGTGGGATGTGGTGGTGAGGGAGGAAGATGGGGAGAGGGTTGGGGGTTGGGAAACGGGAAAACAAGTTAGAAAGGGGGGGGGGGGCGGTGCATGCAGGAAAAGACCAGGAAGAATGGGGGAAGGTAATGCTAGTGAGCAGAATGGCAGGAACAAGGGAAGTGGTGATGAGGGAATGAGATGGGAAAAGGATTGGAGAGGGAAGGAGAAGGAGCAAACAAATAGATAGACTGGGAGAGGGGGGCAGCAGAGAGGGTGTGGAGTGGTACTGTTTAACTTAAAGGAGAAGTGGGACCATGTGATACATGTACATTTGATCATTTGAGGATGATCATTGAAGAGCAAGAAATCAGAATTCAATGTTTGTTGATTTACTGTTAAAGGAACATTCTTTGCCAGCACTATTGTTATTATATCGTCATTGACTTTGATTCTCATGACATTGTCCTTTTCCTAAGTTTAGAACATTTGTAGCTATTTTACTATAAATCATTTAACAATATATTTTTACCACGATTGTTATGACCGTTTAAACGGTACCGTCAACAAAAAGGGCAATAAATATGTAGTACAGTAACTACTTTTCACTGTTTTCAAATGCCTCATGAGAAGACAAATCTGCTTAAGACAAACAATGATTTGATGAAACAGCAAAACAGCAAGGTATTTCATTTGTACGATGCAATTTCACTTGTGGGTGGGACACCAGATACACATACATTTCAAATAACTGAGAGTGTGTTCATGTTCATTTATTGACCTAGAATCAGTGTTTCTATGTAATAAGAGAATGTCAAAATACTCACTGCTGATCTGAAATGCTGATTAAATGCAGACAAAGCTTGTGCTCCCAGATGAGATTAGCCTGAACCAATGTAAAGAGGAAATAGATGTGAGAGCAAATTAAAGACAATGACGTGAGTGGACTTGCTGCGTTTGATCTTGGGGAATATAAAGTGCAGAGTCTAGAATTAGCATTTGTGTGAATGCTGATTTTTAGAAGAATTGATCTAAACAGACCGTATTTGTAACACTCTTGAATTTGCTCTTTCTCGCCCTACAGCAAGATCAGGCTACCAAAGACAAGGCCTTACAGAGCATGGCAGCCATGTCATCAGCACAGATCGTCTCAGCCACGGCACTGCAGAACAAGGCTGCTGCTATGGGGTTAGGAGGGCTAGGAGGGATCGGGATGCCTGGTGCCGCACCTCTCAGACCACCCTACCCAGGAACACCGGTAGGTAGAACAAGGCTGAGGCCATGGGGCTAGGGGGGCTAGGAGGGTTAGGGGCTACACCCCTTAGACCACCCTACCCAGGAACACCGGTAGGTAGAACAAGGCTGCTGCCATGGGGCTTGGGGGGCTTGGAGGGCTAGGGGCCACACCCCTCAGACCACCCTACCCAGGAACACCGGTAGGTAGAACAAGGCTGCTGCCATGGGGCTAGGGGGGCTAGGAGGGCTAGGGGCCACACCCCTCAGACCACCCTACCCAGGAACACCGGTAGGTAGAACAAGGCTGATTTTATGGGGCTTGGGGGTCTAGGAGGGCTAGGGGCCACACCACTTAGACCACCCTACCCAGGAACACCGGTAGGTAGAACAAGGCTGCTGCCATGGTGCTAGGGGGGCTTGGAGGGCTAGGGGCCACACCCCTCAGACCACCCTACCCAGGAACACCGGTAGGTAGAACAAGGCTGCTGCCATGGGGCTAGGGGGGCTAGGAGGGCTAGAGGCCACACCCATCAGACCACCCTACCCAGGAACACTGGCAGGCAGAACAAGGCTGCTGCCATGGGGCTAGGGGGGCTTGGAGGGCTAGGGGCCACACCCCTCAGACCACCCTACCCAGGAACACCGATAGGCAGAACAAGGCTGGTGCCATGGGGCTAGGAGGGCTGGGATGGCTAGGGGCTGCACCTCTCAGACCACCCTACGCAGGAACACCGATGGGTAGAACAAAGCTGCTGCTATGGGGCTGGGGGGTTAGGGGGTGGGGGGGGGGGTGGGGGGTGGGGGCTAGCGGTTGTAACCTACCCAGGAACACTGGTAGGTAGCAACACATAGAAAGGGAGGAGACATCCATGACAGGACCACAGCTCTAGGGGAGGGGTGGAAGGAAACAGGAAACAGAAGTTTCAAGGGAGAAGGGGAAAGAAGGAGAGAGAAGAGAGGAAGATAAATAATGAGCATTTGTGTATGTGAGAGAGAAAGAGAATGGGGCACTGGGAGAAAGAGTGAAGTAAAAGGGAAAGGAGAAAGAGGAAAGGGAAAACCGAATCGGTTCAGAGAAGGTTGGAAATCGAGGGAAGAATTTACATCTGTCTTTGCCAAGCATGGCAATTTCTGAAAGTATGTGAAAATAGTTGAAGCCCTGTGTGAGACAATGACACCTGAGTGTGTGTCTGTAGACTGGTGCTTGTCTAGCCTGGGACCCACCGGCTGGCTGCAAGGGAAGCTTAGCCTGGAAACCAAACCCACAGGAGTCTTCTCGTCTCAGCAAGGAAGTCTAAGTAAGGGGGGAGGGGTGGCAAAGCAGAAACTCATAAAGTAAGATGTATAGTTAGCTATGTGAGTATGACTTTAAAGAAGTCAGTCACAAAGAAAGCATAGGAGAAACATAATTTTTGATGACGTTGATATTGATATCCTTTTGTGCATCTGGGGTGTATAGGTGTGCACTACGGAGCTGAGAAAAGGGGTGGGGTAGGTGGTTTGTGGGGTGACTTTGGGATTGGAGTAGCATGGCCAACAGGAACTGAAATGTTATCCTCAGGTTGTGAATTGACCATGAATGAAAAAGTTTGTAACTGAAAAACAGTGCATTTAAACGGAAATAACGCTCCCTTGAAAGACTGGTTTAACACTGTCTTTGGTAGCTGCCAAATTTTCGATCCCCAAGAAACAAAAACTTATAGAAATAAGCTTGGATCTACTTTTTATGTTTTTTGGATGGGATTCAAGTTGATTGGTCTTTGAACTGACTGAAGTAAATTGAAAACATGAATACCTGCACATTCTCAAACTTCTTTGCAATGTATGTTTCCTTAAATAGGTTTTATTAGGCAATAGAGATTCCATGTAACAAAGAAGAACATGATGCCAGGGCCCGTATACTGTACCTGAAATTCGTGCATCCAGGCCGGTACTGGTAGCATTGCTGTTTTCGCATTGCATCCTGGGCTCACAGTGATGCATTGTGGGTAATGTCCCGACTCCCACGTGGGCCTGGACTCGCGGTAGGATTAGGAGCCCAGACAAGGACCCCTGTGGGGGGCAGCTTTGCACCCCTCCTCGGTAAAAAGGGGGGCAGCACTATGAATCATCACTTCTGGCTGACATGAACAGAGAATACCTCAAGCCAGTTCCGGTAGCATCAAACGCAATGTCTGACGTCGGATGGGTTAACCATTTCTTTGAGGGAATTCAGGGATTTTCTTGTAATGTTCATGCTCCACTCCCGCATAGACATCCTTTAGGGCACCTGACAAAGACCTGCAAATACTGCAAATACCTGCAATCTTGTCTACTTAAAAAAAATCCCCCTCTTGTCTACAGGCACAAACTGATTAAGGAGTTAGGATTAAGGGATAGACTATTATTAGGATTTAGGATTTAGGGTTCAGGGCAAGGGTTACAACATTTCACTTACATGTAAACTGAAATGGTAGATTCAAGATTTTACTTGAACGTGAATTGAAGATTAGGCGAAGTAGATGAAATGATTTTAAACCAGTGGGTGTGTAAAGGACCTGTGAATTTCTACTTGTGGTCAGTATGAGCACGTCACGGAGAGGAGATGTGAACTGACAATAAAAGTGTCGGCCAAACACACATCCGGCTCACTCCCCTAGGTGTATATTGCAGATCAGCCATGCACTTGCTTAAAGGGAACCTGTAGATATGTTTAGAACTGGGTTAAAGGGAGCCTGTTGCGCAGTTATTCAGGACAAGCCACAACACAAATCCTTGATTAGTGAAATTATTGCTGAATCTTAAAATTGGCAACATGTTGGAAATGTTTATTTCCCAACTTTGCTCTTTGAATTGGCACAACGACTGTCATAAGTGCATTTTGATATATTTTTTCATTACAATTGAATGTGTTGACAGTTCAGTGTTATGATTTCAATTATGTTTTTTAAAGCATTGCCAATTTGAAGCCTTAATAATCTTTTGTTTGCCCTTAAAATGTCCTAGTCATAAAATTTTGGAAAATATTCATTTCCCAAGCTACAATGTTTGTCACGTGTTTGAGGAAACACAAGATCATAAAGATTTAAATTAATGGTTTACTAGCTTAAAGCCCAAGGTATTTGAAGTACACTTTCGTTGATTTGTGTGTGCTCTGTTGCCATGGAGATTTTCTGCTCATGGCTTCCACATGAATGATTTGATTTGGAAAGTAGGACTTGTATCATTTTGATCTCCCGTTTGTTGTCATCAACCGACATCTTCATTCCGCGATACCTTTCCTTCCCCAGAGCTAACTTAGGTCCTTGCTGTACAGTGGCTTCTGGATTAGCAAGGGCAAAAAGGTGTTTATCAGGATAGACCAATCAATGCGCTAACCTCCCCTTTAAACGAGCCCTGCGTACATCTGTTCCGTGTAATTATAGCCGACATCAAGTCATGGCCGGATGCGTTTTGTCTGCTGTAGGTATGACAGGAATCTCTGGCTTTGACTCTTGTTCCCCAGCGGGCTGAAGGTGCGTTTCCACAGAAGCGGTTTTCTGGTACGACGTGACATGATCACGATCCTATCTGGCTTTTTGGGGTGGTTTCTCCTCGCGGGAAAGCAGCAAACTACCGTGGTGATAGTATATGGAGCAAAGGGGGGGGGGGAAATGGAAAGGGGGGGGGATGGAGAAGGGGGGATGGGTAAGGGAGTGGGGGGGGGGGTAGTGAGCCACGAGTTTGGGCACTGGCAACTGGTTCAGTGTGAACATACCTTTATTTTGCCTCAAGTCAGGTGCAAACAGTAAATTTACCTCATACAAAGTTAGTTCATAGTCTGTGGAGCCTGTTAATATAGACCATCCGAAGGGAAGCGGGGGAAAAGGTCCTTGTGGACAGGTGCGATTACGTGCAAATTGCACAAAAGGGATGCACATTGAGATACATGTCGGTGATCCTAACTAGGGCTGTGGAAACATGTTTGACTATACTAGTGTCTGGCTGTAATATGAAAGGATTACTGTTTATTCATAGCCTATAGGCAAAGATTAGAACAGTAAAGACTTCATTGATCTTCAAAATGGAAAGTATACACGCATACACACTTGGACTTACATAATGGTACATGTATCTGTGTGGTATTGTGTATTTGTCCACTAATGGATTAGCAGATACTTTAAATGTTGTAGAAATTATTCTTGTTCACAATAAACATATGAAAGCAAGAAGAATTTTACAAAATCAACCGTTTATATTTGATATGTGTTCTTACCAAATTGAAGAAAAATGGGCTCGAAGCATTTACGATATGTTTTAAATCTTACAACAAAATTGTTATCATTCATTCCCTGCTGAATGGCTCTTTAGCTATATGCATAGTATAATGATGCATTATGTCATTTCTATTGAACTATTTCCTAATGTGTCCATTTGTCATTCTTTGCTGCAGCAACTCTGGCAGCCCGGACTCACCCAGGCTGGCCCCTCACATGAGTAAGTCTTCTCTTGGTGACAACTTTCTCCCTTGCTCTCTGATTTATTGCCCTTAAAAGAGCAATAACACGCTGACAATATTTAAAGGTTAAATAAACAGGTTTTGGTTTATATTTAGAATATATGCGTCGTCCAATTGATACGAAACTAATGGGAACCACATAGGTTGTTTGACTTTGTCCGACTAGCAAAAACTAATAGATTCAGAGTCCACTAGTTGAAAGTGAATCACTAGATACAGGTGAATGTCATAAATCGTTACTATGCAAATAGGGAGACAGTTGTGAATACATTACGAAAATAGCTCATTGAATCAAAAACAAATAATTAGACAAACAGGCTGAGAACACTTTTGAAGAAAATCAGAACTAGATGAGAATTTTGATTTGTGTATCCCCCCCCCCCCCACTCCAGGCCAACCTCAAAATTGTCTCTCGCTTTACCTTACCTGTTTTAAGGAGCTTGTACGGTTATGGTTCACAGGTGATCAATTGCACTGAAAGCAGCCTGATCAAATGAAAGCCTGGTATGGCTGGTATATCACTGTCATTTATTGTCCTTCATTACCTTTTGACTGAACAAGTGAAAAAAAAAAATCTTAATAGCCTCAATAAGCCCTCTCCAGCACCCAACCAATAATGCATAGTTTATCCCTTTAAAAATTGGCCCGTCCCTTTTACAAACATCTGCAAACTTCATGAAAGTTTGCACATGTATAGCATGTTTTTTTGGGATACCAACTGTGAAATTTTAAGGTCAGAGATACTATAACTCCTGGAGAATAAATGAAAATCTAACTATTTTTCACTATTTTTGTGGTAAGAAAATAGAAAGCTCGATCCATTATCGAAGATTATTTCCTCAAAATGGAATATTACACTTATTACGGAATATTCCAGGGAAGGGTTATATAGCCACTCTCTCTCAAATGATGACAAAGTCAGGGAACTTCCAGAATTAGGTCTGCAAAAGGGATGGGCTCCCTTTAACCTTTTATGTGCCAAAAAGACTATCACTCTCTGGAGTTTATGTTTGTATTCCTTGTGCTAAAGTGCTTCTTTGGTGGACCAAGAGTTAATCTGTCTGTCTCCCCCATGCGTGTTCCCAGCAGCATCAAGCCGTTCACGTCGGTGGGGCAGCCATACCCCCCTATCGCTACCACCGTGAGTGAGTACGCCTCAGGCATCACCCCCCAGAGCGTACCCCCAGCCTGGGAAGGACGGTCCATCGGCATGAGGCGGCTCAGACTCGTCGAGTTCCAGGCGTTCATCGAGAGGACGAGAGAACCAGAAAACGTAAGTTTGACCGGAGAGAAAATATAAGGAGCGTAATATGTTACCGCAATTGACACTATGTGGAAAAATAAGTGTGAGTTATACTCAGTTGTAGCGCAAGTTCAAGTTCAAGTTGGATTTTTTTCAAGGTAAAAAACATCAAAAGTATACAATGTACATATTGAAGTAAATTCAAAAGATGAGAGTTTCATCCAAGTATAAGCAGAAAGCTTGAGAATTAAGGAAGCACCTATACAAAGTGAAAATATTCAAAAACGTGGATAATACAGTATATTTGAAATTATATGTAATCATGACGGATGAAATAAGGAACAAAAGCAAAACAAATAAAAGTAAAACTCAAACAGAATGTCCAAATTCATTTGCAGACCCTACTATTATTTCAAGCCTGATGTCATGAATCCTCTTTCCCTTGCAACAAAGGAGTACCATACTGACCGGCAGATCAGACGCACCCGCAGATAAGATGCACCCCAACTTCGAGCATGCAATTTGAAAAACAAAAACAAAAAGAATTGGGTCTTTCAAATGACACGTATACACATGTATGGGGCTATGCATCTCGCGGCCTATACACGAGACTGTATCGCCTGAGATAAAAAATCATAGCGGCTCTCATCTAATGGAGTTTCGAGTTTGAGCCTTAGCTTTCTCCTTAGCGGTATCTTTGAGGTGTCTTGGACAAAACTAGTCCTGGTGCTTTCTAAGTACCGGTAATTATGCTGATGATGTGATTGAAATCGTATTACTGGTATGTCAATTGTGTCGGGCTATCAAAGCAATCTATTTTGTTGCTGAATGTTGTCACACAATGCACACTCCCATACATGTGTATACGTGTTGGTTTGAAAGACCTTACTTTTGCTAACGCCGCGTATAAGCCGCACCTGGACTTTGGCGTGATTCTCAAGGGGAAAACCCTAGGTCTTTTACGCCAGTCAGTACGGTATCCACCTTTGCAATTGATTTGTAATCGGCCACTTATAAAGTTTCTCTCCTGTGTTTGTCCCTTACAGTACAACAAGCATTACTTTGTACACCTTGGGCCCAATGTCAGCTTCTACGACCCCATCCTAGAGGTGAGTGAAGCCATTCTTTTCAAACATTCAGTACTAACTCATTCAATGCCTGAAGGCAGAGTGGATATGTTTGGGACATTGCAGACTCTCACTTCTGCCCTTGTGGTCAAGTACAGTCTCATGAACAGTGTAAACAGTAAAAATGTACCTGTCTAACCTGATGTCATGAAAACAATGCCTTTGTGTCCTCTGTGTTTGTATCATTATGTGTAGATTGTATTAATTCACAGAATTCCCTGGGAGAACAGTGCAAGCTTCTGATGGGGCTACCCTGTATATAAAACCCCCCCAAATGAACCAGTGGCTAATTTTACATGCATTAGTGAACAAATGAGATGACAATATTTATGTCAATTTTATTCCACACATTGCAAATTTGTCTTGAATTTGTGGTCGTGGTCTGTATGGGTTTCTGATGTAATCCCCCCCATCTCTCTCTCTCTCTCTCTCTCTCTCTCTCTCTCCCTCTCTCCCTCTCTCCCTCCCCCCTCCCCCCCTCCCTCCCTCCCTCCCTCCCTCCGTCCCTCCCTCCCTCCGTCCCTCCCTCTCTCTCTCTCCCTCCTTTCCTCTTTCTCTGCTTTTTCACTTACTGTCTCCATCTCTCTCTCCCCCTTTCCTCTTTCTCTCTCACTCTCTCCCCTATCTCTCCCTCTCTCTCTCTCTCTCTCTCTCTCTCTCTCTCTCTCTCTCTCTCTCCCTCTCTCCCTCTCCCCCTCCCCCCCCCCCCTCCTTCTGGCCTCTCCTGCTCTCTTCCCCTATCCCTCTTTCCTTTTGCCCTCTCCTGCTCCTTCTGTTTGTTTTTGCAGGCGGTTGATGTCAGGCAAATCTACGACAAGTTCCCTGAGAAGAAGGGCGGCCTCAAAGACCTCTATGAGAAGGGACCAGCGGAGGCGTTCTTCCTTGTCAAATTCTGGGTAAGCTGTCCAGTCATCTAAGTCACTGGTTTAGCCAGCATCTGGGCCCTGTTGCATAAAAATTACCATTAATGGTAACTCTGTCATCAATGGTAACTACCATGGTAATAGAGCTCGACGGCCAATGAATTGCAACGTTTCCAAAGAAGTTACCAGTGATGGCAGTGTTACCATAAATAGCTTTCTGCTCCTCCATTTCTCCAGATATGATTGTCCATCCCTCTTTCTCTGTCTCCCTCTCTCCATCCCAATTTCTTCCTCTTCCTTGCCCTTACTCCATTACACTTTGAGTGTCTTTCACTGTTCATCTATTTGTCTCTGATTCTCTTCCCTCCCACCTCTCTTCCTCTTAATCCCCATCTCTTCCTCCTACTCCTATTTACTCCATTACACTCTGTGTGTCTCTCTCCCCCCCCCCCCTCTCTCTCTCTCTCTCTTTCTTTCTCTCTCTCTCTCTCTCTCTCTTTCTCCCTCCCTTTCCATGCCCATCTCTTCCTCATACTCCCCTTATTTACTCCGTTACACTGTATGTCTTTTACAACTGTCCATCTCTCTGTCTCTCCCCCATCAGGCTGACCTCAACACGAATATGTCAGATGAAACGGACGTCTTCTATGGTGTCACCAGTCAGTAAGTGTCAGTGCAACGTGACTTGCAGGGACTAATTCTCAAATCTGAAATCATCAACTGAGCACTCTTTACATTAAATACTCTATAGAGCACCAAGCGATGTCATCATTTGCCTTGTTATACAGATCTTTGGTTCCAAATGAGGGCAATTCCACAGGTTTGGTTAGTTGTGTAACATGAGTAACCAAAGCTTCTTTATTTGATTGAAAAAGAAGTTCCTGTGCTGAGGATATGAATGCGTGTCATGGAAAGTTGGACTGTTTGCTACCTAAATAATTATTTACATAATTTCTGCAAAACTATAACAGAATACATGTATAAAATAAAGATGCTTTGGTTACTCACGTTACACGACTTCAACCAAACCTGTGGAATTGCCCATAACATCCCTCAAGAAAGTGATTTACTGGTCTGACGCTGTTTAACAGGTTGGTCTCGGACACTCCTGATGAGAGTTCCTGTTGTGATTACAACTGCTTACCCTCTCTTCTTAGTTAAGAACAAGTTGTCTTGACAGCATGCCCATATGACGTCACAATTATTAAGTTATTATGTTAAGTAATGATAAGAGAAATGATGATGATAATAATAACACTGTTTCTTTGCATCGTTTACAGCTATGAGAGTGAGGAGAAGATGACCATCACATGTTCAACCAAAGTCTGTTCATTTGGCAAGCAAGTCGTAGAGAAAGTAGAGGCAAGTCTCTCCTTCATTTTTCTCCTCCTTTTTCCTTGTTATTTCTTTCCCCCCTTTTCCTGCTTTTCTCTCTGACCATTTTCTTGTTCTTCTTCATATTCTTTTTCTTTGCTTTTTGTTGTTCTTGTTGTTATACTTGTTGTTGGTTGTTGTTGCTGCTGTTGTTCTTTTCTTCCTCCTACCTCTCCCCTCCCCCTCCTTAACACTTACCCTTCTTTCTCCTTCTTTTCTCTCTCATAAATGTTATTTATTTGTACCACTGTGCTAGAAAACATGGATACCCCCCCATATAAGATATTCCCAGAGGTTTTGATTGGTCAGTTTCTTTGTGCTTTGTTGCCGACAGACGGAGTACGGGAGATACGAGAACGGTCACTACATCTACGAAATCTCCCGGTCACCGATGTGTGAATACATGATCAACTTCATCCACAAACTCAAGCACCTCCCTGAGAAGTACATGATGAACAGCGTCTTAGAGAACTTCACAATACTCCAGGTTTGTACTCTAACCCCAATCTCCTCCCTCCCCCTCCCTTTTCCTTTCCTGCCCCCTCACCCCTACCCCCCTTACACTCAGGCCTTGTCCCTTTTCCTCCCACTCCCATGATGAGCAACATCGTAGAGAATAGTTAAGGTTTGTATTAAAACCCCCTCCCCCATACACACAGACCCTGCCCCCTTCCCTCCTACACTGATGAAGAACAGTGACAACCCCCCCCCCCCCCCTCCGAGTTGACCCCACTTCTCCCTTGTTGAAATTTACAATACTATGAAATACCTCACATTCATATGCAAGTACCCTGCCATAGGCCATTCTGAAATTTAATCTACTTGGTAATAACCTAATATCTGTATAACTTGGTATAAGGAGTGCAAGGAGACTGTCATAATGCACTTCAACTTAATCTTAGATAATGTGAGAGTTATGCACTCAAACTTACATTGAAAATATTATCAGAGCTTTTTCTACCTTTGAGTGTACTTTGACATATTTTTTCATGTGTGTCATTCCTGCAGGTGGTGTCAAACCGTGACACGCACGAGACCCTTCTATGCATAGCATTTGTCTTTGAGGTGTGCACCAGTGAGCATGGAGCACAACACCACATCTACAGACTGGTCAAAGACTAGCCCTGCTCTCCCCCCTCAATGAACAGACACTCTCTAGGACATTTGCTAGAGGCTTGACCGGTGGGGAGATCCAGTCAGGAAACGTCCCACCTGTTCAAGAACTAACTGCCAAGTTTTTTTATGTTGCTTGTTTGTCGTAATCTGTGTAATTGCTGCGGGGAGTCGAGGAGAAACGCCTCAGCCGTGGTGCTGTGATGGTGATGAGATACAGAGTTGGTGTTGCATGGAGTCGCCTGCCTGTGATGCTGCAAGCAGTCATGGATCAGACGTCTGCAGTCTGGAGCTTCTGGGATCTGGCTCACTGGAGCCTGGGGAGTCCTGGGGGCAAGTCCAGCCAAACCGCCCTTGCCTGGACCGGCCAAGATCAAACAGCTTCACTGCAATGACCACCTCACAGTCCTCCCAGTCAGCTGATCTGCAGCAGACCTGGAAGGACATCACTGCAGAAGCATGTCATGTGACATGTGGAGACATCATGTGACATGTGGAGACATCATCCATGAACAACCTGGTGAAGCCCTACTCAGCTGCATGTGACCCTGTATTGGCCAAGCTGCCATCACACTCTGCTGTAGCTCTACGATATGAGATGACGCCAGGGTTGAAACGGTTTACCTCAATGTGCAGATTATATTGTGTAGTACAGGACCTCAGGCGTTGCTCTTGATTTACTTGACAGGAGTTCACCAGCTAGGACCTGCCGTTGGAGGGACCTGTCAGCTTGTAACGGCTGGTGTCTCCAAACTCAAGAAAGCTTGATTTGTGTCTTGATCTCCTTAAGTGTCTTTAACTAAGTCTTGTTGGGGGTCTTTTTAAACTACAGATTTTTATTTTTTTAAGCCTAGTCAGTGGAAGGTGTCAGTCTCGTACAAGTCATCATCCAGTGTTCATAAGTTTTGAATGTCATTCACATTTCGAAAGCTTTGTATTCCTACTTTGTCTCAAGGATCGGCAGCTACCAATGCCCACAGGTCACAAACATCTCGCACTATCATGCAGTAGCTTAATCTTGAGATGAGTATTTCATTATTGCGTGAACTGCCAAATAATAATCGGTCACAAACTAGAACACTCTTTATGTTAACAATGGGTACTGATTTATGGGGCAAAACCAAAGCTGCACTTTATAATGCTGCGCACAGTGCATGTACTGTATGCCGCAGAGGTATCCCTGGCGTACGCATATCATCAGGTATTGTACTCTGTGCTAAATTTGACTTAACAAGTGTAATAAACCCATTTCTCTTTTGTAAATATACACATATTGCTTTTAGTTCCAGGAGGGGGATTGGGTCTAATTTTAACCAGTCAAATCTGTCTCGTAGTGTATACTGCCCAGCAAGAATTGGTCACAACCTAGGTCCGTCAGTCTGTTTGAGTGGCTGATTGAATCTCCTACTTGATCGCAGCTGGCTGTATACGGGTTCATATTTACACCAGTGTCATCTGTGTGTGTTTGTACATGTAGCTGGCTGATCAGTGGTGTTATTCAAACTCGGCTGTCTGTGCCGTCTGTGACCCAGTAACTCATTGGCCCCGTTGCATAATCCTTACCATTAATGGTAACTCTGCCATCACTGATAACTACTGTGGTTACACTGCTCAACAGCCAATCAAATTCAAGGTTTTCATAGAAGTTGTCATTAGAAGCAAAGTTACTATCAGTGGTAAGATTTTTGCAAGAGGGCCATTGTGCAATGTATTCTGTTGCTTGTATCAACTCGTATCGACTTCAAAGAAGTTGTGTTGGTACAATACAAAATGTTTTATGACCATGTAAGCCGTCAACTGCCATGTAAAGCCTGTTATGAAGCCAACAGGATCCTTTTCCTTGTGCTCCACCTCTCATTCTTTATCTGTAAGCTCTTGCAGAGCTTAGAGAATGGAAATGATGGCTGCATACCTACACGGAATGTACCTCTTTGTCCACACTTAAGCACAAAAGAATCCTGAGGATCGTAGTATTTATATTTCTCTTCTCTCAGATAAACAAAACACTGTAGCACATGCATTTTCAGTCACCACTTTCCAGCTGAAATGCAGAATAAAGTGATTGCTAGGTGTATAGTATTGTGTTTGATAGAATGTGTTTGTCTGCACAAAAGCCTGAAACTTAGAGAGATACATATATATGATGTCATCATATGCCTGTCATCTGTTGCCAAATATTTTTCATAAATTTCTGTTGTATTTTCAACGTGAATGCATTTGAAGTAGTTCATAGACTGCTACAGGAAAGTGCCTTTTGCTCATTCTGGTGACTGCAGTATTACATCAGCCTTTTCCAGTGAGGTAGTGCCTCCAACCGGGAAAGAGATTGAAAGTGGGTAATGTGCCCTCCCCCTCTCCTTTCCGACCTGAATCCAGAAACCCCTACCCCCCCCCCCCCCCACACACACACACACACACCCCTCCCCCTTCCCCATTCACCGTCACACTGCAAGCTTGACTCAGAGTGATGGGTTTCAACATTGTGATGAATTACAATTATGGTCATAATATCAATGATGCTTTCCAGAGAGATGTACATGTACATGTATACCCTCTCCCAACCCAAATATGCACACTCCCCACAACATGGCAGTATCTAGTCTTGTGAAGAATCTTTTGAACAGGTTAACAAAATTTATACATCTGAGGTAACATAAAGGTTTGCAATCAGTTGCAAAATGGCAGTGGCCAATCAACACCATTGTTACATTTGCTCTTTATTCAAAAGACTGATCAGTAACCAATCAGAATTTGTTTTTCAAATTTGCAATTGATCGCACGCCTTTATGTTATGGGACCCTGATGTAGACTATGTATATCAGAGACCATACACTGTATATCATAGTCTGCTTACAGATACAGACGAACCAGAACTCAATAGTGCAGCAATGCTCACTGAGGATATGGTAGAATGAACAATGTCCCCTAAGTCAGTTTGTGTGTGTGTTTGTTTCTCTGGAGGGATGTCTGGAGATATACATGCTGAATGCATTACTGCATATCCTTTATCCTTTGATGTTAATCATTATCAACAAATATATTTATGATACTGAAAAATCAGGACCATTTTAACTATTTATTTTTAACCTTTTCAGTGATAATGAATTAGAAATTCTGAAATTTGATGATGGTTAAACTTGCTATGATTGAATCATGTAACAAACTTGATGGTATTTATTTTGAAGAAGAGTAAGGTTCACAAGTTTTTATTTATATCGAAATACTGTGCCTTTTGTAGAGACATGGTTATGTGGCCAAAGAAGACACAGCTAGCCAACTTTGTCATGTGGATATTCATCAGATATCATTCTATATATGGTATTGTCATTTTATAGAGTCTCTTATTATCGTTCTGTCAGGTCACAAAGCTTGAGAAACCTTCAGTGATGCAGCCCTTAGATTGCTGGGCCTTGAAAACCCCATTGGTTTACTACAGATCTTAATGCCAATGGTACTGAGAGATATAATCCGTGCATGTTGTGGTTGAGTCACAGCTTCCCAGCGCATATTCATACTGATAGCCTTATCTTCTCTAGACAAAGCAAGACATCATCACAAGGTTTCACAATTGCTTTGTCACGCATGCCACAAACAAAAATGCCACAAACAAGATCAAAGAAAGCGAAACTGCTTTGTTAACAATAACAGAGAAATGCTCTTTAATTTATATTTTCACTCAATTTGCATTACACTCTTTCAGCAGCTCTTTAAACTATTCTGGGCCTTGTTGCATAAAACATACCATTGATGGTAACTTATCTATCAATAGCACCTTCTGTGGAAACCTCAAATTTGATTGGCTGTCGATCAGTGTTACTATAGTAGTTACCACTGATGACAGAGCTACCATTTATGGTAATTCTTATGCAACGGGACCCTGATGGCATAAACCCAAGTCCTATTCAACTCAACACATGTTGAACCACGAGACTTGGCTTTCATAAAGGACTGGTTTGAAAGTTTGGCTATACATGTGCGCTGTGTGTGCACAAACCAACCACATTATCAATAAGTGAGACGGTTTGTTTGTTTTCAGTCTTTGCGGGAGATTCATGGCATCACGGTTGTTCAAACTGGGTGACAATGCACCTTACCCCGCCCATTTCCCCACCCATGAGGGGTGTGGGGTGGATGGGGAAGTTGGCCTTGTGAGAATGTCAAGTATCAAAGTAAACCAAGTATGGAAAGTTAATTACCTCAAGGAGAAGGCATTCGCTCTGCCTGGAGAAAGTGCAGTAGCTCTTTATTGCAGCCGAAAAGGTTTTGGCATAATTGCATACGAAACTAAAACAATGAACTACAACTATATTATGGTAGTTTATTGGCTGTGTTCTGGACAGCTACCACAGTTATAACTTGCAATAATTGGAAACCTTCTTACAAAACCGTTTTTTTTTTTCTTATTTGGGACTTAGCTTATTTTTAACGGCTTGGTTCTTGCATAGCTGCTGTGCTGCATTGTGGGTAATAGGTGATGAGCTCAAGATGGATTTGAGTTACTCGCTGTCTTATGGTCCTCTCTAGCCCCTTTTCTTGATGCCTTGAAGTAGTCTAAGTGGCCTAATGCAATGTCCCATGTTAACCACCCATGACAGACCTGTACTTACACCAAAAAGCTCATTCTTATTCACCCCTCATTGCTAAGGATATCCTCTCTTTTTGTCAGAGAAAGATTTTTAAAAACAATGTTTTGATACAAGCTTGGCATTCATGATTGGAAACCTTACAAACTTTTTCGTACATTTTTTGTACTTTGATTTGAATGTATGCTCTGGAAGAGTAGTGGAATTGTAACATAATGTTTGTTTTTGTATAAAGAACGCTATTCCATATTTACTATTTATTGTTTGTTTGTATGGCGTGTTTATGAAATGTGTATGGTAGTCTTGGTCAAAGACAAGAGAATGAATTAATCATGGAAGCAAGTGATCAGTGATGCTTTGCTTCCGATTTATGTACAATGTCTTTTGATAGCAGGATAGCAGGCCATTGAAGAAGATTCAGGAAATTTAAATGGTTGGAGAGTTAAAGAAAGGTTGCACTTTATGAAAGCGGTTACTGCAGATTACTAGTCGACTGCATCACGTGAGCATACAGGCCTGTACGTGTGCGTGCTTGACGGTACATGGTGTGCGTATTTGACGGTACATGGTGTACCTGCTTGACAGTACATGGTGCAAGCACAACACCCAGTGTATAGGGGATGGGGCTCGATGATGTTGTGATATTTTACACACACTGATTTATCATCTTCACTAGAGGGTGCCTTATGTGTAACGTCGAATGAATAAACGTCTTCAAACGACTTTGAAACATGGAGAAAAAAAAACCTAGGACATGCTCTATCAAATGGGGAACCTTAAAATTGTCAATGGAAATCCTACATGTAGTGTTTATCAAATAATGATGACTAGTTTTTCAATCTTCCCATGGAAAATGATTGTATTTCTGTGTCTAATCATAGCTACCTGTAGTCTCTGTTGAGCACACCTTGATCAATAGCTTATGGGGTAATAGCCAAGCATTATGCTGTAATTCAGAATATGTTACTGACGCAGCTAATCCAAGTAAATGAAGTTGCAATCAGGTGTTTGGTGTCGGGTCCAGGGCCCTGTTGCATAAAACTAACCATTAATGGTAACTTTGCCATCAATGGTAAATACCATGGTAACATTGCTTAACAGCCAATCAAATGAAAGATTTCCATGGAAGTTGATATTGGTAGCAAAGTTACCATCAATGTGAGTATTATGCAACAGGGCCCTACTTTATATATCTAGTATATACTTCAGATTTCTTTGTGTGGGAATATCAGTAGGCTTACTAGGAGTGATTCACAGGCCTCAGAAAATAAAACACACATCCATGAACAGTGGAGCTTGAGATCCACTCCCCAGCCGACTGCAACCGATTGCAGTCGGTAATTGCAATCATTGCGAACAAATGCACGGAAGAGATTGTATTTGCTTACAATCAATGTGTACAAATGCACAGAGCTGATTGCAGTCGATTGCAATCAGTAGGCAGTTGTCTCAGGCTTATCTGTCTACTGCCAACGGGTGTGCAACCAGCATTTCAGGAGGCTGTAGGTGTCTGTTTGATCAAGGGAGCGCATATTTTTCTTGATTTCAGTGAAAACTTCTTCCATGTCACCAACAAAAGATCATTTTTTTCTGCAGAAACCTTGTGTTTTGTAGTCTGTTGTAGTCACATGCACAGTACTGTTGCTTCATTTTGATCAATGAGGGCTGCCGGTAAGTGTGTGTTGTGTTCATTAAGGTGTGAACTTAAAGGGACCCCTCCTTTGTATCGTTTCTATTTTAGAAGTTGTGACAGGTGTTTTTTAAAGTGTCAACTTTTCTGTTGCCTGAGCAGTCATGTGCCCGCTCATTTTACGAATGATAGCTTTTGATTTGCCTTCACTGCTTCATGCTACATCGGTGCTAAGTGCTTCATTTTTTTTTTCTTACAAAAATTATTAAAAAAATAAAGAGAAATAATGTACAGATTGTAAGATATTTTACCAGAGAAACTTTTTACAAAGCTTTTGTAAAGCGAGACTTTATATCATTTTACTTGGGAATAGTGTAAGAACATCTGCATATTTTCTGAAATTTTTGTTTGTGTCTAGAGCAAATAGTTTTTGTTGTGTAGCTTGCATGCAAGGATAATTGGTTCTGTTATTTGATTCATTTTTATGATATTTTATGACCTGGTCGTACCTGTACTAGTGATTTTGCCTGTGATCATACACATGTTTTTTTTCTTCCGATGTACTCGGTGAGTAGTGACGCGGTTGCGTGTGTTGCATGCTCTACAAAACGGGACCAAAGCACAGGGGTGTGATTGCGTGGCAGGAAAACTGGGCCAGGCGTTTTCAAACACTCAGTAAGAACAGGTGGAGATATCTAATTTGTCTGAAAGTCACTGTTTTTATACTGTATATTATTTTCACCATGTGATGGATTCTCGGTTGTAGGCACTACTAGTCGAGTCCTGGTTTAGCTCCATGTAACTCTACATATGCCATGATCACATTTTGAGCCAGTTATAAATAGAGAGTCACAGATAGCCCTTACTGTGACTCTCACTGTGACTACGATTGCGACTGTGACTGCGACTGACTGTGACTGTGACTGTGACTGTGACTGACAGCTGCCCTGAACAATGCAATGCATACGCAATTGCGTCACCTCCACATGGATGTTACAATAGGAAATGTATATTCCATGTCACAGTGACAGTGACAGTGACAATCACAGTCACAGTCACAATCATAGTCATAGTCACAGTCACAGTGGTAGCATCTCAAAGTCTCTAATATCAAACCCACAGGGCACTGCATAGAGGTAATGTGCAGTAGGAGGAAGATGAGGTGGCCAGTTCTTGTTACATTTTAGCATGGCTGGAGGAAATCACGTCAAAATGATAAACCGGTAGTTGTTATTGATAATCCTGTGATCAAACAGGGATGGGACGTGTGTTTTGTTGTGATGCTTGCTCCCATTCACCTACCTCTACTGCCTATTCCCTTTAATCAAACCCTAGATTTCCCCCTGCAGTACCTGTTCCTTGTCTCATAAAGTGTTGAGATTGATGTGGATCAATCGCAAGTCTAGTCCCTTAATCTGCCATCAATGGTAACTACCATGGTTACACTGCTCGACAGCCAATCAAAATCTAGGTTTCCATATAAGTTGCCATTAGTAGCAAAGTTACCATCAATGGTAAGTTTTATGCAATGGGGCCCTGGTGTGCTCCAAACTTATCAAGTATCAAAGTGCCATTAGATCATTGCTTAACATTCAATGAGTAAAAGTATTCTTTTGGGTTAATGCGTATGGGTCTGCAAATGTGAGCTATAAATTAAACTCACTGCACAAAACAGATCTGTATGAACTAACGCTAAGCTATAGTGTCTGTATTCAGAGAAAGTCATTTGATTGCAGTTATTGCAATCAACATGTACAAATAAATAGCTGATTGTGTTTCTTGCAATCAATTGCAATTAACAGGCAAATAGATTGCCAATTCATTTTTTTTAGTCGATTGCAGTCTATGATTGCGATCAGCGTTTACAAATTGATAGCCGATTTGCATTGTTTGCAGTCGATTTTAGTCAATGATTCCAATCCGCAAGTGCAAACAGATAGGTGATTGCATGTTTTGCCATTGATTGTAAATGAAGTGCATCCCCTGGGAATAGATGAAACTGGTACTACATGTAGCAGTTACTGGTTCTTGGTATTGCTTTTAGTATTATCATTGGTACAAACACTGGTATTTGTATAGGGAAAGGTGTCATCACTGCGAACATGCATGTAATGGTATTGGTGCTGGTTGAGCTTTGTGAAATTGCCCTCAGACGGGATAATCCCATTTACAAAGTAGTGACGTTCTTAATGTAGGATGTTATTTTAAGACCTTGCACTAACTGCCATATTGTGAGAGAAGGTGAAGATGAAGACAGTTGAGATGAGAGTATGAACCGGGTACCACTTGCACTTTTTAACCAGTAACACACACGCACACTCACCAAGCTTCTTTCAAATGGCATGTGCACACCCTGGCATTACCCTCCAATAGCAATCCAGGTCAAGCTCCAAGGTTTGGATAGCTGACCACTAGCCCCACTCCATCCACCTTTGCAGATATTATCAGATAGTAGTGGTCAAGATGACCAGACCTTGTACTCCTAGCAGAACCATTCCTCTTTGACTGGTTTGATGTCAGGATCATCGCAAAGTGATGAAGGCAGGGCGGCTCTGCGACGAGTACAGGTCCGTAATCTGGACCACTATCAATGAGTCCGGTACTGTCCATCAACTGTAAACCATGTACAGTATCAGATATGTGTCTCTCCCCTCATTGTAGCTGTATTTGTTGTCCAAAGAGGAATTCAAACCTGCCTTGATATTCACTCGGTCGCCTGTGTATGGCGACACAGTCTATGGAAGGCCACAGCTTAAGCAGTGTCATATGAGCAGATTCTCTCTCACAAGTGCCTATATGTTGATTTAAACAAAGAGAAATTACCTTCAACTGATGCTCGTAAATTTTTAGCCAATTCTTTCTCTTTTTGTTCCTGTGATGATGGGTCCCCCAAGCTGTTATTTGGGCAGACCAAGATGTAGCAACGTGTGTTTCTTGTGAGTCGTTTCTGTGATATGTTTCTAATTTTGTACCATGAAGTGTACAAACTCAAAGACTGCAAAGGATTCTTGCTTTTCATTCATCTTTTGTACAAATAAAGGAAAAACAGTTTGCAGAAAGAAAAAGAGAGTTCGGAGTCATCATTTGTTGTTTACTTTTTAGTTTATTCTATCTATAATTGCACTTTTACAATATGTAAATACATGTAACACAAAATACAAAAATTCTTCTATGGGCACATTAAGTAGTTTTTCTATGAATACATCTTTTTCTTTTCCTTATCTATTTGTCACGAATACATGAATACAAACATGTACAATAGTCATAATCAAATACATTATAATATTCCAACACGCTCTACGTAATTGATAATACATGTACATTGTGAGATCACTAGAAACAATGTTACAGTGAGTAAACACCGGGATCCTACTTAATTGAGAGAGATTAATGGAGAGCAGCCAAGATGCAGCCAAAAGCACTAGCAGTTACTGGTTTGCTATTCCTCCTGTTGTTACCAAAACATATGGTGAACGCTCATTTGCACATGCCTCTTCAGTCTTATGGAATGCACTTCCTAATTATATGAGAAATATACATGATTTAGATACATTTAAGACTTCCTTAAAAAAGTATCTGTTCAACATGTCAAGAAATCAGTGCCCAACACTCTTAACTTAATTTCTTATTTCATTTCTTAATTTCATATAAGTGCATAGGGACATGCATAGCTATGTGTTATGGGCTATACAAGAACTGAATATTATTAAAGTTCACGATTATTACAGCTTTTGTTAGGTATTCAATGCACAGAAGGCGCCAAGAGATTTTACAGTTGTACATGTAATTCTTCTCAGTTCTCTTAAATGTGTGATCATTTTAAAGGTAGCCCGTCCTTTTGCAGACCTAATTCTGAAAGTTCCCTGACTTTGTCATCATTTGAGAGAGAGTGGCTATATGACCTTTCCCTGGAATCAACAAAGCGTAATATTTGGTTTTGAGAAAATAAGCTTCGATACTTATCGATGTTACTTTTTTCGTATCACAAAAATAGTCAAATCTCAGTGAAAACTAATTAGATTTCAATTTATTCTACGGGAGTTATAGTACCTTTGACATTAAAATTAGACAGTTGGTATCCCAAAGATACGTGCTAAATATGTGCAAAATTTCATGGAGTTTGCAGATGTTTGTAAAAGGGACAGGCCATCTTTAAACAGCCCTGCGCCATGTTGCATATAGATATTCAATTATGGTAACTACCTTGGCAACAGGTGCCATAATAAGAGTTCATTGGCTGTTGCCATGGTAAATACCATTGATAAGTTACAATTGAAAACCTATATGCAACATGGCCCTGCAAAGGTCTCCTTTGTGTCCTTGATCTCTCCTGGTGTCTTTTGTAGCTCTTGGCAGCTTTTTTTTGCTGATTTTGGCTACTCTTGGCTGCTCCCTCTTAAACATTGTAGCTCTTGACGGCTTTTAGTAAGACCAAAACACATTGATTACATGACAATACCTCAAAACATTTGTGATCAATGCTGTATAAAGTGACTTGTTTCCACTATTTCATCGAAGGAAGGGTTGAGACAGGTGGCTAATAATATGTGAGTGGGTACAGAGAATGGATGGGTAACAAGGAACTAATGATACAGGTACGGTAACATGAAAGCCATTTGCCGCTCACCACATGTAGTTTGTTGTCATGGTGATGCACAACATTTGATACATGTAGTGAATTGTACATTGACTTCATAAAATGCTCAATATACAATAATTATCACTATGGCAAGTATAGAGGCAAAATGCTTTCATGTAAATATACATTGAGGGTGGAGAAAAGGAATAAAGACATATTTATGTTAATTTAGAGATGAAATATTTATCACACACTATAACAGCTATAGGTGACTCTTAAACATGAACAAAACAAAGAAATATGTCCTAAGCATGTTTTCACACACACAACATCATGGCATAGCAAGAAATTTGTGACCAGGGGGGCGTTTCACTAAGCTGTTCGTAAGTTACGAACGACTTTACGAATGACTGGTGATCCCTTCTTGTGCTAAATGCGATACCACACTTTGTTCATTGAGAGTCTGATTTAGCACAAGAAGGGATCACCAGTCGTTTGTAAAGTCGTTCGTAACTTATGCACAGCTTGGTGAAACACCCCCCAGGAGTGGAACATGTGTTGGCTCTCTGGGCATAGACACAGCTGCAGTGATCCAGGAGATCATAGTGATTGATTGTCACCTTGTGTGACCTTGACATTCTATCTCACTAGACATTTTTCTGTGACATGACAGCAGGGGTAATCTTGTAATGCGATGTCTTGTGACATTTCCATTGGCCCGTATTCCAAACAGAGGTTTAATGCAAAGAGTGTACTAAGCCTAACTAACTTTATGAGACGCCAAATCAAACAGTATTAAACATTATTGCCTCAATATAAATGATTTTGTCCTCGGAATCACTGAGGTATATTGAGTTTGTCCACATGATAATTAGACAAATTTTGTGACATCTGGTGATTTATTTTGCACCCCATAAAGTAAGTCCATGTTTAGTACACATTTAACAACTTGTGAATACAGGCCATCAATTTTAGATCGACATTCTTGTGACATGATGACAGTTATCACTTCTGTAATGGGTTGGTATGTCATGTGACCTAAACATTATCCCTACATTAAAGTGGAAATTCTTGTGACACGATGACAGTAATCACCTTTGTAATATATTGTCATGTCCTAAGACCTTTTCAATCTCTATTAACGGACATTCTTGTGATGTAATGACAATAATCACTTTTGTAATATGGTGGCAGGTCATGTGACCTAAACTTTATCGTTACCTGAAAGTAGAAATTCTTGTGACATGATGACAATGATAACGTTTGTAATATATTGTCAAGTCCTGAGACCTTTACAATCTCAATTAACGAACATTCTTGTGACATAGCGACAGTAATCACTTTTGTAATATGGTGGCATGTTGTGTGACCTTAACATTACCGGTATTTATAAATGGGCATTTTTGTGACATGATCACAATAATTACTTTGTCATATCATGCTTTGTGACCTGTACAATCTGTATCAACAGACATTGGTATGATATGACGGCAGTAAATCTTTAGTCTTAACTCACAAAACTGTAAGTCACAATTAATCAAGCACAATCGACCCGTTTCTAAAAGCTGGTGGATGTTTGTCGCCATTCAATTAGCAGATATGAATGAAAAACCTTGGGCTACATTCACACAGAGTACCGGTAGCCCTGCCTCTCTTCCTGCTTGTGACTACCTGGAGGATGTGGCCACAGTTTCCTTGTCACAGTAAAGAAAAAAATCATTTTACTTTTCAGCAGACAAAATATCCTATGGCTCGGCTGGAGATATAACCCATGTGGAGAGCCTCGATGAACAATTCTAATACACCAATGCTGATTGGTTGCAGTCAACTGCAGTGGCCAATCAAAATCTCCCTTCATGAACTGAGCGGGTTCCTTCCCTAATACATCAATGCTGATTGGTTGCAGTCAACTGCGGTAGCCAATCAAAATCTCCCTTCATGAACTGAGCGGGTTCCTTCCCTTATACATCAATGCTGATTGGTTGCAGTCAACTGCAGCAGCTAATCAGCATCTCTCTAAATGAGCTGAGCGAGTTCCTTCCCTAATACATCAATGCTGATTAGTTGCAGTCACCGGCAGTAGCCAATCAGAATCTCTCTTCATGAATTGAGCGGGTTGCTTGTCTAAGACTGCAATGCTGATTGGATACGGTAAACCTCAGCAGCCAACGTCTGCCTTCATGAAGAGACAGTGTGGAGAGAAAGGCCCGCAGGGATGACGACACGCAGGCAGGTGCGCAGGCATCAGGAATCCCCAAAGCTCTGCAGCTGGCGAGGCTTGAAGTTCCTCACGGATATGGAGAATGTTGATTTGGCTGAAGGTGATAGAGGCAAGAGGGGTGGCAGTGAGAAGGAGAGACAGAAATAGAGAGGGGAAAAAGGAGTACGAGACAGGAGGGAGGAGAGATTAGAGAGAAAGGAAGGATAGCAAACAGTGATAGAGAGGGACCAGAGAGAGAAAGCCACAGGAATTTTGGCATAGAGAACAAGATGGAAGATAAAGTAAGGGGAGAAAAAGGGGGCATAATATGATGTACTTTCAAATGTATCTAAAATGTTCCAGTCTGGACATGTCTACATGCCTGTGCATGACCCACCAGGAGCTGTATAATATAAGCTTTAATATGAAGAAACATAACTTCATGAAAAAAAAAACATTTCATTTCATTTTTTTATTCAATGATTATAACAAAAATACAACATATTAACAAACATGAAATATTGGTATGGACCCCTAAGAAGCAAATCTGCTCAAGGGCCCTTTCATGACAAAATACATGTAGAATGATAAACAACAATTAGATACATTTATATGATGACAATGTTATAAAGGTAAATGTAACCAGATGTAATTCTACTATTAATAGTGATTTCACACTCTGAATGTGTCTTGCGTGCCTGTTCAGGACCCATCAGGATGTGTATCAGCTTTGATATGAGGGACACATAACTTGGTTTAAATACCAACATTGTTCCCTGTGTGAAGGGCTCACCTGGGGGTAGAGTCAGCTTTGACGTGAGCGCTACAACCGGCTGCATGAGACTCGTCTGATTGGCCACGGTCACCTCAAAGAACTGAACTGTTGGGAGTAAGAAGAGAGAGAGCCACAGGAATGCATCATGGTACAACTTGACGAGTTATTAATTTCCCTGAACATATCAACTTGCATGAATATCTGACAACTATGAGAAATGAGAGTGCTTTTGCCCATTATTTACTGATCCCCCTCAACCCTTTCTTAGATTGTTTTAACATCTCGGAACAGTCATATAAATACACAATTTCATCGTGCAAGAAGCACACCAAATGAACAGGAATTTGATGCTGCACTCATGTTAATCTGCAAGGGATAAGTGTTTAGGAAAAGACTACAAGGAACCAAGTGATCATTCCTCACAGCCGCTTCCAAATAACAAAGTTAGATCAATGTTTAGTTTGTCTATTTCAGTTTTTCAAGCTGGGCTATGGTGAAACTTCAAAGAGTGGAAACAATGTAATATCATTCATTTCTTTTCTTGAAGTGTATAACAGATTTTTATACAAAATATCCAAACGTGGGTCCTCTGAAAGATGTAGAAACCTAACTAGTGTGTATGCCTTGGAAGGGTCTGCATAAAAGATGAGCGGAGAACAATGAGCATGGTATACAATCCATGTGGAGAAGGATCTTACCTCTCTCTTTGACTGCCCAGTCACTGACCGTCTTGAACTCTACCTCTCGTTGCTGGTGGAGGTCAGTCTTGTTGCCAATGACAACCATGGAGATCTGGGCAGGGAGGGGTCAAGGAGTATGGGACAGACAGAGGGAGGGGGAGAATGAAGGGAGGGGAGAAAATAGAAGTGAGGAGGAGGGAGGAAAATGTAGAAGGAGGAGGAAGGAGAAGGGTGGGGGAGAAAGGAGAAGAGAGGGGAGAAAAGAGGGGAGAAAAGAGAAGGGAGGGGGAGAAAGGAGAATAGGGGGGAGGGGGAGAAAAGGGGAGGGGAGAAATGAGAAGGGAGGGGGAGAAAGAAGGGAGGAAGAGAAAGGAGAAGGCAGGAATGAAACACAGAAAAATAGGAGGGCACATGGAAGAGAATAAAAAGAAGAGTAATGTGAGGGAAGGAAATATTTACATTTATTTTTTTTTTTCATTTTTTAAATTTTTTTTTTTTTAATTATTATTATTATTATTATCATTATTTATTTATTTTTTTTTTTTTTTACCAGGGTAGCCCCATCAGTGAGCAAAGCACTGCTCCCCCCAGGGGCCCTGGGTATATATCAAACAACAAACATATCATACACAATCGTGACAATTTGAAAATTAGTACATTTACACAATATACTGTAGGGCTCACATTAACACGCAAGTAATGGCTAGAGGAAGAGACAAGAGGGATGATTCGTCAAGCTGTTCGTAAGCTACAAACGACTGTTCACACGACTCAGCTCAAGTTTAAATCTGATCTTTATGAATTACAATTCTCGTTGTAAACAAGCATCTGAATACAAAGCTATCATCTATCAAATTTGATTAGGATTGTTGGAAATAAACTCCCACTATGTTAAAACATTGATTGCTGACTCTGAAGAGAAATTGCAAGCTCTCATGGACACCGTTGTCATAGAGAGTGAGAGGAAAGGCTTGTTATTAAATTGTAAAAAGTCCTTTTGTCTCGTCTTCTCTAAAATATCTCCAGTTCCACCATGCTGGATAAAGTAAATGGTGAAACTCTTGAACAGGTAGATGAGTTCACATATCTAGGCAGTGTTGTTACGTCTGACGGAAGGTGTGAGAAAAAGATCAAACGCCGAATTGGGATTGCTAAGTCGACATTCAAGAAAATGGAGAGGACACTGACAACTCGATCTATTCCTCTTCCTACAAGACTTAGATTGTTGCACTGCAATATCTGGTCCACGCTTCTTTATGGATCAGAATGCTGGACTTTAAGTACATACCAGCAACAGTGTGTGGAAGTCACAGAAATATGGTTTCTCCATAGGATGTTGAGAGTGTCATGGACTTATCATGTTAAAAATTAAGATGTCTTAGAAAGAGCAAAGTCAACCTGAAAGTTACTTAAAAAAATTGCCACAAGACAGATAAGTTTCCTAGACCACGTACTTTGTAAAATTTCTCTTGAGAAAGTCGCCCTTAATGGTGTTGTTCAGGAACGTAGGTCAAGAGGACGACAGAGGTTGACTTTCCTCTCTTGGCTGAGAGAACCACTGGCACAGAGCCCCTCAATATCATACGCCACTGCCAGCAAAAAGAGGAATTCATTCTGACACGCAATGTCAGATTCTGACAAGCTACTCCAATTGATTTGATTGACTGATGTTAAAACAGGTATAAATCCTATTTACCACAAGAACAGGTCACCAATTGTGCGTAAAGTCGCTTGTAGCTTACAAACAGCTTGGTGAAACACCCCCAGCTCTTACCCAAAGACAGTAGGATGGTAACCACTAAGTCCTTCATTGCCTCCAGGTGTCCTCTTTTTACCTCATTGATTACCTCAAGAAACCCTACTGATTAGACGATCAATTTATTGCCTGACTAAATGAATAATTGTTGAATAAATTGATTACTTTACTATTCTTAAACATTTCAAAAACGGAACTTCATTTTTTATTTACAGAGTAACATGATGTAAAAACTGCTCAAGCGAAAGATGACGTGGGGTCTTTCCAAGCTGTCATCTTTTAGTCAAGCTTAACCTGAAATGTTATTCAAGGGAAAGAAATATGAAGTGTCTATTGACAGGTGTTTTTCCGCAACAAGTGGTTCTTAAAGATTGCCCATCTCTTTTACAAACATCTGCAAAGTTCCTGAAAGTTTGCACATATTTAGCATGTACCTTTGGGATACCAAATGGGAAACTTTAAGGTCAGAGGTACTATAACTCCCATAGAATAAATGAAAATCTAACTAGTTTTCAATGAGATTTGACTATTTTCGTGGTACGAAAAAAGCAAGCTGGATCAATAACAAGGATTATTTCCTCAAAACCAAATATTACGCTTTGTTGATTCCAGGGAAAGGTTATATAGCCACTCTCTCTCTCACTCAAATAATGACAAAGTCAGGGAACTTTCAGAATTAGCTCTGTAAAAGGGACGGGCTACCTTGAAAGCAGGTTTCACTGCATTAGAAAACATCATGACATAGAAACAGAACAGATGGGAATAAGAGAACAAGAAAGAGGGGTAAATGAGAGAATTTCCCAGAATGCCCTGACAGGGAGAGTTTCCTACCTCCTTCCTGTCCTTGTCCCTGAGCTTGTCGATCTCCTTCTTGATGGCCTCCAGCATCTTGAAGGACTCCTGAGACGTGATGCTGTACACTAGCAAGAAACCCTGTCACAACATAGACCAATAACTAGCAAGACACAAGTAAATTGCGTATAGGCATTATATTGGTTCTGATTGCTTAGATATGTCAATGTCCTCCACATATTTTACTTTAAGTTTGAATGAGCAATATGCAAGGAGCTTGCATGACATACATGTACTCAAACACCAGTTAAAAAACAACAACCTAAATGTTCAACTTCTTGAATCAAGCCTTGTGAATGCATCTTGAAGGATTCTTGAGATGTGATACTGCAGGAAACCCTGTAAGACCATAGACAGATTTTAGTTCTGATTGCTATCCATGTCCTTCACACATTTTACTTTAAGCTTGAATAAGCAATATGCAGATAAATTGCAATGGGTAATAAAACAACAACGTAGATGTTCAACTTCTAGAAGCGAGCCTTGTGAGCGCATCTTGTAGAATTTTAAGACGTGATACTGCAGGAAAACCTGAAAGAGCATGAATATATTTTGGTTCTGCCTGTTTATTTGCATGGATTTTCCACATGATTGTGCTTTCTGTTTGAATTAGCACTGTCAAGGTAGATTGCAAGAAATATATCTAATGACAAAAGAAGGACAACCTAGATCATAGATGTTCAACTTCTGGGAGAGAGTCTTGTGAAAGCATATTGAATAGTGATGTTGTACACCAGAACAATATCCTGAAAGAACATGAACAGAGCAACATTATGCAGGTAGCTTGAAAACCCCAGTCATAAAAAAAAAGGAATGCACAGGTAGACATTTCAAATTACCCGTAATACTGTACATGCATAATCAAACTAAATTTTACTCACTAGTCACTGTAAAAATATATCTCTACAAACAACATTGTAGCTCAAAAGAAGAGTACAAGTATACACTACTTAGACTTGGCAAGGTAGAGTGAAGCTGTGAGATAAGTGAGGGATTTAAACATGGTGTCCCATTTGCAATTCAAAAATGTTTTTTTTTTTGTAAAAAACACTTAAAATGGAAGAAGATACTTTATCAGAACTTCCCTCCCAATAAAAGATCTGGAAACTGACTTCATGTAAAATTATAGTGATCGCTAGGTGTTGAGGATGTTTTGACTGTTCGTCCGAAACCTATAGCCACTGACAGGGGCAATACTATTGTCAATGTAGACTCTGGCCCCTAGGTTTCAAACATAAGCAACAATACTTTTTCACTTCTCATGAAAAGGTTCATGAGGCTATGACTGTGAAATTTCACACATATTATCATTAGGTTATACTGCTGATTCCTGATGAGTTACATAACTTTTGCAAATGGGACACCCTGTCTTTAACTCTTAACTTGCCGGGGGTAAAACCCCTCTGTGCCGAAGGGTATCTCTATTACAGTTTGGTTGCAAATTTGCGACAGCAGCACGTTACCCTTTAGTCGCAAAATGCGACAGCGGCAGTTTAAGAGTTAATAGAACCTACAAAGCGCGAACACAGGCGCATACTGGTGTGGCTGTCTGAGGATCAAACATGGAGGGAGACTTACATCTGCCATGCCGTAGAAGTGCTTTGGGAGATCCGGGATCGCTGCTGTCTGGAAGGTATGACATACAAATGGACAATTCTTATTGGGAAATAAAACCATACAAACAAGTTGATTTAAATATTACAAGCAAACTCTAAGAAGGTGATGGCCAGAAATTTTGGAGGATAACTTATTTTTGTGTAAAATAGAGGGGAAAATGTTGAAGATATTTGTAAAGCAGCTCAAATATCACTCTTTTAGAGAATGATCATGCATTACAGTACTGTACTGTGTAGTGTGTACGCCTTAGAGTATATGTTTAGTTGTTGATCGGGGATCTCTCGTGCATTTTGTTGGCTATAACGATTCAGTCTTAAAGACCAAGCATTGCATTGGTTGATTCTCAAACTGTTTCTTTAATTTCTCTCATTGTTTGCAGCAATATTAATATAGAAGTTTTGACTCCACCCCATGCATTGCATTAGCCAGAATGTATTTTCTTTCTTTTTTTAAAAAACAGAGAAAAATGTGGAGCCCTGATTTTGATTTTTGCAAGTTTCATGTCTTTATGCAGGAATCAAACATAAAGAGCGCCATCTTGACCAAATGACATCGATATAACTGCTCAGATTCGTGCCATGTGCAAAAGATTTTTCACTTGGCAACGATCGAGATGGCGGAAGCACGATGATTGAGTCCAGCATAGCATAACAGTACAGTCAACTAATTGTTGTTCATGTATGTATGCGTTCAGCACAAAGTGGAGCAGCAATGGTTTCATCGATTTCCCCATCATACCGATGATAATGATCGCTACCAGTACACTTGAAACGGCAAAATGAGCAAATCTACCCAGAAATATCGGGATGATTGCTCTCAAGGTTTTGCAAATGCTGTTCCAGTGATTTCTGCATCATTTACGGTGGCGCCTTATTATGCGACCAGCCTGCCCAAGCCGTGATGACCGGGCCCCCGCTGCGCGGCGGCAGCAGTCCCGGGCTAGGTGGTACCGTGACCGATGCAGAAATCACTGGAGCAGCATTTGCGATTTATAATGCACAGTGAGTGATCTCCCAGTCCCAGTTTGGAGCTTGTCATTACAGGAAATCTTTGAGAGTAATCAGCCCGATATTTCTGGGTAGACCTCTTTATTGGTAGATTTGCTACTTTTGCCGTTTCATGTGTACTGGTAGGCTTCCACTTATTAGTACCAGTACACTTGAAACGGCAAAATGAGCAGTGGTAGCGATCAAAATCGATGAAATCATTGCTGCTCCACTGCAAAATATATGTGCTAAACGCATACAACAATCACTCGCATGTACGTATTCACGTAACAGTTCCATACTACTCCACGCAAATACGAAGGGCACGCGAAACACGTATCGCATGATGTATTGCGTCGCACCAACGGTACAGGTACACACGAACATCTAATGATGTATGTATACGCACGCAACGAAATGATTATTAGACGAAATGGCAATTGGACGAGTTGTTAAATAGACGATGTGGATATTGGACCAATTTAAATTAGCCAACATGGCTATTATTGGACCAAATGAACGTTGGCTGAAGTGATGAATGGACAATTTAGCATTTTTAATAGACGAAATGAATGTGGACCAAATGGCTATAAGACGAAATGGCACTGAATTAGCAATTTTTGGAACATACTGTTTGTGGACCCTGTATCATTCTGCTTGAAAATATGGAAGTTGCCTAATGTACCTTCATTTATCGGTAGGCCTACTGCATGATTATGCATGCATTTTAAGGTCAATTTTTACATTTTGTGTGGTGAAATGGAAAACTATGACTTACTGTGCTTCTTAGAAGCACGTTCGGTCATGACAGCCTAACAATACTGTAAAGGAATTTTTCCTCGGAGATTATTCTCCACTTTCTTCAGAGACACAGGTGTTCTGCATATTTACGCTAATTTACGCAAGTCGTGTCATTGAACTTAAGAAATGGCAGATATCTGACTACATCGAACATGATTGGCATGACAGGAAATGCACCATCGAAATGGGACCCCCATCCAATGGGACACCATTAGAACTAATTTAGATAACTGGAACCCTAACTTGCACATCCAATGGTAGTTCAATGGTAAACCAATGGTAGTTCGTCAATGGTGGACACCACATAATTTGCATACTTTGGTGCTCAGTGGTACCTACCATTGGTGTACCATTGGCCCACCATTTACCATTAAAATACCATACACCCACCAGTGACATACCATTCAGTATCCACCATTGATACACCATTGGCCTATGATTCACCACTGAAATACCATACACCCACCATTGTCTTACCATTGGCTATCAACCATTGACATACCATACACACGCCACTCACATACCATTGGCTATCCACCATTGAAATACATGTACCATACAGCCATCATTGAGATACCATTCGCTATATCCACCATTGAAATGCCATTCGCTATACCCACTATTGAAATACCATTTGCTATATCCACCATTGACATACCATTCACCATCCACCATTGATATACCATTCACTATCCACCATTGACATACCATAACCAGCTGTCTTCTCCTTCAAGACAGAATCTCGTCAAAGATAATGTGGGGAATATATATTTTTTTTTTAACTCTTTGCCCGCCACGCACAGTATCTCCCCTGCGCCACAATAATTTCAGGGTGCCACATTCATAGGGGTTTTGCATGCACTGTCTTATTCAACTCGCGATAACTTTTTATTGGTTTGTCGTGATGAAAACAAATGTGTAGCAAAGTCTAACAGAAATCAATACTCTTGCCAATGGTATAAATTTTGTCATGTATAATATCATAGATTCTGAGAATTTTAACTTTATATTCTGTCCCCAAATTATCGTTTTGGAGGTTATTTTATACCTCTTATATTCAACATGTCCTAATGAAAGTTATTCTATAGGTTAGTTCATAAAGAAGAATGTTCTTTAGCTATCATTACGTACCAAACCCATGTCTTGATGGGGATAATGAGCCAAGCAATTTAGGATTTAAATGTGGCATTCAAAAAGAGTAAGCTAACAATAAACTAAACTCCTCTATTGAAAGTGACCCTGGGTACTTCTCAATAGACTTCCTGTCTTGGGACACTTCCTGCCTATTGATACTTTGATCCTCTTATTGTTATGTAGGGTGTATATGTATACAATGCAATGCACGCGTCTCTATTGTACGTGTGTGCGCACAATACAATTAAATGCGTTCCGTATGCATTGTGCGCGAACTGTGACTTGAGTCGACTTGGCAGCCCGCTGTATGTGCCGCGAGTCGAACGAAGCGAGCAAAGAGTTAAAAGCCAACGGCCATCCAAAAATTCTCCCTACAAGTTTGCATTTTGGAAAAAATACGCCTTTGAGATTTGTGGTGGGTTTTCATTGTAGGTTAAGAGTAAGAAACCTTTTATTATCAAGTACAACACTGGTTGATATTGCCTAGGGTTTGTTAATGAGGTGAAAATGCATCAATGACGTGTAAAAATAGTAAGAGGTTGCTTCTGACTAGCCCATCATATAGCTCATATCTCGAGCAAGAAAGAATGTGACGTACATGATTGAGGTTATAAATTCAGAAAATTATCTGTGTTACAGTCCATCCTACAGTGACTTCTCCTCAGCCTCCTTCAGGAGAGATTTAGTGAGATAGCTTTGCCGGTTCTCTACTTTACTCGTCCTTCATTACGTCGTGCAAAAGTCCATCCTATAGTATAGTGACTACTCCTTGAGGAAGATTTAGCTTAATGTTGATTTATTGCGCTCAGCTGATTCTCAACAACACTTGACATAGACGTCACTCTCCAGATGCTTGTGCCACTGCTTGACCAGCTCGGTTGTTCTACTTGGCCGTGGCGATCGGGTCATCGCAAGAGAAGAGGATCAGAGTGGGCGCCCTGATTGGGCGGCCAGTGAAGATCTCATTCACCTGAAGGACAATGCAAAACAATAGGACGGTTAATAAAAACTTTGTTTCTTTGGAAATTCTCATGAAATTCTTGCTTTTCCTCCAACAATGATCCATCATGATGAATTATTCCCCAATATTTAAATTAATGCCGAGTTATGCCTTTTGATTATATTCCAAAATATTAGAAATAGGTTTTCTGTTGGAGACCGGGTTTCCGCGACATCTTTAGGCAACCAAACGGGTCTCTGAGGAGTCATGGTAACTGCAAATGTGTTTGATTTCAGGAGACTTTTGTTTTCAAGTCTCCCGTAAGTCTTGGATATGTATGTGATGTCCCCGCGACATCTCCAATAATGAAACAGACTTTTAACCTTTACATTACCAATCCCTGAAAACCCCATTGGCTTACTAAACATCGTCATACCAATGCTCATGTGACAGTTTACCCTTCAAGCTCACCTTGACGATGCTATCCATGGTGTACTTCTTAGTCAGCCAGAAGTAGGTCTCTCTTGATGACGAACTGCATGAAGGAGCTGTTGGCGGCCTGTGAGTAGATACCCTTGTAGTTATCCCTGGAGAGGACACAGCTGTCTAGGATCTGGCCAATGATGCGATACCGCACTGACGCATATCGGATGCTGCGCTCCGCAGACGCGCTCCTTCTCCAATTCGTCTGTCAGGGATTTCCCTTCTTTGGCACTGGCGGACTTCCCGCTTCTGTGGAAGGGGATTTCCCTCCCTCTGAGGTGTCCATCAGGTCGAGCATCTCGGCATACACGTGGCTGTTGATGGAGAAGGCATGGACCAGGAGAGGGCGTGTGTCATCATCCGTGGCGTGATCCACGATCTCCATCGCAATATCCTTGTCTTTGGCAGGCCAGGCGATGTTGATGGGTCGCGTCTTGACCACCAGAATGTTGTATCTAGAATGAGGAAGCAATTTGATTTGTTAAACCCTTTAGTTAGGCTTTGTAGTAGTAGACATCACAAATGTTTAAACCTCAGGATTTTGCTCTGCTGCTTCAGGATCAAATACAGTTAACAACAGAATTATTCATCCCCCTACTGAAATATCAGTTTTTTTATGTTTTTCTAAAAAAAACGACAGATGGACATAGAATATTTGCCCGTAGTTGAACGGTAAACATTCTGAATTGTTTTTGTATCACCGCATTTGCATAACAAAGAGCACACTGCTTTGTTTGTATTTTGACTTGCTCAAAATTATTCATACCCTTTGTCATTCAAATTGTAACGGCATTGTTTAATACTGCTTCACTTTAGACAAATCTGAACTGCATGTACCTAAATGGTATGAAGGTCTTTGGTAAGGTGCAGAAGTTAAGCCCTGAAAAAAGCTTACTTTAAAAACATCATTAAGTGCTTCAAAAGAGTGAAAATAAACAAGTAGCCAGAATGGCCCAGAACCACCATACTAAACTCCCCCATAGACTGCTTTGTCAGAATAAATGCGCTGACAGCATGTTTATTCAGTGGCAAGTGGGCCTGGCAATCTTGTAAAAGTAGAAGCAGTACATCCCAATTCTGAAAGACAACGTCAAGCAGTCTGCAGAAAATTTTCATCTTGACCCCAACGGGACATTCCAACAGGACAATGATCCTAAACATACATGTACTGCAAAGGCAGTCAAAAATGGTTCAAGAATAGCAGTGCGGAGGTGCTACAATGGCCAAGCCAGATCCCAGACCTGATTCCCATTGAAAACCTATGGAGAGCCCTCAAGGCTAGGGAGCATGCCTGCAGGCCCTCCAACCTGACAGAACTAGAGGTCATAGCTAAGGAACAGTGGGTCAAAATTCCTGTGGAGCTCTGCCAAACCTTCGTGAACAGCTACAGAAACTGCCTGGATGCTGTGATCAAGAACAAAGACTTTGTGACTGACTATTGACTGTGATATTGCCTTTTAAAGACCATACTCTGAACATGGAAAAGTTGTATTTATGCAACACATAATACACATGATGTCTATAGAGCTGTAATTTCTCTGGCTCTTTAAGAGTCAACATCGTGGAGGAAAGATTTTAATTTCTTTTTTGAACTTCGATGTTGTATAATGATGTTCAGAAAGTTCAATAAACAGCCAGGAATATAGAAAATTTTTAAAATTGATGCAGTCACTATCTCAAAATCTATGAGTGAATATCACCACTGAATAAACATGCTGTCAGTGCATTAGTCAGTAGTCTATGGGGGAAATTAGTATGGTGGTTCTGGGCCATACTGGCCACTTGTCTATTTTTACTCTTTTCAAACTCTCAATGATGTTTTTGAAGTACAATTCTTGGTGAAATTTCTCAAAGGCTACAGGTCAAAGGTCAATTAATTTTTTTTCACATTGAATCCAAATCTAACGATTCACTTCATGGAGATAGACTCATGGCATATTTGAAAAAATCCCTGCAAGTTCAGAGCTCAAAGGTCAATGAACTTTACCAAAATTTGCCATTTTTAAACAAACTTGATACAAGGATAGATTTAGACACACTAGTTAGATTGGTATTTAAGAAAGAGGTCAAAGGTCAATGAACATGGCCATACTTGGCTAAACACAGAAAAACAGAATATGATACTTTCATTTTACATTCGAATTCATTGGTACATAGCCCACCAAACATACACATTTTCTGAGAATAAATCTACATGTAAATAAAGCTACCAAAGAGGCGGAGGCATATCTATCGACTGTGTGGCAGTCAAATTGCTCTAGTTCACCTGACAATTAATGCAAAAAGGGAGGCCACGATACCCATCAAGTCAGAGCAGTTTTGAAGACATGTTGATCAAAGAGACAGCCATCTGGTGCATTTGGATGAGCATCAGCAAAGCAACCAGGCAAGAGTTGGTTCGCCTGGAAGAATGAGAAAAATAATTGAAACACATTAAGTTTATGTGAAGTTCTTCACACATTGTTCATGTCATAGTGATAAATTTGAAATGTCTACCACAACTTACTATGTCCTAAAAGAGTTTACAGTGTATGAATGGATATAAAGAGAGCATTCATCAAAATTTGTATTTACTGTAGGTCAAAGGACCAACAGGCGAGACTGTTTCATATTCTGGGGTCTGTGCAAGTAAATATATGTATACAAGTATTATCACAGGCCTTATTAATGCAAGACCTGTAAGATTTCTACCCATAAATATAGATACACTGGCAGATACATGTATAAGTGCATGTAAGAGCTCTAAAAACAGTTGATTTGCATGTTTGTTTGGCAAACTCGTATTCAAAATCTATGAAAACAACTTGGACCTAGTATTATTTGAATATCAGATCCATTTCAAATACAGCGATGAAATCTGGGGCTGCAATTCAATTCTGACTTGATAATGATAAAACTTTGGGGAATGATTACTTCATCGGACCAGCGTAGGGTGCGCACATTGAAACCTGTGTTATTGCCAAGAGTTTGGGTGCACATCCAAAAATGTTATTTTTCGCAATTTGGGCCACAAAACTGCTCTACAATCACATATTACTAAACCCTACCCTACCCTATTCCTATCCCTATTCTAGTGCGGATCCTCACCCTAACCTAATTTTGTCAACTTTAAGCTGTTAATTCTGTGAAGAAACCATCACAATGAATCAAGATGAGGATTTATTTCACGAGTTTTGTGGATTGTGATGATCTTTCCTGAACAAATCTGCATTTCAAATATGCACAACAATATATCAGAATACATCTAAATATTGCTTGATACCTTAGAATTAGATTTAGATGCAGGTCCTCATCATACTTGGATTTGTACAACAATTAAGTTACAAAGCTAGAATGCTCTATCTTTACATAGGATATAACACTGGCTACCTTTTAAATAATATCTTTAAATTATTTGTAAAGTTATGGGCCATCACAGCCAGCTAGCCATACCTGTTACATCATGTGTAATATACTTGCTGACTATATGCCATGGCATGTCATGGCATGCTTTAGTCGCAAATGGCAATCATTAGAGTCGTTGTCATTGCCATACCCATAGGTTCCCTCATCACTAGAAACATATTTCTGCTCACAATATTCACCACAATTTGGACAGTTCACTTTTCATTGATACAAAGAGCTGCTTAATGGGCCTGAGACCCCTTGATACAGTGCATTTCAGGCCAGCCTGAGGCCGGCTTGAAATGCACTGTACAAACACACCGAGTAGACTGAGCTGAGCCGGCCTCAGGCCTGCCTGAATGTTTGGGTACCGAAATGTGTATGCGCATATTATGCGGCCGAGCCCCGCGCTGTAAACGGGGCCGGGGTCTTGTAATTTTTAGAGACGGCCTCAGGCCTAGCCCAGCACTGTACTGTAAGTGTAAACGGGTCTAAGCTTTGACTTTTCGCATGGATGATGTGTTTGTAGGCCCGATGTAGCTATGTACTATGTAGCACGTAATAGTAGCTATACTATAGAGCAAAGACTGCCAGACTGGGCCGTTCCCGGGGGCCGTTCCAGCTCCAGGTCAATGCAGCTAGGGCTCGTGCGAGAAGCTAAAGCTGGATCCCCGGGCGCGCCCGGGCTGGGGCGAGGCAGTATAGACCCCGCATGGCTACATCGGGCCACCAAACACAACATCCATGCGAAAAGCCAAAGCTTCGTATGTAGGCCTACACCCCGTTTACAGTGCTGGGCTATAGGTCTCATCATTCATGCAATCACGATGGCAATAAAACAATTGAAATTACTTACGTCTCAAATTAGTTCAGCCATGTAACTTGCTGACCGTGGATGAAGGCTTTCAATAACCTCTATACTGACTTGTTAGTTAGAGGGCAGGCATTTCGCGTCCAGATCTCGCCATCCGTGCCGCATCAGTACAGTAGGCGCTAGGCCTACGCGTAAAATTTGTATAGAGGTCTAGAGTCTACGTACACAGTCAGTCACAACAGGGAGGTGTTACGAAGGAGTAGAAACTCGAGCATAATATATTCAAACATCTGTATTGGTTCTAAAGCGTGCTCATGAATGTCAAAAGCATTCCATAATCATGACAATGCCTTGATGTTCCATGTGCCGTGCCGACATTTAGCTGATGTCAACTTGAAAAGAAATTTCTGTAATTTCCCATTTGTCTGTAGACGTTTTGTTTTTGACAAATTTGTTTGCAAACTTTAAGAAAGTTAACGGCAGATAATGACAGATCCTTTACTCTGCTTTTGTTTCGAAAAGTATTGAGTAATCATTAAAAATCGGACATATAAGCTATTTGTATTACTTACAAAATGGGCCAATTTCTTCACTTTCCGACAACTTGTGCATTTGGGGGATTCAACCACTCTCAAAATGATATATTAAGCTGTGTATTATCATTAACGGCGTTTGTGTGTGTTTGCGTGAAACAGAGATATTTCACTTGAAAAACTTGTTTATTTGTGTTTGCTGATACCTGTTATGCTCATAGAAGTATTAATGCTATTAACAGAACGGGACAAGCGAAATGAGACTGTACATTTCTTTTGTTCTCTCCAAGAAGCCGTTGCCACACAATCATATTCATAATTGTTCAAACACCTGAACAGCACCTGTTGAGAACACATAACTTTTCAGCGGCTTGGCACATGGGTTCAAAGGAAGAAAGTTGCTTCATATCCTTCCATAACACATCCCTGGTCACAAATATGCGATATAGCACAAAATGCGCTCATGCATGAATACCACGTACCGTATGAACATAACCAACATAATACGGCACTATATAGCTCGTTTCAGTTTTTAATTGAAGAAAATCTAGCGGATGGTCCTAATTAAGAGCGCTATCACTTCTTCATTAGGTTTTGTTTAGTGTAACAACGTATGTAACACAAAATCTGAATAATACAGTTTTTTTTCATTATTTTTCTCCTCCTTATTCATATGAAACACAGCACTTGGGGCTTCCTTCTCTGAGTCTGATCCCTTTCCCTCTCATGGTTTATTGACATATTGTCCAATCCCAGTTGGTCCATTTACTTTTTCGTCTGCAGCTTCAAGGAACCCCTTAAAATACCGGTTTAGATTAAAATATTGGATTAACTTATCAACAACTCTAATCGGCAGTATGTGATGGTAGCCGACATGGTGAGTGGACCAACTATAGGATTGACCAAATGGCAAATCACCCATACAAACACCCGGGTACAAACAGCGTTAGCGATAGCATCGCTGAGCTGTGCTCTACTCTAGCTATCTGCACACAGTACTTTGTTGATACTGCGCTTGCGCTATGACGTATACATGAATATCCACGACGACATAATGAATATTCATGATAAAACTCGTGTTCCAATATCAATTTATTTTCCAACTCTAGAGGGAGATGTGATAGCAATTATCGGTGTACCGATAAATTATACAACCCTCAATATCATGAAAACAGAGAAGTTATAGAAATTTCTTTTCTGTGATAAAGTAGCCCATTGATATAGACATTTAATGAATATAATATTTTAAAAATTGATTTTTTTAAATCAACCAATAGACTGCAATACCTTTAATGTATTACTTCTGACTTTGCCACTTTTTCTGTGCAGCATTGTTAAACGTGCTGTCATGTTATGTACAAGAGTTCATTTTCAAAAATCCTTTTTGTTTTCATATGTTTAAAGGGATTGTAACTTTCTTATCCTTTGACAGATTTTTCATACAGGTATGCATGTAAAGACGAGTTCATGATGTATTAAATGCACAGGTAAAATTATTCACATCCTTTTGAGAAAATCTACATTAAAAAAAAAAAAATAGTACACTACATATGGGAGAGTATCTTGCACGTGACATCACAAAATCATAGTTTAAAACAATCGTAAATTGCTTCCTAATCCTTCAACAGATTTTCATCAAACCTTCACTAATATGTTTCTTTCATATTTCTGCTTTTATTAAAAGCAACTTTATTTCAGAGTTAACTATCCCTTTAAAGTTTTATATGATGTGAACTTAAATCAATTTCTGTATTTTTAATATGCAAATGGACAGAAAAATGCAATTCACAATTTACTCACCAGGCCCCTGGTATCATAGAAGCGGACCCTTTCCCTCCCACCTCGGTTGGTCTCCACGCTGGCCACATAGATGTCTTCTATCGTGGGACTTGTGTCCTGCAGGCAGGACCAAGAGCAGGGCCACATGTCACAAAGAGTCAGCTGCTATTTATTTCAACTTTGCGATCGATTGCAAAGTTATCATCTACTGCTACTCAGCATATCACAAGCCATCACTGAAATCTATTGCAAGTATTAGTCTATGCATGATTTTGCAATCAATCATATATTTATGATAGATCCACTCAAGCTATGATCAATATCAATTGCAAGTTACAGTCCATATCGAGTAGGTTCTTTGTGTTACAGATTTACAGTTGATATACATTGTACAATCAACAGACCAGTTTTATGATTGATCTACAGATCATACAAAGGATCGTATGGGCCCCAGAATGATTGATTTTTATCACATGTCAATCGACAAGGTCTTTTATGCCAGAAGCATCTTGGATTTTGATGACACCTATAGAGGTAGTAACTAGTGGGTTGACATGCATGATGCATAATGAGCATTTTTCAGTTCTGAATGAATACCCAGTTGTGGTCCTGATCTGTCCAAAAATCAGAAACTACAGAGTTAAATATTCAAAGAATTACGAGAATTTTAATTAATGAGATGTAATTAAACTTACTAAAAAAATATCTCACATCCTATGACTTTATGTTCATAAATTTCAGCTTCATTCAAGTATTTTGGTATTATTCATCAAATGTGCCAAATGTTTACTTTGAACACTGTATTTTAGTGTCCACATGAAGGGTGTTAGAAGCAGCAGTGCACTGACCTGCCCGATGTGATGGGTGCCGTAGATGAGTTGCTCTAAGACGGCTGTCTTGCCCACCCCAGCAGCCCCGCACACCACCACCCGACACGTCTTACCCATGATGCATCAGTTCTCTCTGTCACAACTGAAACAAGTGCAAATCAGCTAGTGATAATCGTTTGTCTCGCAATGTAAACGGAATAAAAAAAGATCACGTTTTGTGCGCCGCTGCAACACTTCGTCAGGTGCAATACAAAATTGTAGTAAGGTTTTTAATACCCTATGGTCAGTGCAGCGCACTAACCGAAACCTGCTCATAAATGGTCCAATACCAAATAGACTGCTGATGCGGATGCGGCTCGCATCGTCCGGCGGGAACAAGTTTGTCTCGCGACATGCGACAAAGGACAAAAAGGGACAAAGCCACTGGCCGGTAATTACAAGTGACCGACCAGTCCAAGGGCCGCTAATACTACAGTATAGGTGCACATTGTTGGGCGGTAACAATGGCTAGCTTCAAACTAACATTAACGAGCTGCCATGCAAGGCGTATCGATACAAGGTGGTCGGGGAGTGTCATGGCGGCGTATCGTACGACTCCAAAATTCAGGGAAATCAATCTCTTTGACTTTGTCTCCATTGAAATTGTTGGGTTCTTCTTCTTCTTCTGTGTAGTCTGCTTCCTTCAATCCTGATCTTGAGGAGTATTGATGGCTTCCTCATCAATATCCGTTTCAAACCAAACAAACAGTTGGGTTTGAGTCTTTTTGAGACGGATATTGATGAGGAATTCAGCAGCATCGACATCGGGACTCGGTAGCCTCACGGCATGCAGCAGGCCAGGTCCCCGGGCTGAGCCGCCCAGCTAGCAGCTCAGCTCCGGCGGGCGCTGACGAGTGATAATGGGACGCGGAAGCTCGATATGCGGCGACACGGATTGAAAAAGAAAGATCGGTCGCTCACCTCGCAGGAAAGGAGCAAGCTGTACTTGTGGCCACGGATCTTAAGCCCGAGTTAACTGAATCTAGCCAAACTGTTCATATAATCAGTTTATGAAACGATAATTCTTTCATACTTTACCTTAGGAATTCTCCTTCATCTTCTCAGGAGACAATTTATTACGTACAAACGAATGATGACAAATACCGCGAAATGTTAACAAAAAAAAGAGTGATGTTGTAAAAACCCGCTCATTGTTTTGTCTTGCAGATAATTTCTGCACACCGATGCGAACGAATGTCAGACACATTCGAATATAATAAGCCTAGTAGTACGGTAAATACGCAAAAGAAAAAAAAAATATACCCCCATCCCCGCCCGCTCCCCCCCCCCCCCCACCCGCACCCCTTGCCCAAACACGGTTTAAAAAATTGTGTTTTATTTTAACAGGTATCCATCTTCCATGTCTGTGTATCATTACTGTGCAAAGTAAAACAACAACAAATGCAAATTAAATTATTTTGGTTTCAATAAAATGGAGACCTACATGAAAGAAACGTATTAGTCAAGGTTTGATGAAAATCATTCAAAGGAAACGAAAGTTATTTGATTTTAAAGTTTTGATTTTTTGTGACGTGAATGTGCGAGTTGCTCTCCCAATATGTACAAAATAATACCATAAATTGCTTTATTTCTGTTTTTGACAACGGAATGTTTTTTTTCCCCCTGGTGTATTATACGTACGAAGTGGTCTATTATTCGGGTATGTGTTTGCGTGAATAAGGGAGAGAGAGAGAGAGAGAGAGAGAGAGAGAGAGAGAGAGAGAGAGAGAGAGAGAGGGGGGGGGGAGGGAGGGAGGAGAGAGAGAGAGAGAGAGAGAGAGAGAGAGAGAGAGAGAGAGAGAGAGAGAGAGAGAGAGAGGGGAAAAGTTAAAGAGGAAGGAGTGGGTGCATGTGATAGGGAAAGGGAGCTAGATTCACATCAGAGTTACAGTGGTATGAAAAGAAATGTTGGTACAATGTGTGAAATTATCAAAAACAAGTTAAAACTTGAATCAGACTGAATTCAAAGAAAAGGGATGCCATTTATTTTAGAAGCAGGTTTTGTGATATTTCATCGATTACAATATTCATAAAAGGAATCATGTCAATATTAAATGATATTTTCAATTTTGGTCAAATATGGAGCTATACAATTTTGTGTATAGGCCTATCATAATTGAGAACACAACAATGGCCATGTGCATCACCTAACAACTTCTTTTCTGCCAGAAACATCATGCTTTAATTATTAATGACGATGACAGTAATTGCTAAAGAGTTAACTCTACGGATGTAACATGGAATGGCCACTGTTGTGTTCTGAAATAAGTTTCTGATGCACACAACATTTAAGGTCCAAAATTGTTGAAAAGTGAAAATCCCATTATATGTACTCCAAACTAATTGATAAGAAAGCTCCAACGCCACGTTGCATTTAAAAATGAAGATGATAATACATGTATTGGATGTTTTTTGACATTGTAGGCGTAGCGCCTACATTCCTAACGATTGCTGCGCTGCTTATTGCTCGCGCACGAACGTACGCACGTACGGCGCACGTGCACGGTGAGTACTTATAGTTCAGTGGTGAGTACGTGCACGCGCGGTTGTTTTGAAAATTGTGCGCGTTTTCAAAGCCAGCTCGCGCTCAGATGAGTTTGCGAGATAATTATTTCTTAAGTCGAGTCAATTCAAACAGGTAAGTTGATTTTGTATGAACGGATTACAGTGGTAAAGTAAGTTTTCTATTAATACATGCTGATGTTTGCTTCATGAAGAGAATTTTTTTTTTTAAAACTGAGATCGTGAAAAAAAAGAATGAAAACGTTAGCTGCGGACCCCATCCCGGGTGTCGCGACCCCGCCCGAGCTCCGGCTTCTTGTCAGCCCAATTTACGCTAGGAAGCTCAGCTGATTAGGTGCAACATTAGGAATAACTGTCTGGGCCAGATGCAATCTCAGCGGATCCAACTAAACCAAAAAATCAGTCTCTGTAGGACGTTGGATCCGCTGAGATTGCATCTAGCTCCTCTGAACGCCCTGGGTATGTCCATGAATGGAATTTCGATTAAAGAATGCCACGAATGTCTAGATCCAACAACGTACAGAGACTGATTTTTCGGTCTACATTTGAATTTTGATTAATGGTTCAATATACGGAAACCCTGGTTTCTAATTTAGGACTCTTTATTCTACCCGTATAACCCAGGATTACCTTTACAGTTACTCCTGTCTAGATCCAACGTACAGAGACGGATTTTTCGGTCTACATTTATGGTTCAATATACCATGTATACAGAAACCCTGGGCCTGGTTTCTAATTTAGGACTCTTTATTCTACCCGTATAACCCAGGATTACCTAGACTGAAAAATCAGTCTCTGTAGGACGTTGGATCCGCTGTGATTGCATCTGGCTCCTCTGAACGTCCTATCTATTCGGGGGATATGTCCAAAAATTTCATTTCGATTAAAGAATGCCCCGAATGAGACGATTATTCCTGTCTAAGGATTACCGCGTCACGTATTGAATTCATTAATTTCCATCTTGGCTGTGTGGGGGTTTATGCCTGTGTAACTGTCTGTATACTGGGTGGTCCACAAACCGGCCTTTACCGTTGCTTTGTAGACAAGGCGGCCTAGACTAATACAGCAAGTATTACACATGTAACAGGTATGCCTTGTCCTTGAAACTGGCCCCTGCATATTTCTACTCAATGTTATTAGAGGTTGAATGTGCAGTTTATTGTGTATTTGTGCATTCATAAACAAAATGCATGATTTTTGGAGGAAAAATTAAGCAAAGCATACACATCCCAGGTCAAAATTCCCATAGAAACCAGTAGAAACCAGTAGAGACTGTCTACCGGTTTCTACTGGTCCAGTAGAGTCTACTGGTCTGAAGAGGAACTACGAAATCAAACCAGTAGAAACCAGTAGAAACCAGTAGAGTCTAATGTGTTGAAGACCAGTAGAAACCAATAGAAACCAGTGAGATCTAATGGTTTGAGAAGGAGTGTGAAAAAAACAAAGTCAAACCAGTAGGAACCATTAGAGACCAGTGGATTCTAATGGTATTGAAGACCAGTAGAAACCATTAGAATCCACTGGTCTCTATTGGTTTCTACTGGTTTGACTTTTGTTTTTTTTACACTCCTTTTCAAACCATTAGATCTCACTGGTTTCTATTGGTTTCTACTGGTCTTCAATACCATTAGAATCCACTGGTCTCTAATGGTTTCTACTGGTTTGACTTTGTTTTTTCACACTCCTTCTCAAACTACTAGATCTCACTGGTTTCTATTGGTTTCTACTGGTCTTCAATGCCATTAGAATCCACTGATCTCTAATGCCTGGTTTCTACTGGTTTGACTTTGTTTTTTCACACTCCTTCTCAAACTACTAGATCTCACTGGTTTCTATTGGTTTCTACTGGTCTTCAATTCCATTAGAATCCATTGGTCTCTAATGGTTTCTACTGGTTTGACTTTGTTTTTTTTACACTTCTTTTCAAACCATTAGATCTCACTGGTTTCTATTGGTTTCTACTGGTCTTCAATACCATTTGAATCCACTGGTCTCTAATGAGTGTGAAAAATACAGAGTCAAACCAGTAGAAACCATCAGAGACCAGTGAATTCTACTGGTGGAGACCAGTATAAACCAAAAGAAACCAGTAAGACCTAATGGTTTGAAAAGGAGTGTCAAAAATTCAAAGTCAAACCAGTAGAAACCAATAGAAACCAGTGAGATCTAATGGTTTGAAAAGGAGTGTGAAAAATACAAAGTCAAACCAGTAGAAACCATTAGAGACCAGTGAATTCTCCTGGTATTGGAGATCAGTAGAAACCAATAGAAACTAGTGAGATATAATGTTTGGAAAAGGAGTATGAAAAATACAAAGTCAAACCAGTATAAACCAATAGAAACCAGTGAGATCTAATGGTTTGAAAAGGAGTGTGAAAAATACTAAGTCAAACCAGTAGAGACCATTAGAGACCAGTGAATTCTACTGGTAATGGAGACCAGTAGAAACCAATAGAAACCAATAGAAATAGAAATGCTCATGAATATTCATGCATGTATTTACGTGTCCTAATTTTGTACTTTTAAATAGATAACCTCCACCTAACCAGATAAAAGGAATTTTACCAAGTAATGATTTCAAGTTTAAACATAAAATAGTGAATGTCACCTACTTAAGTGAAGACAATAATGATAATAACAACAACAAAAATGATCTTCTTAAATGTAAGTTAGAGTAACCAATATCTTATGAACCTTATAACCGTACTGCTATATATATGAAAGTCTGTGAAGGTAAGAGTAGGAATTAGGATAGGTATAGGATAGAATAGGAATAAATATAGGATAGGATAGGATTAGGTTAAAACGATAAGGAAATATGCCATAATTCGAATTATCATATACTAAATTTAAATTGATATTTCATCAATATTTTTAATTTTGATTCCTATTGATCTCCTGACGGCTCCAGTAGGTATTCTACTAGTTTCTACTGGTATTCTGATGGATCCAGGAGAAATTGCTACTGGTTTCTACTGGCACTCTACTGGTATTTTTCTAATGGTTTCTACTGGAAATCATTTCACTTTCCATATTCAAACCAGTAGAAAAATTCCAGTAGAAACCAGTCGGAAGCTCTATTGGATCCAGTAGAGATTCCTACTGGTTTCTACTGGTATTCTACTGGCATTTTTCTAATGATTTCTACTGGAAATCATTTCACTTTCCATATTCAAACCAGTAGAAAAATTCCAGTAGAAACCAGTAGGAAGCTCTATTGGATCCAGTAGAGATTCCTACTGGTTTCTATACTGGTATTCTACTGGTCTTCTATTGGTCTTGTATTGGATCCAGTAGAGATTTCTACTGGTTTCTACTGGTATTCTACTGGCATTTTTCTAATGGTTTCTACTGGAAATCATTTCACTTTCCATATTCAAACCAGTAGAAAAATTCCAGTAGAAACCAGTAGGAAGCTCTATTGGATCCAGTAGAGATTCCTACTGGTTTCTACTGGTATTCTACTGGTCTTCTATTGGTCTTGTATTGGATCCAGTAGAGATTTCTACTGGTTTCTACTGGTATTCTACTGGCATTTTTCTAATGGTTTCTACTGGAAATCATTTCACTTTCCATATTTAAACCAGTAGAAAATTTCCAGTAGAAACCAGTAGAGATTCTAATGGTTTTTCTCTACTGGTTTCTACATGTACTGGTTTTTCGTCCTGGGATATTTGACAATTGCACATTTTTGTTTGAAATATCTCTGTTTTTCAACTTGCATTTATGCTACCATGATTTTCTTGTCAATTGCAGAAAGTTTCCCATCAGTTTTTAACACCACTGGAAGGAACATGATCAAGATGTGATAGTATACTGGTGAAATTGTCGGCACTGTATTCCAGAACGATAACTTACGAGAAATCTATGCTAAATCTAAGATTCTCCTTATTGGTATTCCAGAACGATCTTAACTTTTCTCCTAACACCACTCCTGAGATTTCTCCTAAGTTTTCTCCTATCTTTATGTAAATTTATGCAAATCATAATGTAAGGAGGATTGGTATTCCAGAATGCACGTAAGAGAGGATTTAGGAGAATATGGGAAAATTTAGGAGAGCCACCCCTGTCTTAGCCATTCATAACACACGCAATAAAAAAGAGCAGCATTTATTTGCGCAAGCGCGCGTACATGATTGATGTGCGCGCACATAGTTGCGCGACCACAAAGTTAGGATCAATCCTAGGGGGAGGGTCCGATGAGATGCTGTGATTGTGATTGGCTATTCATAAATGAAACGGTTCCCTCTATTGGTTATTAAATGCGCACTGGGTGGGGTCAAACCCTCCATAATTTGCATTAAGAGAGTCCTAGGAGGACGTTCTTGAATACCAATTTCTTGCTCTCTTAGGCACCTCCAAACTCAGGGAGTTAGGAGAAAACTTAGGAGAAAACTTACGATAACTTCTGTAATACCACCCCAGTTGGTCTGATATATCACACATTATCGGTAGGGGCTGGTTTCAAGGTTAAGTAATATGAATGTGCGATGTTTTACCAAGCGATAATCAAATTACAATTTTTCCAAAAGTTTTTTGGTAATCTTCAATCCAAAAAATAATTCTTTAAAGAGCATAATTCTGTTGATCTGTGAGTGAAATTTCAGTATTTTACCTGTCTATCTTGGTATGAAAATATTCAAAAGAAAACAAGGGGGCCGGTTTGAGGCACCCGTATCATACTACCAGCCCTACAACAATGAGGGCTAATGATGTACATGTTATGTACGTTAACTTGGTAAAGGTTAGTCTGAAAGTCAAGAAATAAGTGTCATAATTTATGTTGTTAAACAAATTAAACAGTCATTCTGAATTTAATGTAAACTTGTTGATGCATCGTTTTATGCGCCATTGCTGCATTTTTGCACGAGTGATGTACAAGTCCCAGTGAGTGCCAAGTAGTCTGGCATCTAAAGATTTAATCTGGGTGGATTTATTTTTGTTGCTGCACCTGCAGTCTATAGTGAGCCATGGTGTCTGTGGAGAACGTTGTGGACAGCCTGCTGCAGGGACAGGTAGAGAGTGCCGTGGACCAGATTCAACAGGTTAGTCCTGCCCAACGAGGCTGTGACAGGACACAATAAGCCAAATTAGCCAATTATCATCAATGCAAAACAATGACACAGGTTCACAGGGGGCTTGGGGTGCATGATTTAGCCCCTGCAATAAAGTGAGCATGAAAAAAGATATAGCCCGTGTGAGAAATCATTTTTCCTCATTACGGTATAGAGATAACAAATGGCTCAAAAGATGGTAGGCGTGAAGTTACCCCACCCCCATGCATGTCAATGTGTTCTTTTTATTTGCTTCCTACATGTACCGTGTCAAAAGAAGGCAACTGTGCATAGCTAAGGGTCACTTCTTGAAAATTATCATTGTTTATCATTTCCATCAATTGGCATCAGTGCTCTACCAAATATAAAAGGTCCAATGATTCATGCTGCAGTATTTACTATGATTTAAACCACAGTCAAATCAAATATAACATGGTCAAAACCATAGTAACTACAATGAGTAAGCACCCTATGCCCATCACTTGCATTCAATGTTAGACCTCTTTTTAAGTGTAAGCGCAAAGTCAAGCACGTATATGCCTGAACACCATGAAATCTGCTTAAACCTTGGTCTCTATATCTAAACTCTTGTGAATCTGGCCAATTCAGATACATTTGAATTAAACGTGGTCGAATCCATAGTAACAAGCATGAATTGAGCACCTTACACCCTTAAAGGCACAGGCAACTGGGAGATACTGTAACGTGTGCGATTCTGTAAGCCCTATTCAATCGTACACAAACCTCGTACGTCCTGCCCGTTCGTCAGACTAGCCCAGCAATCTCCGAATGTGTCCAAAAACGTCTGAAAGTGATGAGAAGGCCGAAGTCAGAGGCTACACGTTCAGAAAATTTGCAGCCTGCGCTAGCGCTATCACTGGATGCGTGAGTGCCGGATTGCTCACCGAGCTAGACGAAGCATCGCACCGAACATCTAGCCTAGCCAGCTAGCCTGCCGCATGGGCCACGGTGAATTGCTCGCGAATACATGAATTACCAGTGGCTGGCCGCTTTAAGAGATTGTTCTTTCTTCCCGGTGCTGGCAGGTGTTATCTGAGCCTGAGGAGGTGGGCGGGATCCAGGAGATTGGAGTGCTCCTGCAGGAGGCAGCTAGACAGGAGGAGCTCCACAGGAGCCACATTGCAGACATCATCACAGGTCGGTCTCGGTACTAAAAAGCTCAAGGAGAGCTGCCAAGTAGGACTGATTTTCAGAATTTCATACTGAAATTTAAGAAGAATATTGAAAGTTTCATACAAAATACTGATTTCATAAGTTTTAGTTTGGGGATTATTCTATTGTCTTTATTTGAAAATACTAAATTTTTTTCATCAGTATACTGACTTTCAGCCTTTGGAATATTGAAATGTTTTGAGTAAAGTTGGCAATCCTGCTACAGGAGAATTAAATCCTGCAGTCCCACCCATCTTTAACCAAGGGCTTCAAGTGTCACGGGCTCATTCACAATATAATAAGTCAATGATCTTTTTATGCATTGGCACTAATACGGTTATGACCAGGATTCAGTTCTCTTTTTGTTTTATTTTTATATATTCAGCCCTATTTGCAGAAAAAAACATCAGGGGTAGGCAACCCCTTTGAAGGACCCCAACATTTCATAGCAAATATATTTTTTAAAAAAGAGATTTTGAGAAACATTTTGACATACGTATAGTAAGGATGTTATGAATTTATGAGAATGTTAATTTCGAGCCCTGAGTTCTAATATTTGATCTTTGTGGAAAACTCTATCCACCCATGTCATGTACAATGTATTGAATATCAAATAAAAAATGTAAACTTATGTTTCCAAAGTTTTTAACCAGAGGAGAACATTGGCATAACTCAGGGCTGCACACCTACCTTTATACAAAGGGGGTCTGAACCTTTCCTTTTAAAGTTATCTGGATTTCTATTTGGGCACCCATTTACCCAGTGCGCCTGCTAGTGTTTAGCCCTACATTTTTTAATGAAGGAGTACAAATAAACAACAATAACGATCCTGTTTCATCCTCAGCGTACCTGTCAATGAAGGAGAACATCGCCACGGCGATGTCTCAGGACAAGACAGGGGATGCGATCGGGAGTGAGATCTCTCGTCTGGAGGCTGAGCGCCAGGAGGCAGTGCATGCGGCAGGGACCGTCAGCCAGCAGTGCCAATATCCTTGACTAATGCTCTACTAACATTAAAGGGATAGTTGATCCTGAAGTTAAGTTGGTTTCATCAAAAGCAGACATATGAAAGAAACATATTAATGAAAGTTTAAGAAGGGATAAGGAAGTTATGATCTTTCAAAATGTCAATTTTGTGATGTCACATGCGAGGTGCTCTTTAATATGTTGTGTGATGTATGTTTATATAAATTGCTCTTTTTTCTATTTTTGATGAAGTTTTTTTTTTCATAGAGGTATGTGTTTAAAGACATGTTTCTGATGATATATCAAATGCACAGGTGATATTATGCATATCCTTTTCAGAAAATTAAAAAAAAAGGAGTACCCAGCATCCGAAGAGCATCTTGCACTTGACATCACAAAAATAAAAACTTACAAAATTGTAACTTTCTTATCCTTTGATGGATTTTCATCAAACCTTCAATTTTTCTTTCACATTTCTGCTCTTATTGAAACCAACTCAATATCAGGTTGGGCTATCCCTTGAACAGTGAAACCTGTACAGAAAGACCAGTCAAGGGAGTCATGAAATGGTAATCAAATATACCATGCACTGAGAAGCTCCAGTGAAATTATGGACTCCAAGGTGGCAGGAATAATACTATTCCTGCTACCGAGGAATCCATAATTTCACCTGGTACTTCAAAAATAGTGCATGTTATACTTGATTTATATCCTACAATTATTACAAGAGAGAAAATGAGATGTCAACTTACCACAATAGAATCTCGGCTCGACCTTTCACCGCGGCGGCCGCGTGAGCTCAGTACAAAAATTAAGCGATGGATCAAAGGATATCCATAGCAAAATATCCAGTTTTCTGAAATAATGACGTCAGAATATTGGTATAGTGACAAATATTTTGAGGTGTGACGTCATGCAACATCATAGTTGAAATATATTTGGTCACATGATGCTGCTTGAACCAATCACTAAACAGGATTCAATCTATGTAGGATATAATAGTTCTTATGTACAGGTTATTTTACCACATTTTTCAAAGGGAAATGTGTTCATGGGAAGCACCAAATGTGGTGCTTATGGACAGATGGTTCATGGTTCAATACATCACGAGTGTTTGGTTGTAATTCTGTACCCATAACAGTTATACATTGTACTATTTCAATTGCAATAAGAAAATACAATTCTCCCTATCGCATATAGCCCTCCGAATCTGAATGCGTGTGGCGCTCTAATTTTTTTACGTTTAATTTTTTGGATGTGAACTTCCGGTTCATGAACATTCTATAGCCACCGTCTTGCTTGTGTCTTTTCATTATTTCATTAGTCCATCCACAATCAATGTTGAGGTAGGAAAAAACATCTTTGTGAGTGATTGGTGGTATTTTTTTAAGTCCTTTGTCCATGTAACAACCCTTCCATTTTGATATCACGAGGTTTGCGAGGGTCGAAATTACAGATTCTGTGCGTTATTGCGTGAATTGAATACGTACCAAACTCCTACCGGAAGTGTACGTCCCACGAGCAATCGATCAGATATCGGTATCACGAGGTGATATTGCTTGATATCGGCTCTATGCGATAGGGAGAATTGTCCAGGAAGTTACGTCTAATCACACGACATCCAGAATAAGGATGTAATCCAGCATTCTTTCCCTGTTCTAGTTTTTGATGAATTCTGTACAGGATATTTGTATCCAGGTTTTAATTAAAAACGATGTGGAAGGGAGACACAAAAATGCTCTTTATAAACAGGGGTTTGTTTGTATCCAGGTGGTTGCGTAACAGTTTTCATGATAGTAATATGCAGCTGAGCTGAGTCTCTGAGTGTTTTTCTTAACGAGTCGCTGCACAGCCCTGCAGGAGGAGAAGGAGAAGATGCAAGCAAGACAGCGGGAGATCCTTGAGATGAGAGACAGCGTCAAGGAGGATACCACTCAGGTCCTGCCAAAAACAAGGTAACCAATCAAATACTTTTTAATGCAAGGTTTATTGTATTGAATTTGTATTTTTGTAAGTGTCTGTTTCAATTTGATAAACCAGTACAATAAATGTGATGGTACAGTAATCAGAGCTCACCCTGAATATTGGCCTGAAAGTTGTAGAATACAGAGAAATATTATGGCCATGTGAAAATCCATTTGCCCGCCTGGATCTCATGTTCAAGTGGCCATGCTGATAGTGGATTCACTCATGTGTCACTCTTGCTCTCTCTCTCTCCTCCTTTTCTCTCTATATCTCCCTCTCTCTCCCTCTCTCTCTCTCTCTCTCTCTCTCTCTCTCCCTCCCTCTCCCTCTCTCTCCCTCTCCCTCTCTCTCTCTCTCTCTCTCTCTTTCCCTCCCTCTCTCTTTCCGTCTCCCTATCTTTCCCTCTCTCCCCCTCTCCCCCCTCTCTCTCCCTCCCTCTCTCCCTCCCTCTCTCTCCCTTTCTCTCTCCCTCTCCCCCCTCTCTCTCCCTCTTTCCCTCTCCCCCCCCCCTCTCTCTCTCTGCAATACCAGGTACACTGTGAGTCTGTACAGCTGCATCACAGGCATCAAGTGGGACTATGACTGCCAGCCAGACGAGATCAAGGGATGTATCCTTTAACCCTCTGTGCGTCTGTTTGTACAATTAATACATAATATCACATAATCCAACATTATGACTGGGGAAGGAGGAGTTAAAGGGCATATACTGTACTGGGAAGGCAAAAGAGCCTTCAAAATGTAATTGTTAGCAATCTTCTTGCCAATGGTCTTAAATTCATGTATTAACCATTTTAGAAGCTTGCTGAAAGTTATTTGTCCTCAAATGATCCACATATGGAGTAATTAATTATTAAGGATTAAATCTTCAAAATGTTCGGCCCAAACGTTTTGAGGATTTGTGATTTAATCACTCATTACTCCAAATGTAGATCATTTGAGGGCAAATAACTTTCAGCAAGCTTCTAAAATAGACAATGCATGAAGTTAAGACCATTGGCAAGAAGATTGCTAACAATTACATTTTGAAGGCTTTTTTGCCTTCCCAGTACAGTATATGCCCTTTAAAGGGATAGTCCATCCTGAAATTAACTTGGTTTTAATAAAAGCAGGAACATGAAAGAAACATTGTGAAGGTTTGATGAAAATCTGTGAAAGGATAAGAAAGTGATCTTTTCAAGTTTTGATTTTGTGACAGCACGTGCGAGGTGCTCTCCCATAAGTTGTGTGCAATTCTTTTTTTAAATCTCCATTTTCTCTAAAGGATATGCTTCATTTTGTAAATTTGATACATCATTAGAAACCCATTGTTACACACAGAATGAAAAGAGATGATTTCTTCATCAAAAACTGAAAAAGAGCAATTTATGGAATAAAATCATATAGCACTGAACATACGGAAGAGCACTTCGCACATGACATCACAAAATTAAAATTTTGAAAGATCGTAACTATCTTATCCTTTGATGGATGTTGGTCAAACGTTCACCAATATGTTTCTTTCATGTTTCTGCTTTTATTGAAACCAACTGAACTCCAGGTGGACTTTCCCTATAAGGGTAGGTAGTGCATGAACTTTGCCAAAAATGAAAGAAAGTCTTTTTCATGATAACTTAAAATCCACTTATAACATTCCAACTAAGCCTGGTTCAAATATAGATCATTACTTGGCCATGGAGCTAAAACTTTGCCAAGAATGACAGAAAAATGTTATCTTCTTCATAATAACTAGAAGTCCACTGGTAACATTCTATTCAAACCTGATTCAAATATAGATCACTATACAGGGACATGGAGATAGACTAATGAAAATTTAAGTCAAATGTCAATGAACTTATGCCTCAAATGACCCCAAAGTTGTTGTGAGCATGGTAGTGCTGCCAAGTCTCCCTTTTTTTCACAGGAAACTCCCTGAAATTAGACCAATATTACTGCATTGGATTTCATCACATTACCCAATCTCCCTGATTATTGATGTATTATTTTCATTAGGTTGTATGCATTTTATAGACATATCCCTGATTTCTGATGAAATGTCTCCAAATCTTTCTGGACCCTGTTGCATATATATTTTCAATGGATGTAACTTACCATTAATTCTAACTCACTTGCAATTTACGATCGATATTGCTCGTAGGTTCTTTGTGATACAGATTTACAATCACTATCAATCGTACGATCAATAGATCAGTTGTACAAATGATCTATTGATCGTACGATCAATCGTAGATCTCTGTGATAAGGGCCCCAGGTATGGTAACTGTTAAACAGGGAAAAAATTAATTCAAAATTTTCGGTGGCTACTTTTTGAGCACATTGGCCAACTTGGCTACAATTTTAAATTGTGTCTATGGGAATTTTGGGTTGTCTTTTAACATTTTCCAGGGCTCTTTTAAGCATTTTAGGGGCCAAATCACCCCGAGCCCCCGTTTATTTAATCGCTGTAATTGTATAAATTCCTTGACTCCTGTGACTTGAAGATGTGAGTACGAGGAGTGATGTGAGGCCGTTCTCCCTGGACAGCAAGCAACAGTCCAAGTACTTCATCACCAACTATCTCTGGGACCTGGTGGAGGCCGCGTCAGGCACGAAATGAGTCCGACGGTGGAATATGGAGACTAGCCATGAGGTGCATGTGCTTAGTGATTAGAATTATATGGTTTTCACGACCTTACAATGAATCGTGAAATTCGCAAAAAAATAACCCTCCCGAGAATATCGGCTTATACAGCACTCTTTGTAGCTCTCTGTGGGATGGTTTTATGCAACGGGGCCAGCTAGACAGTGTCAGACCAGTCTACAGGCACAGACTCTTTAGAGATAAAGTCTTAAATGTGTGCCTTGAAGTGAGGGTACATCCTGACTTGCTGATCATGTACTGTGTACACCATATATTTCGTGAGTCGGGACTTCTCGTCAATTTCGCAAGTGGTTAAATTCGCGATCGTGAGGTACTAGTACATGTACTACTAATATATGTGTTCATGCACGTCGTACTCATAGTTCCGCGTGTTGTTAAATTCGAGAAAAGCCCCCGACTCGCGAAATTTGCGAAAAAAATGACCCCACAAAATATATGGTGTATACAGGATATAGAAGAATGTTCAACCTATGTGGTTTCTGAGAATGAGCAAGACTTTGGACATCATTTTCAAACATCTGAGATGTCCCCCCTCACCCAAGCTCTTGGCTTTCCAACATCATGGCCCTGTTGCATAAAACTTACATAAATGGTAACTCTGCCATCAATGGTAACTAGCTATCATGGTAACACTGCTTGACAGCCAATTAAACCAAGGTTACCGACAACAGAAGTTGCCAGTGGTAGCAAAGTTACCATCAACATGAGGGAGGGTTACCATCTGGCAGACTGATATTGATCATATAATTTGCCTTTTGTAGTGTTTTTTGTATTTTAAACTTATAAATACATCTATATGTGTATCCAGATACACATACAATGTAATTACCCTCACCAGGGCCATGTTGCATATAGGTTTTCAATTATTGCAACAGGTGCAAAAATGATAGCTCATTGGCTGTTACCATGGTAGTTACCATTGATGGTAAGTTACAATAACTGAAAACCTATATGCTTTGGCCCATATATTGATAAACTATGTACATTGTTGTGGGTATATAATATCCCTGTGTATATTTTGTATAAACATTTTAAATACATGTATATAGATACAAATACTGTGTGTCTGCCTTTTCTTCTTCACAAAATGAATGATGAATGTATATTTATTAGCTCTATCATTGATGGCCTTGTGGGGTAGGCATTCATCTGTCTACAATTACAAAAAGGAAATTGTTACGGTATTGATAATGTAACAAAACCGGGCTCTCTCTCTACGTAGCACGCTGCCAAACAGTCTTTCAGAGATCGGTTCTTTCTCTTCAGACTATCTCCACTAATGACAAGCAGATTCTCTCTCAAATATATATGGCAACATGGAATCAGGCACACATGATCACTCAGACACTCAACCACTGCATCAATGGTCTAAAATATACTTAATGACGGACACTTACACGTCTCTTACGATCTCAGAGTCTTTAATAGAACACTTTAGCGAAATGCACAACCTCACTCTATGGTAGCTCAACACTTTTCCTCTCATCCATACATCATTGTATACCCCATACCCATCACAACATGAGTTAAGATTAGACAGAACGCCCTCTGTGTCCAGAGTGGCTAATCTTCATCAATTTTTGTTACAATAATTACATTCTCTATGTGTATTTATGAGTGTAAACCTATTTGTTGTATATGTGTGTAAGTCTGCCTGTCTCTGTACATATCTGTATGTCTGTACAATTTTATGTGGGTTTCATTGTGTGCATCTGTCTTTGAGTCTTTATGCTTGTGTGTGTGTGTGTGTGTGTGTGTGTGTGTGTGTGTGTGTGTGTGTGTGTGTGTGTGAGTGTGCGTGTGTGTGGGCTTGTAAGGACCTACATCTGGGGACAATTTTGTGTTTTTAAAGGACTAACAGGGGAACTCTGACAAATAACCATGCCAATCAATTCCTCATCACATTTTAAACAAGTTTCATATAGTCAATGCATATTTTGGAAAAAGTCCACTTTGGGCCAATTGAACTCAAAATGTGTGTGTAGGGGATATAGGAAGCGTCCCCAGTTAGCGTATTATGCTCATGTTTTGTGTATTTTTTGTGCGAAAAGGGCCCCGGTTAGTGGATTAAATTAAAAATTTCGAGTGAATAACGTGGCACACACATCCCCAATTTGGCGGTAAAAGATAACTGGGTCCCCTCATTGACATTCTACAAGAATGTGTGTGTGTGTGTGTGTGTGTGTGTGTGTATTTGTAAGGACCTACATCCGGGGACAATTTTGTGTTTTTAAAGCACTAACAGGGGACCTCCTACAAGTGGGGACGTCCCCGGTCCAGATCTCCTGTCCAATCAATTCCTCATCACATTTTAAACAAGTTTCATATAGTCAATGCATATTTAGGAAAAAGTCCACGTTGGGCCAATTAAACTCCAAATGTGTGTGTAGGGGGTAGGAAGCGTCCCCAGTTAGTGGATTATGCTCACAATGGGTCCCCATATTGACACACTACAAGAATGTGTATGTGTGTGATATTCTTGTGCGTCTTTGTGTGTGTGCATCTCCACTTTTTTTACCCTCTCGGTGACAAGCCAGGGAAAACGCTAATTGACTTAATACGCATTTCATGCACCTAGGATATTGAATGGGTTAATAAGGGTGAAAATAATATCAGTGCCTTAGATGTTGGCACGTATACGTTCAATTCGTGTCAGTTTTGTTTGTACTATGTCCGAAAAGGGCCCCGGTTAGTGGATTAAATTCAACATTTGAAGTGTATAACATCGCACACACACGTCCCCGCTTTGGCGGTAAAAGGTAAATGGGTCCCCACATTGACACACTACAAGAATGTGTATGTGTGTGATATTCTTGTGCGTCTTTGTGTGTGTGCATCTCCACTTTTTTTACCCTCTCGGTGACAAGCCAGGGAAAACGCTAATTGACTTAATACGCATTTCATGCACCTAGGATATTGAATGGGTTAATAAGGGTGAAAATAATATCAGTGCCTTGGATGTTGGCACGTATACGTTCAATTCGTGTCAGTTTTTTGTTATTATTAATAAGTCCCTCAAATGAATTTCTGCAACTAAAGTTTGAGGAGTACAGTAATATATCGCATGTTGCTTCATCATCGAACGTGACTGGGATATCATTAGAAAGTTGTTTTTCCCCTTCTCAACGGTGTGCCATTTGCTACGATTATGCAATCGTGAAATGTGCAGTATTCCCGACTATGGGGCAAAGTCAGAAATTAAATGTTGCAAAATGCATTGTTTTCAACATCGAAGGCTCCCTTTCCTTGTGTCTTCAGTGTCTTGAATTGTTTTATTTTTTTGACTGAACATATTCAGAAAGGTCTTCGCACTACAAACGATACTTCATTGTAAAGATAAATACTCCAACTGTCTTATGATACCACATTCATGTACGATAATTAAGGAAGCAAGTAAATATATATGACCCCTCAAACCTGAGTTGGCGAACTTTTTGAGAGTTTATAATTAATATGGTATGTGATTCACTAACGGTGGAGCCTGCTATTCATCAATGATGGTAGAATAGTTTCCTCAAACATGAGGTTGATTTTTATCAGTCTAAAACATATCGGAAAAAAACATACTACATAATGGTGAAGATATCATAATCAAAGGACCTTTTTTCTTTCTGAGTTTTGCATTAATGTTTCCATCATAATAGTCGCAACTTGTAGCTTTGACCCTGTGTATCATATATTTTACGTCTTTGAGTATCAGTTACTGCCAACTGCGCCCAAGAATTGTTTAAGTAATAAAGTTTGCGTTTCATGGTATGTATCGTGTCATTGCTAACCTCAAAATGTCGGATACAGTTTAAGTGAATTAGATGTTAATTCCTGTCAACAAATTATTTTGAATGTCAGTGTTCTATATAGCAAATGGGCAGAGAGAGAGATAAATGGGTCAGGGAGTTACCCGTAGAGTTCACCAATTAGATGGAAAGAACGTAAGAAAGAGAAAGAGAGAGAGAGGGAGAGAGAGAGAGAGAGAGAGAGAGAGTGAGGGAAAGTGGATAGAGATCTCTGTCTGCTTTCTTGACCTCGTGTAAACAAAGTGGTCTTCCTTTGAAATAAACCTGAGAGACTCTCACCTTTGCTCTCCTTTTGGGATTCCAGGCATATCATTGCCTGTCAACAAAACGAGATGAAGACGTCAAGATCATGTGACGTCTGTTACTTGAGAAGAAATTGCCCCGGAATGTGACAGAAATTGGGAATGATTTAGTACTTGATTTTGTTTTTTCTCTTAAAAGTTCCTTCTCAAGATTTTGGCACAGCTATTACGCCTTCTTGTTTTTACTTTCTTATTCTAGGAACTGGGCATAACTTAATAGGCCTATTTGATATGTTTGCATCGACCATAAAAGCTTCTTTAAAGATATTCTGAAAGGAAATTGGCACACATGTTAAAAGTTCCATGTAAGACATTCTGATGGGATATCGCCGCAAACGTGATGCCTACTTCTTCTTTTTTATTTCTTATGAGAAATATGATGTATGTATGTTATTTAAGATTATATTCCACATACTAAGAATGTTGCTATATGATTGGTCAAGAGTTGATCACGTGATGAGGCGTAGTTTTTCCTATCAGATCACCTGAGAATAAAAGTTCGTTACACTCTAGGTGATAGTACTTTTTGATTTCGCTGATCTCTTCACTCCTCACAGTCCTAATGCGTGATTAATATTTTGAGTACGCGCGAAATAAAAGTGCGTTACACTCGGACTATCACTTGACATCTAACGCGTCCTAACGCGCGTCCTAATGCGCGTCCTAATATGCGTCCTAATACGCGTGCTAATGCGCGTGCTAATGCGCGTCCTAACGCGTGTTCCCCATGGCAGCGGCTCGGGGTTATGGAGATAAGTAAACATTACCTTTTTACGTCAAATTGTCATTTTTGGTATAGATAGTTGGTTTCAGATGTGGAATATAAAGCAAATAATCAACTTTTGGTTTCAAGCAATGAGACGAGCTATCACTTCCTCGGCGCGATTTGAATGTATACGCTATCTTTCCTCAGCTGCGCTTCGGAAAGATAGCTACATCCAGATCGCCTCGGAAGTGATAGTTCGTCCCATCACCCTCACCAACGCTGATTATTTGCTTAATAACATACTAATATATGTGCATGTATTATGTATATTGTTAAGTGAATATCAATGTTTCATGTTGGATCAACGTAATAAAATAAACGCACATTAGTGTGCGTCTTAAAAACAGTGAAATCCCAAATGCATACAGCACGAGACTGTAAATTCGCTAAATAGTGTACGAAATCAAGATGTTGGATTCCGTAGTGCAATATGTTCAGTCATTCACCTTGATTCGATGGAAAAATAATGTTGTAGTCTATCATTCAAACACGAGCTAGTGTATTCCGTTGTAAAGGTACTGTCACTTTCATGAGATGCAATATGCACTGCAAACACTTGGTACATATACTTATAATCCAATCTGGACCAATCACTTCAAATATATCGCTTAGGGCTATATTTTTTAACGATAGAATATAAGATAACACATTTCATACATACATGCATCAACCTTGTAATGATTTTTTAAAAGCTAAATGAAAGTGAAATGATCACGGGATTGTGAAATTGGCAACAAATTTAGAAATGATTTTATTAGAATTATTGCGCTATTTGTCTCTTACCTTTATTTGTTGATGTTTTTCATATTAACCAGGGAATCTATGTTCTGTTTTAAGCTGAAAATCAGATGTAGGAAGGAAAATTTGATAGGCAACATGATGATCAGTCTTGGTTTAAAAGGGCCCTGGTCATTAATGGATGTTGACAGTATAGTGAATCCATCTTGCAGACATCACATTTTGTGAGACATTGTATGAAGCGCGTGAACATCACTATATTAGTCAAGATCAACAGGGTTTTGAGTTACTATCCTCGTTTTCAAAATTTTAAAGGATATGTTTGTTGGTCTGTTAGTAAGCAGAGTTAATTTGTGTTTACGATTCGATGATCATTCCATTCCAGAGCCGGTTTGTAAATGTCAATGAAATGATAAATCACTCTCAAATCGGTTGCAGTGTTGTATGGAGTACAGTTTTCAGGTCGTGCAGAGTACATCACACTTATCATGCTTATGAGCGATATAGTGTGGTTAAAGAAAATATCAGATTGGGCTGGGGTGGGGCAAATAAGAAGACATGATATGAGAGATAGAGAGGGAGAGAGAGAGATAGAGAGAGAGAGGGAGAGAGAGAGAGAGAGAGAGAGAGAGAGAGAGAGAGAAAGGGAGAGAGAGAGAGAGAGAGAGAGAGAAAGGTAGAGAGAGAGAGAGAGAGAGAAAGGTAGAGAGAGAGAGAGAGAGAGAGAATCATTTCTTCTTCATCATTTCTACAATTTGGTGTTTGAAATCAAACTAACCCGTAAAATCAGCTATTTGAATATAGCTGATTATTGCTTATTATATAAAATCAGCTATCTATTCTTTCCTCACTTGTTTTAATCTCAAACGTTGTTCAATCACTACGAACAAATGCAACCACATAGTTTTCCAAAAGTTTGTACTTTTTCTATATACCCTCCTATCGTGCAACCTACAAACATCACATTTCAGATATTGTTAAAAACTTTAAATGACTGTTTCTCCGAATTTTTCACACGTTGCTCAATTTCTCCCTCGAAGCTTATACATATACATATACGGACAAAACATATACATTTCACGAAAACGTGACGGAATGACAAACTTAAAGCGTCAGCTCTCAGAAGACCTCTAGCTTGTCATATACGTCACCTTATACGTCATTTGTTTACGAATTCCAACGGAGAGAATTTTATGTGATGAAATAAAGAAAGCTTTAATACAGGGCACACCATGGACTATTATGCCGTTTCGCTGCAGAGTCGGTTCTCATCATTCGCTGTGATTTGAAGTCACGTACATCGTGTTTATGGACCGTGCTCAGCAGAACGTCACCGTCATCACAGAAGGGGCGGGATCGAGAGGGGGTGGGGGTGGGGATCGAGGGGGGGGGGGATAATATGAGAGGGAGGGACTACATATTTCCCCATTAAATGTCAGAATACAAACACAAAAGCCTAAAAGGTGAGCAACATACTCAGGGAAACTAATAAATACTATTTATACAATACGTATGGCAGGGGTGAAGAAAAGGAAAAGAAAAAGTGAAAAGAGGAGAGCTATTTTTTTTTAAATTTTTATCACACTTACGCAGGACTATAGTTAGCTTTAGTTTTCAGTGTTTAAACCGAAAATGAGATGAAATGGAATTAAAAGAAGAGGTTGGTGATAAGAGGTGTGAACTTGTCACAAAGTAGTTATAAGAGAAAATAAGAGAGAAAGGAGAGAGGAAACACGTGGAGAAGTTATAGTTAGTTTAACAACTTACTATAGGTTTCTTTCAGAATCTGAAAGAGAGAGTATCAGTCTCGACATTTCGGGTAGTATGCTCTGTCCGTCATCCGGAGAATAACCCTGGAGGGTTATAATAATAATGTCCGGAGAAATACTCAGGGGTATTTATAATGCTAATGGCCATTTTCTATATTGGGATGGGTTATTCCACACCATAAACACATCGAGGGTTTTCATCACTTATTTTCTCATGAATATCAGATTCGCCTTTGACCTGATTCGCTTTTCTTGGAATATGGACAAAAATCCAACAACAACAATGTAGATCACCGAGCTCTACTTTTAATCTAAGGTTTTAAATGAATAGTTCACCACTACATGAAATTTAGCACTCTCCGACAATTCATATGAAACGTACGAACTAGGCGAAAGTGCCCCATTGGCACGAAACACTCATAACGGTTGAAAAGAGAAGTAGAAACCAGGGTTGTTCGTATGTATCTCTACTGTGCATTATTATAGAATAGAAAGTAACATCACTTCGTTTTCTTATAAAGTCATGTGTATGAACCGGAGCAAATGATCATTCGCGTATGAGGCGCTTAAGGACTGAACCCCCACCCTTTTCCTCCCTAGTCGCTGGATACAAGAACTTATCATGTACACATATGTGCACCATCTCCATTCCCTGAGGAGTGTTCCTTGCCGCTGCACGATATCGGCACTGGCTCAAAATCATTCACATAATAGCCCACCTCTTGCCACAATTTCAGAAAGAGCTACAGTTTTAATACTAAGCATCATGATGACACAACACATTGAGCATATCACAATTATGTTCTTATGCTATGAGGAAAGAAGGTTGAAACAAATGGGAATATATCGACAGAAAGAAGAATGAGTTTGGGCGTTACATAAAATAAGTTCAACATCGTAACATTAACATTGGAAATAATATATGAAACGGTGTTTTATATAAACTGTTTTTCAATTAAAGTTTCCCAATTTTCTCGCATTAGACAGAGCACATGAATTGTATAAAGTCGTTTAGTGGAGTTGTCGTGATGTAGTGGTTGTGGACTGTGATTGGAGATCTCACGGTCCCACGTTCGAGCCCACCCATGGCACTTGTGTCTTTTAGCAAGGTGCTTTATCCACATCGCTGCTCTACACCCAGGAGTATAAATGGGTACCTGGTAGGATGTGGACGATTATGAGATAATGCGAGAGACGGGTCATAGTTACTTGGAAGGATTGGGGTCTAAATACCAAGCGGGGTAAACAGGGGTGTTTCCAAAAGGTGGCACCCCTTCTTCCGACACCCCCTGTCACCCACTGACACCCCCTTTTCCCATTCACTTTGTACACAATTTTCCCCTTTCCCCGCTTTTTTTTCGTGAGACGGTCTCTGTGAATGGTCATTTTGCTTGGAAATATTCATTAGCTATTTAATCGATCTTCGAATGAATATTCATTAGCTATTTGTTTACATTACATGTGTGTGTGTCTAGGGGTTCATGATCTTCTGCAAAAAATACAAAGATCCGTTTAAAAAAATCCTGAAAGTTTATATATTACCGAGAAAATCCTAAAATGAGTCACGTTTGGAATCTGTTAAATGTGCAGTTTGATGTATACCATTAAAGTGTTTAGAAACAGACGCATTTTCTTCTGAATGTCCGCGACGCGTCCTGGAGACTGGATGTATCTCTGGAGAGTCACGGCATGTTCGGTTTTCTTGATGCTTTGTTCAGCCTCCAGCTGGTCTCCAAGACGTCTCCGACAAACCTTCGGATGAATGCAACAAATATTTAGATAAGCAAACCCTATGCTATATCAGATTGCCGAACCCTAGATGAACAAGACGTGTGTCTTAGGAATAACAAGTCTTCAGTCTGCAAACTTCAAGAACGAAAATCACCTATTATGATCATCATCACTGATCATTACCGCCATCAGCCCATCAATGAACCCTGTTCTCCCTCAAGGCTCTGTGTAATAACACTGTACATAATAACATGAACATAAATCACACAAACAAAATTATGACAAGGCTGTAAACCAGAATGCAACACAGATCAACTGATGGAAAACACAACAATAGAAGAAGGAGGACCGATGCTTCCAAATGCATCACACAAGTGAAGCCTCATTGCCAATTGCAAATTGGTAACTAAAAGTAATGTGATTTTAGACAACCTAAAATGATATAATACATAGAATAAGAAACGGTATACATGGTACAGACTTAGAAATAGGGAGGAAAGAGACAGTGATAGTAGCGTTCAGAAACTGAGCTTTCGTAAGATAGTGCAAGATCTCAACGAACTGACGAACCGGATTAAAGCTAGCTGCAAATAGAACTCACATGACTAAAGTGATGTATACATCTCAACTTCAACATACCTGCGGGTATGATGTGCGATATATTGTTTGTAATTCACAAGTTCACAAGTATCTTCTTGGGTTTCATGTTTTCTACAATGACAGAAAGAGGAACTCGTAGCCAAGTCATGACAGGGTCAAGGCACTATGAACATAGTCTTTTGTTACGCGGAGAAAGAGAAGGAACCCTTTTGAAACTTTATTTATTTATTATTTTATTTATGAAGTCTTTTTTTAAACAGGGTAGCCACATCAGTAAGCCTGGCACTATTCTCCCTGGAAGCCCTGTTTACAAATAGCACAATAATACATACACTGTAGTAACATGCACATAGAGTACATAAACAAATGCTGTATGCCATAATGCAACATAGATTAACTGATGTGGAACATAACAAAAGGAGAAGGTGAACCGATGCTTCCACATGCACCACACAAGCGAAACCTCATACATTGGTGACTTAATATGTGATTGATACTGAATCGCAAATAATTATGTAGGATGATATACAAAAAGTATAAATACAAGTATTCTTTCAAAAGAACTATTAACATCAAAC